>JANKOE010000006.1:63126920-63147336 GCA_026284465.1 Erythroxylum citrifolium
AGTTGAAATGTTAAGAAGTGATATTGTATTAGAGGAAGTGAATATGGGACAGCTACATTGATTTGTAATTTTGACCCCTTTTGGAGGCAAAATGTGTTTTTGGGGTCTTCATGGAAGTCATAAGCCTAAAAGTCCTCTTCGAAATGGTCTTTGAATGACCCTAATCAAACATCCCTAGTGAAAATTATGCAAATTTCCCCAAAGTAGGCACAGTATGGTTGAGAACATAATCATAGTCTTTCATAGGGGTAAAATTTGTGTTCTGGCTTCAGGAGAAATTCTGGATTGATGTAGGCTGAATTAGAGAAAGTTTTCTTCATGAAAGTTGTATATATTTCTTTTATCTTTCCAATAGTATATAGTAGGCAATTTTTGGACATCGGAGTTAAGAGATATGATTATTATAATTGGTGATGTTTCCTTGATCAAGCCTTCGTCTGATGCTTCTTTAATCATTCGTCTGATGTTTCTTGACCATTCGTCTAATGCATCTTTGACCAAGCCTTCGTCTGATGCTTCTTGACCATTTGTTTGATTCATCTTTGACCAAGCTTTCACCTGATGCTTCTTGACCATTCGTCTAATGCATCTTTGACCAAGCCTTCGTCTGATTCATCTTAGACTGACTTCTTTCGTCTAACCCTTTCGTCTGACCCATCTACCTTTTGGAAATTCGAGATTTTGACCCTCTAGATGGAAAAATCTCTCCTTTAGGTCTTCACAAAAGTTTTAGATCTCGAAGTCCTCTTTGAAACCGTCCTAAGGCGATCTTAATCTGGCATCTTTAGTGAAAGTTATGCTAATTGTCCCAAGACAGGTAAAATATAAGTGAGGACATAATCATGTTTGATTCTTTTGGCCATAACCTCTTCGTCCGACCTCCAAATGACCTGATTTTTGAACCAATAGATTCTTAACACATTTTTTTTATCTGTCCATAAAAATTGGTAGCCTTTGATGTTAATTAGAAAAAGATTGATGGAAAGGACATAAGGGTATCAGTTGGAAGAGTATGAATTGGATATTTTACTGGATATACTTTGGTATTTAAATCATATCTTGATCGGTAGAGCTTCGAATGAGATGATTCTTATTCCTAAATTAAATAGAGACAGAGAGTTACAAATGCTCTGAAGAGATAGAATTTTAATTCAGTCTTTAAGACTTTCAATTTCTGGGTGGAAGTTGAGTATAATGTACTATTTCAATTTAATAACAGTCCGAAAGTGTTTGGGCTATAACTTTTAGGCTACAAAACCAAATTGAATGATTTTGGTGTCATTAGAAACTTATGACAATAGGGAACAAATGTTTTGAAGAAGTCAAATTAAAATTCTAATTTGAAACTTCCCCAAAATCTGTTCTGAAATAGGAGAAATGAGTTTGTTTTTTATGTTTGACTGGTGTGGGCACACCACCCTTATGGGATGGAGTTTAATAAGGGTTCATTGGAAAAAAAACGTAGAGGAAAATGCACTCACGTTTTATGACTCCTAAAATACGGAGTAATGAGGATCATGGTTTTTGAATCCGCAAGTGTTGGGCTCCAAAAACAAGCAGGGTCCAATAGTCACGATCGTGCACAAGCATAATCATGCAACCCCCTAATAATTCCTCTCTGTCACGATTGTGCTTGTGCACGATCGTGTAACTCCTAATGTTTCACGATCGTGCAACTCCCAGATGACCATTTTGTCCAAAAAAATGAGGTATTTAGGTAATACATTCTTCTAAAAAATTGTTCCTATATGTCTTAAGTTTCTAATGACACTAATTTCATATAGCTTGGTTCAGTATTCTGCAAGTTATACCTAAAATACTATAGACTATCCCTAAACCACAACAGCACACTATACTCAACTTCAAGACAAATTTTGAAACCCTTAAAGACATAATTCAAATTTGATTCCTTCATGAAAAATATATCCATTTATCTCTAGTTTAATCTTAACTTAAAATCATCCCATTTGGATATGTATAGATCAAGATATGACTAAAATACAAATGCATGTTCAGTGAAAACACTCCATCTAGCATATTTCAGCACACTTCTTCATCATTTTCATCCTAGTTCATCTCTTTTGCTTAGTCTATCATTTCTAGCTTATGTCCTCACTATCTCCTCTTCATTCCTACTTCCATTTCAGCTCAATTTCAATCACAAACAAATCATATTGTATGTTCAATCATAACATCAAAAACAGAATATGAAACATCCATTATCTATCAATTTTTTCTGCACTTTTTCCTACACCATTCTTTGATGATGTTTCTATTTCAAACTCATTTTTACAACAACTTATGAAATATTGATCATCATAAACACAAAAACAAGACACCAATGTGTTCATTTCTTTACCTACGTTCCAACATATATAAAACATCATTTTATGATCATTTAACCTCCAACTATTTCCATACATGTTTTATCCAACAAAACATGAAGAACAATAAGATACTTACCTGATAAAACTCCAAACTCTTCAAAATCATATGAACCCTAGCTTTCCATGGCTCACACGATCATCATTATTCAAGGGCAGTAGGGTTGGGTCTTCTTGTGGCCAATGAAGAAGACAACAAAAATGATAGTAGCAAAGAAAGGTGAAAGCAAGGTTTACGTTGATAGGGCAAAAAGAGAGGATCATAGGTGAAGAAAATCGAAGAAGATGAGAAGAGATATTAACAAGAGATGAAGTAATTAATAAAGTGAAAGACCAATTACAGAGAAGATAGTCCTTCACTTAGGAGAGTTTTGTGGGTTATGGCATGTGGTGTGTGTCACTTGCCACATTTCACTTTCTTATGGTCTCTCCTTAGTCTTTTATTTAACTAGTCCATTTGTCTCTAATTGTCTCCCAAGTTTCAATAACATATGTCATTGAATCTAATTTTCATTTATAAAAATTTCCATTGTCATTTGATTTTTATTTCTACTATTATTTATCAATTATCTTACCACTTGACATTTTTCTAGTCCAAAAATACTCATAATTTTAAAAAATATTCCAAATTTCATCCAAAATTCTAAATTAATAATTATACTCTCCAAATCAATTTTCAATACATATAATCCACAATTCTCAATATAATCACATTTATAAATCAATTATACTAGAAAAAGATCAATGAATGCATGTACAGTCTGTCATTGTAATATGTGCAATTATCAAATTCACGTGTATGTATGCTAATGATGCATAAGCATGAAATGCATTTCTTAATTTCTCAATAATATCTCTCATATTCTGTATTCTAAGGTTCTAACGCTTAACATGGGAAAAACGGGATGTTACACTTCTGGACACAAGACATAGAGAAGCAATTTCTTGGTAATATCTCCTAGAGATACACAGTCTCTCCTAATGTTGAGACAAGTTCTTTGATGAAAAAATTATTCTTCATGAGATTTACATATCAAGAATGATTCATTTTCACAGTAGATCAAAGATGTTAAATATTCGTCTTCTTGATGTCCTCATAATTCACCAGACTCTGAATACACTCCCTCCAGAGTTTAGCAATCTGGTGATGACACATTATTCGTAGGATGAGGAATGAGGCTTCAATGCTTTGATTACCCACTGCGTTGCTGAGGAGGAGAAACTTAAGCTTGCTACTCCTATAGCCCTCGAAGCAACTAAAGGGAAGGCAAAGATGAAGCCCACTAAAATCAAAGGTAGAAAGACTAAATCTTGTCCACATACTAATGTTGGTCAATCTAGTGCAAGTAAAGGTCCGCGTGACATAAAGAAGCCAGCAATATAAGGCCTAGAAAGAAAGACTATGACCATCAAATAACTCCTTGGCTTATTAATTTATGAATCTAATTTGCAATAGTCGCATTAAGTATTTGGTGGCTATATAGTGGAACATCTTATCATGGTGCTTCCACAATGCAGTAGTTCATATACAGGATAGAGACAAATTAAATGGAAGGAGGAACTGATGGTTGACAGTAGTGAAGAAGTGGATGAAATATTTGTAGGGGAGTGCGTGAGCTGAACCTTGCAGCAAAGTTCATTTTAGTTTTTTACATGATACATTTTATATGTGATCTTTGGATCAATTTTGGGCAAAAAAGGTTGACGTTTTGTATTTAATGCTTCTGTTGTATAGTTGGTGTTTAATGCAAAACATAATGGTACAACTTTCTTGTCATATGGTTTGTATAGAATATGTCTTATCCCAAATTAGATATATGCTTTTTCGTATCTTGCTAAACAAGTCATGAAATGAAGGACCTTGATGAATGAAAATTCATACATGGTGTGACATAAAATTTTAGGCCACATTTATAGAACTAGGGTTAATTAAGGAAAGCATTCTCTCAATTCTGGATTATGATGATCTGGGAACATGTATTGACTATTGCAGGGGTAAGTTGACTAATAAGGAAGAAGGGTTAACTTGTGTTTCTGACTTGTTGAGTCTGATACATACGGAAATCAGAAGACCTTATAAAGTTGCATTGTGTAATTTCAAATGTATTCTGACATTTGTTGATGATTGTTCTTATTACAGTTATGTGTTCTTGCTTAAATATTGAAGGTTGGGAATCAATTGGGAAAATCCATTCAGTATGTCAGATCTGACCGTGGAGGAGAATATCATGGCAAACATGGTGTTTCAAGACTTGAAAATATCCGTTTGCCAGATATATAGAATCAGTTGGAATAGTGACTTAGTTCACTATGCCAGGTAGTCTTAAGCAAAATGGTGTATTGCCGAAAGTCATAATCGCACCCTAAAGGACTTGAAAAAGTCAATGCAGAACAGGACTAATCTACATGATTATCTAGAAGTGTGAAAACCCAGCCTTGCAAACATTTATGTATAAGGCTACCCTACCGAGATAGTATAATCCTTATAAAGAAAATTTGCATGCTCGTTCCGTTCATTTCTATTTAGTAAGATATCTTGACTACTTTAAAGCTACAGATACTGTAGAGAAAAGGGACCAGAATAGTGAAATCACAAATAGCTAAATTTCTAGAATATGATGTCTATGACTTTGGATGATAGCAGGGTGGGTAATACAGTTATTATGTACTCGCCACTCATACAGTTAGATCCAGTAGATCTAGGTCTTTGTACCGTGCCTGTGCAGGAATAGGAACTCATACCTGTACACACAGAGGTTCCTAGGGGTACAAGATCTAATGCAGTTATGAAGATCCGCCATAGTTAAATGACTTGCTATCCCATTTGATTACATAGTCTATTAGGTGAACAGGACTATGATATTAGACATGTTACGAATCCAGTTACTTTTACAGAAGTTGTTTCTAAACCCAATGCGAAATTGTGGTAGGTTGCAATGACTGATGAGATGCAAGCCATAAAGCATAGTAAGGTTTGGGAGCTAGTTGATTTTGTAGCAAAACTACAAAATCATCAGTCGTAAATGAAGTTTTAAGACCTAAATGATTTCAGGATAAAGTTCAGCGGTTTATGAGCTCGCTCAGTTGCCTGGTGGTTCACTCAGGGAGAAATGTTGAATTTAATGTTACTTTTTCTCTCATATTCCCGAATGATACATTTTGAGTGATTATAATAATTGTAGCTCATGATGATATAGAGTTATATCAGATGGTTGTCAAAACCCCTTTCCTAAGTAAAGACATTTATAAAATGGTCTATATGGTACAACCTGAAAGATTCAGGATCCAGATGGAACTGACATGGTTTGCACGTTATGCAGATCAATATATGATTTACATCAAACCTCCAACAAGTCATACCTTGCATTTGATGAGATTGTGACCTCTTTCGATTTCATGAAAAATAAAGTTAAAAAGATGTTTGTACTATAAGATCAAGGGGAGCAAAGTTATCTTCCTATTATTGCATATGGATGATATATTGATCACGTCAAATTACTTGACCATGTTGTATAAAGTTAAGCAACGTTTGGTCGAGAACTTTGACATAAAGGACTTTGGCGTATCATCTTTTGTCCTCGATATTCAGATTCACCAAGATAGATCTTAACACTCATCATACCTCTCACATAGTGCATACATTGAGTATATGTTACAAAAGTTTAATACAGTGAACTGTAAACCTTTCGTAGCACCTATCTCTCATAATGAGAGATAATCTTTGGCACAATATCCAAAAAAGAAAGTAAAGAGAGAGGTTATGAGGAATATTTCGTATTCTAGTACGATTGATAGTCTGATGTATGCTCGACTATGTACTAGGCAGGACATTGCATTTACTGTTTAGCTGTTTGGTCAGTATCTGGTTAACCCAGGTGTAGACCATTGAAATGCAGTCAAGCGACTGTTGAGATAATTAAAGGAAATCAAGGATTATATGTTGACATATAGAAAAATCAAAAGACTAAACCTCGTAAGGAATTCATATTCAAATTTAACTATGTATCTGGATGATCGAAAATCCACTTAAGGTTATAGTTTTTTTTAAGTTAGCAGATGGTACAATGTTGTGAAAAAGTGTCAAGTAGACATGGGTGATTTCCTTGACCATGGATGCAGAGTGCATGCTATGGAGCTGCTTCAAAGACAGTTTAACTCAGAAATTTGATTTATGAGTTTTTTGTGGTTCATTTAGTGGTTAGCATTTTGAGGCCAAATATTTGATCATGAAGTAGTTGATACGAAAAGGTGACATTAAGGTTTGGAGCATTTAAGGACTGAGGAACTATAAGTCGATTATTTAACTAAAGGACTTTACCCACTTGCGTTTGGAAGAAAAGTATACAATATGGGTGTTTTGAAGTCCGTAGACACTGCTAGATAGGGGATCGTTATGTTTGCTCTATGTACATTTGTACATTTTGATGTATTATGAAGATATGATGGTTCATTAATAAAGATGATCATTGTTTATCCTCAGTAATATGTGTTACATACATTGTCATAATACGTATGAAAATCTTAAGATTTGTGACAATCTTAAGCATTTAAAGGTTATTGGGCATATATACAGATTGACCTTGAGCCTATGTCATTAAGACGTATACAGTTTTATACAAATATCCATAAAGTTTGAAGTGACATAGGGGATATAAGTTTTTAATCTCATAAAGGTTCTCTAATGCAGTTTAGCATTCAGTAAGAGAACATAAACAAGTTTTCTTTAATGTTGTTTAGCATTCGGTGATAGAAAACAGGATTTTTCTAATGTTGTTTAGCATATGCAGTTTAGCATAAAGTTGGAGAAATCAAGACCTACAAACGAAGATGATATAATTTAAATCATACAGGTATCATTCTAGTTTGCCACACTCCATTTTCCCATTCATATTAGTGAGGTATTAGGTATACGTGATTTTATTGGATCTGTGACACATGCATTTGATACTTTTCGGTATCGAAAGCCTTGCTGGACGGAATGATGGACTTTTGTTATCTTTTGATCAAATGTTTTGTTTTTAAAACCTAGTTGACTAATTCAATAGCGTGGCTTAACTAAGTTTTTAAACCGTTTTTAAACTAGAGTCAAAACTGCAATTAATACTTGTCTAAGGGGGAGAATGTTGGGCAATTTTGTCCTTTCCTATAAAGCTAGATAACATTTAATTGCATTTTTTGGTTTTTCAATAACTTATCGGTTAAGTTACGTAATTTGATCCAGATAAAGATAATAAAGTGACCCAATAAATGATCTCAATCAATGTGTCTACGTTCGGGTGAAAAATAGATCCCGATCAGTGTAGACCGGACTCATATCGGTCTTGTGATGGGAAAGCCCGATATGGATGTTATATATGAAGGTTAAGGTCTCCTACAGTTGCTCATATATCAATCGTAAGCATAAGGATTCTCTAACTCATTAAAAGAGCTTACGTTTTGAGAAATTGTAGATAGACCTTACCTGAGTCCCAGAGAACAGTTCCCGTAAAGACGGCGATAGATTTGCGCTCGTTTCGTCTTTGGAAAGTTCGTTTGAAGTTACAGAAATCGAAATCAAGTATTTTCAGCATTTTTTCGTTCATTGCACTTTCATGTTCGATCTGGAACACGTAACTAAGGTATCATTACGTGTTACATGTCTATTATCTTCTGGGTTGATGAAGAGCTGGAGAACTTAAATAAGAAGAGGTGATCTTCATTACCTAAGAACCCATTGTTTGACTAAAGGAAAAGTCGGTCTCTTTCATAAGAAAAACTCCACCATGGTTATAGACCAAAGCCAACACCCTTCTTAAAAGTTTCCAGGGATGGTGAGACTATCATGCACCATCCTTCAACGGTGTAGGACAGTACAAAGAGGAGTCACCCAAAACAGCTTTCCAGGAGTATACCTTAAATATTGAGGTAAGATCAATGTAAGTTACAGTCAGCCTGAATTGGAGGAGGAGCTTGATGAGGGTTAGGGCAACCCGGGAAGAGGCTTTAGAGGGCAAAGTGGAATTCTGACCAGCTTGAGAAGTTTGTAGCAGGTTACCATTGTCAGATAAAAGAGTCGAAGGAATTTTGAAAAGTTGTTACCAAAAAATAAACGGTGGCTTAAGGTTGAGGAAAAGGAAAGAACCAAAAGACCCTTAGAAATTAGCAGAAAAAACAGAGGGCAAAGTGAAAGGAACGGGACACAAGGATGAACGAAGGAAAACCAAGAAAACTATACGTACGTAACCATTAAGAGAACTCCATTCTTATCTTCTTAAAATCATTAGATAATTTTTGGTACTTTGATATTTTTAATAGTTACATATTATTAAAAAGTAATTGATATTGATTTAATTTTTTATAACTTTTCAAAAAATTGTTATTAAAAAGTTGCATATACAACAATATATTTTCATTTAAGTGTGTAAATAATTAAACATTTACAAAATTAAAAATAATAAATTTCTTAACAATCACATCCACAAAACTAAAATTGCATAGAGAGAGATCTAATGAAAACTCAATAATTTGCGGATATAAATTATGTCATTTGTAGATATCGAGTACAAATTGATATCAGAAATAATAACAACGACATTATACGAAATATTAAAGGATAAATCACACTTTCCACTTAAAAAAATAAATTCTATAATAGCCACATCAACATCCATGCAAGTCACCTATCACAAGTTGGTACAAAATATAACTAAGACCTAAAGAAATTAAAATTTAAAGTACAAATCGCACCATCTTATAAAATTCATACTATAAATTAACACCAGAAATAACAACAAGAACCATCCTAACCTTCATGTAAAATGTGAAAAGATAAATCGCACCTTTTTACATTTAAAGACGAGAAAAATATAGATGTTCGATGTTCCAAACATCTAGCACTTAAATCATTCATTCGGGCAGGACACCATGTTAATAAATATATTCACATGGAATTGGATATTCTCTAGTTTATAACTTAGTTTAAGTAAAAAAAAAAAAAAAGAGAAGCAGCAGCAGGAGGAGGAAAAGCTTCACATCCTTTGTACCATCTACCTTCCCGAGAGACTAAATATAGGTAACTGCTCTACCCCAAAGATTACAGACAAAAAGGCTCCCCAACAAAGCCAAGGATTTTAGAGCTGCCGAATTAATTTTATGGGAACGAGAGAAATAAGATTAAGACGAGAAGCATTTGTACACCTGACATTTACATAAAATAGCTGAGAGCCTTCTTTCTTCTTGAACCACCTTCACCGTACAATTCATTCCACTGTAACAGCTCAGTCATATTGACTGATTCCGAGGAAACACTAGCACATACCTGTTTAAATAACATGAAAAGGTTGAGAAAACAAAATTGTGAAACTTTTGAAAGATAAGGATTCATCAGTTTCATCTTACCCGTTCATGAGCATATTTAAAGTCGTCCATATTTAGAGGCCGTATATCACCACTGCCACTTAAAGGTGGGGTGGGTTTACCTTCTGCTAGAGCTGCAGCATGTTCCTGAAAATTAACAGAACAGACTAGATTATACTGTGACTGTTTAATTAAGGGAGAGATGACCAAGTTTTGCACCATATCAAGACAAACTGAAAAATTGAATCCACCGAGAAAAGCTAAAAGCTTGCCGAAAAATGTGCATTTCGTAATAATCTACTTGACAGGACATGCATACAAAACAAACCTTTTTCTCCTTCTCCAAAATCTCTTTGATTGGGCGGTGGGCAGCAGTAACGCACAGGTTCTGCAAGGTACAATCCATTGTCAGCCAGCTGACATAATAACATAAATAAAGCATAAATTTGAGAATAAAACCTTAAGGTCACTTCCAGAATATCCGTCAGTCATAGCTGCAACCGCTTCAAAATCAATGTCAGGAGACAAATCCTCTTTCGCCAAAATAACTTTTAGAATTTTTGCTCTATTAGGAGCATCAGGCAAGTTGACCATCAATCTGGATGGAAAAAGACATGAGAAAACATATGTTAGAAAGCGTGAATACATCAGAAGAACACACCATCAATCTGTTCCATGAAACAACATGCCAAATATTTCCATGGCAATCTGCATACAGCTTTTTCTCGGTATGTCCATATAGATTGTGAAGGCCATTATGATACAATACCTTCGTGGCAACCTTCTGATGACAGCCTCATCAAGGTCAAAAGGCCTATTTGTAGCTGCAAGCACTAGAACCCGCTCGGTATCTTTGGTTCGTAAGCCGTCCCAGTTTACCATAAATTCATTTTTCATCTTGCGCATGGCTTCATGCTCTCCTGGATTTTCCCTCCTTCCCAGCATGCTGTCAACCTATAAATACAGCAGACAGGGAAAAAAGAAGAGATACCGAAAGAAGCATGAGTCAACAGTTGCAAAATAATCACGCTAAACTCCTAAATGGGTTGTAAAGAACTTGCCTCGTCAACAAAGACAACACTAGGAGCAATTTTACTGGCTAATGAGAAGACAGCTTTCACATACTTCTCACCCTCACCAAACCACTGTCATTAGTAAGACACAAAAGAAATCCACATCACAAATTGAACTCAATACATAGATTATATGCTATTGGTCCACAAATGCACTTACCTTGGATGTGATGCTTGACATTGAGATGTTGATAAAATTGGCACCAGCTTCAGTTGCCACAGCCTTTGCAAGCATAGTCTTTCCTGTTCCTGGAGGTCCGAACAAAAGTATGCCCTTGCAAGGCTGTAAATCAAACAATCACAGTGAGGATCTGCCTTCTTTCTAGATATGTTGAACTTCTATTCATTTGGAAGGTTACAGATGAATATTACTCCATCCCTTTGAATAAACAGCTTGCAAATTAAAAGAGAGAGAGAAGAGATGAGGAAACCTTCGTTAATTGCCCCTTGCAGAAAAGTTCAGGCCTCTGAAGAGGCAGCATCACTAGTTCTTTCAGAGTATCTTTGACATTCTCAAGTGCTCCAATATCATCAAATGTAACTCCAATGTCACTAGGTGGAATAACATCAGCTAAAAGCCTTTTCTCAAACTCATTTTCCGTGACAATGTCCTGTCAAGGGCACAGTTCTCAGCATAATTTTGACCAAAAACCTCGCAAGAAGAGAACGTAAAATACCAGAATACAATTATGTAAAATAATCACCTTGAGGGACTTCTTCAAGTTTTTAGATTCATTCTGAATAGCCTGCAAGATTCCAATCCCATACTGGATGCTGCCAGAATTGTGACATGTCATTACAATGGATGATTCATGTCATTACAATTGTGTAATCATCCAATAGTAATACAATCCAAGAGAATGACTAGGGTTATCAAATACCTCTCACTAGACAAAACAAGCCTTGAATCAACATCAGCCTCAGGATTCTGCATCAAATGATGGCTTAGAGCCCATCCAATTACCTTCTCAGCATCTAGAATGCACAACAAGAGAAAACTTATTAGAGAGAAACCATTGCCAATGTTTATTAATAAGAAAGGAAATAAAGATATATACTTTCACTTGTAAGAGTCTGATCTTTGACACATAATGTCTCTAGTTCTTCACACTCCATTGCACTTCGAGCCAGAACCTATATAAACAACACACTTCTCTTTAGCATGGTGCTTTGGCATAAGAACAAGTTCTGGAGGCATAGATATGTGATTCATGGCCAACTGCATTGCCAGGGGGAATAGATCTTAACAGCCTTTCCCTTCTCTGGCAAAGTAATTGTATCTATGACTCAAGAACCGTGACCTAAAGCTCAAGATGGATAAATCCTGCCGCTATTCAAAGCTCTAACAAACTAGTCCCCTAGAGTTATAACTCCAAAAATATCAACAGAAAAATAGCTAGAGCCATCCACCATGCATACGGCAACCAATGTCAGGAGAACCCCATGAAGACTAGTATTAAGAGATACAACAATGATTGTCAGTCAGCGTACCATGTCCCCCCCAAGACAGCCAGAAAAAACAGTAGTTTTCTTTATAGTCTTTAAAATCAATTTGCAGCTTTTAGGAACTTGCTATTAGAGGTAACAAGAACCGCAGCACACCCCAATAGGGAACAGATTTCCACAATATAGTCAGATCAACTTTTCTTTTATAAGGAAATAATAGCCAATAGATACAATCCCTATTGGTTCAACCCACCCTAGCATTTACACACATGAAAGCAATCAGCGCAACCAGAGAGTTAAAATATTATTCATTTCAGCTAAACTATGTATAAGAAATGTTCACTTTGCAATCTTTGGGAAAAACTTCGCAACTTAAAAAGCAGGACTCACAGTGCGCAAGTGATTCAGATTCCCCTTCATTTTAAGGGTTTCAGCATCTCGATCCAACTGATTTTTCCATGAAGTCAGAAGTGCCTCATCCTGCAATATTTATGACCTCTCACTAAATCACACAAGATAAAAATATAAATATAGGCCAGTCAGCTTGTGACATACCTGAGGCATGTGAATGGCCACTTTATTTGGGAAAAGCTTACTTAGAAGTTTTGTAGCCTTCGGCACTTCCTTCCCTCGATCATGAAGTCTTCCAAAATTATCCTGAAGTGTTTTCCCGTAAATCATGCATCAAAATTTCAACAATGCACCAGCTAAAACACACATACACACAAAGATGAGAGAAGGGGGGAGAGAGAAAGAGAGGGAGGGAAGGAGTACAGGAAAACCCAGGTCAAGAAGAGCAGTCTGATTGCTGCCAAATTTTGTGAATAGAAGACCACCGGGATGTGACTGCACAAAATAAAAAATGGCACAAAATGAGTTAGAATGCTTTAAATCTGAAGCTTTAAATCTGAAGCCACAAATCTCTAAAAATAAAGCTAAAAAGCAAGATTTCAAGTCACCATAGGTCCCATACCCTATAGGCTTCTGTCAAATCCAGCATAGAAGTCAAAAAGATAAAAGACTTCTAACTTAGGATTTTTTTCTCAGATAGTTGTTGTCCCAGGCAAGTTTGGCCCAGGAGAAACTTAAGTGATAATGCCCTGAACCAACTATACATGATGACATGCAATAAACTTTCTTACACAACAAAATAAGGTCAACCAAGCGCATACATATATATATATATATATATCCTCATGAAAATTTTTTAAGTTTAGTAGTTTTCCCTGTTCATGAATGTTAATATTCCAGAAAATAAATGACTAAGAGGTCTTATCTGCACAGCTCAGAAGCACATCATCTTAAAAGACCATAAAGAAATTTTGATCCCTGTTTCTGATTAGGGAACATGCAATACCTTTTCCTTGCGATTGTCAGTCTGTGTGTGCGAACCAATCACCACTACATTATCAGGAAGCTTTTCAAGTCTGTTTTTGAATGTAGAATAAGAGTCTGTATTTCCTACAATGGACTTCTCCGCATCTTTCATGAACAAAATGAAAGGAGAATCTCTGCTCTCACTATTCACAGCCTGGTATTAAATTTAATCAGTTTAAAAGCCGATAAAATTGAAACGTGATGCAAAAAAAAAACATTCAATTTAAGAGATCATAACCTCAAACAATGTATTGATAAGTAACTTGTTCAAATCTTCAGCACCACCATTCTCCAAGCTAAGGTCAGAAGCTGGATCAAGTGACAAGAACCTTCAGTGACTTTGATAAGAAAGATAGACACAACCTTAAATTAAGTCAACCCAGTTCAACATTACCATTACAGAAGTATCCATAACCGATGTCACAAAGACCTCCAAGATCAACCCCGTCACCAATGTGTTTATCAAATTTCACGCCAACTTTTGACAGAGGATTGTCCTCAAAGAGTAACATCACTTTCCCCCGAATTGCATGAGGTGGTCCCCTGAATGTTAGAATCTAGAATATTAGTTCTAACATGCATATTAGGCAGCATCGTGGAAAGTATGAAGATAGAAACAGAGAGTTAGAACAAGCATATAGACACATAGAGAATGAAGTGCATCTCTGTCTTTCCCCTTCTCCCACCTCCTATTTGCTCTTTACCCCTCTCCCCACACATTTCTTCGGTAAGCTAAAGCAAACACTAAAATGGAATAAATGACATAAAAAAGGCTTTAAATTCATTGAAGATACACAATACCTAAGACATTATTTACTTGTAAACCTTCAAAAGAGAAAATAAAAAATTCAAATCCTCTTTACCTCAACTTGTCAGTAACAAACACATAAGCAATCATCAATAACAATGTCTAGTACAACAGTTAAGAGGTCACAGCCACGTAGCATCAAATTGCTTAGTGAGCAAAGTTAAAGCCTCAGTTATTCCCTCCATATCCAATATCTTAGTTTATACTCAGTAAAAGCTCTGTATTATAATTTACCAAAAAACTCTAAACCATATGCACTGAATTCAGAATGAAGCTATATATCATTTCAAACATGAACCGCATCATCAACACAGACTGAGAATATGAACTGAATCCAGAATGGAGTAACTCCAAGACCTATTACCACTTTTCATATTACCAAAAATTGATGGGGTAAACAAGTATTATGTAATTACCAGGAGAAATACTGGAAATATTCACAAACTCCTATCCCTTTTCGAGATATTACAAACCAATCTTCATCAATTTGTATTATCAAATTTTCTATTTGCTAAAAGTCCATCGAGATGGCCTAACCATCCAACTCCAAATGATGCAATTTCAACAAAATCAATGCATTTCATAGAAGCAAGATGAAGAGTGTCAACCTGCACTACATATTAATTATATGCACAAGCCTCTATTCTTGCTCAAGAAATTACAGAAAGAACCCATTACACGTATCAAGAATGAAGAAG
This sequence comes from Erythroxylum citrifolium, assembly GCA_026284465.1. Classification (NCBI taxonomy): domain Eukaryota; kingdom Viridiplantae; phylum Streptophyta; class Magnoliopsida; order Malpighiales; family Erythroxylaceae; genus Erythroxylum; species Erythroxylum citrifolium. Next base: position 63,142,042 of record JANKOE010000006.1, read on the forward strand.
AGGAAGAAAAAAATCAAGGATCTGTTCACACTAATTGTACCTCAATGGAGACGATGTTGGATACAAGCCAGCAGAAGATGAACCTACATATCGTACTCTGTCACCTGGAGATTAATGTTGCCTTAGAATCCAAAAAAACACAGTAGATATATAATAAATAGATGACTAAATGCAGATGGCCTATTGAATAAATAGAATCTTAATACCTATTTTAAACAATGGATTCCGAGATCCTGATGAAGAAGGTACAGTTTCAGCGTCCATTTTTGGCTGAGATTCTAAACCAGAAGAAAAAGGTGCAGTTGAGGAGCTAGGCGTATCTGTTTCAACATTTGGTTGATTTGCACTCTTCGACAAGTCTGGGGCCACAGAACTTTGTTTAACACAAGTACACAATTTTTCTGCATTAGATCCATTCTTCAGGTATTCAGCTTCCTTTGAAGACAATCCCTAGATTTCACAGTTAATGATTTAAACAATAATCAGGCTTAGTGAGTTAAGGATAAAGAGAACTATCAAAACGAAAGCCAGTTATCATTTTAACTTACACCCATAAATGAATGGCTGTCAAATATCAGCAACTTAGCACCAAAATAATTAGCAAGTGCCTTAGCCAACATCTCCTGATATATCTCAGAACCTGCAAGTAGAATAAATTGACAAATCATATATCAACAATGATAATCTAAACATGCGAAATAAACATAATGACAAAGGAAGATATCATTGTACCTGCAGGACCAGAAAGCAAAATTCGTGGATTAACAGTAGTGAGATCTGTCGTAAACTTAGCATGTTCTCTGTGCTTCAAATGTATAAAGGAAGCGGCAACAAGGACATTTCTGGTGTTCTCGCTGCAGAGTGAAAATATCAAGTTCGCAAATCACTTAGATGCAATAAAACGATATGTCATGCAGCCCTGATGAACGATTTGCAAACTAAAATCCAAATTCTACACCAAAATATTCAAAGGCAATATCACTTGGGAACCACCATCAAACTCAGGCGAGATATTTAGATTATCTATATATTCTAGGAGTGCAAATGAAATGGTTATACCTACTTGATCACCAGTAATAAGTGGGAAAATGGACATTAAGCATGGTAGAAGAATATCACACCTTAGATAGTATGGAAAATCATCAAATGAAACTTTTATGTTTTTCCCGTCCAGAATGCCAGCATGTATGTCTTCCTTGAATACTGCACACCGCAATGATATACCCGAGGTTGATGCCACCTGGGAATCCCTTGTCCAGTCGTTCCTTTCTTCCAATACCTGTTTAAAGATACCCTTGCTCAATTTCTGTTTATAAGTACTTGATTGAGCTAACATCCTGAAGAAAGGCCTTATCAAATCATTCACCCCAGAGAGTTTTACATTGCCTGCCTCTACACCAGCATCCTGGTTGCAATTGTGAGGAAGATTCTTGTCAATTTCTCCAACATCTACAGCTTTGCCATTCCCCACATCTGGAGTGGAATTACCTTCAACACCATCAAGCTCAACATCTGTACCATCGTGAATAATAGAATCAGCGGGCACCTCATTCCCATGATGGATTTTACTAGTTGTCTGACCTGGAGACTTCCAACGGGATAAATCTTGCCTCAAGCTAGATAAAGATGCCAATATTGATGCCCCAGCAACAGCTGAAGGATCTCCTCTCCTATCTAGTTGCATAAATTTTCCCAGGGTACTCTGAACCTCTGCACCCTTAACCGTAACATCAGTCATGAGTTGCTGAAAAATCTATAATGATCCTTAAGGAAATTACCATGTCACACAAATTACAACCCTCATAAAGCTAAAGAAAATGCATAAACCAAAATAACATGAACATGTAACTGTGAGAGTGAATCAAAGGATACATAGGCATGATTCCCGTGCGGGCCAAAGACCACCTCATCACCTGAGTGAAGCACACAGCTAGCATTCTTTTTCACCATAGTCCCATTTACCTGAACCAATCCTTTGCTGCCGGTGCTTTCTAGTACTGCTACAACACTTCCTTTGCGCTGATCATGTCCACAAACAATGAGTACTCAAAACTGCATTTACATATTCAGGAGTTTGTCTCCACAAGAATTAGCATTAATCAATCTCACCCAAGTATCCCATTTCCAAGCTCCTCTAGGACAAGAGTCTTATGATTCCAAATGACCCATATTCGTTATCCTTAGCTAATCACCAGGTATACAAGGGAGAAACACATTAAAGTATAATACCTGCGTCTGTTTGATCTTGCATAAGACAGCACTGATATTCTGATCCTTCAGCAGAAAAGTGCAATTTCTACTCGAGCCAATGGTAAAAATGGGGGCGGAAATCACAACATTGGGATTCTGCATTCCAAACGAGCTTCATTAGAAAGATAGCATATTCACTCATCTGGAAACGCCACTCATTTACTCGTTTCACAAACACTCAATAGACCCAACAGCAACCGAAACACTGAACTTCCATGTCAATGGAACAAGTTCAGACGGATTTAACAAATCAATTTAGTAGTTAAGTCTGAAATTTACCATTCCAGACTGTGAAAGAAGCTTGCACCAAGGCGTATTCTCGAAACTCGAGTTTGGCTTCTGATATACGCTCCACGACGACAATGAACTCCTCGGCTTCTCTAGTATAGTCGGCGTAGAACCTAAATTTCAAATAAAATTCAAAACAATGTAAGAACCAGCAGACTGATAAGACAATCAGAAATCAAACGTTTCACAAAGTTCAGAGCACCTACCGTCAGCGACCGGCGACACAACGGCTACCGCAGTCGCCGCCTCATCCTTCCCCGAACTAACGGCCTCTCCTGCACCACCAACTGCAATCGAAGCATCGCCGGAACCACGCTCCGCAGGATCAGCCACCGCCGGTGCACACAATTCCTTGGAATTTTCCGCCGGCGGCATCGATTTATCCGACGCTCCGCCATTTTCAACCTGAAATTCGAACCAAACACAACCGAGAACTACACAATCAACAATCCCGAAGCAAAAAGCCGATACGAATCCAACTCTCCGGAAACGGCACCAATCAAGAGAAAAAATAATTAATAAAGAAAATAGAAGAAGAAGAAATCGAGCTTTTCCCGACGACCTTTTGACGCTTGGGCGACGGAGGCTTATCCTCCGATGAGAAAGATCTCTTGCTGTTATTGTTACCAGAGAGAGATCCACTTCTTCTCGTTGAAACCATGACTCTGGTTTCGCTTCTTTTGTTTGTCTATCTCTCTCTCTCTCGCTCTGGTTTGTTCAATACTATTTAGCTTTACAAAAAAAAAAAGAAAGAGGAAATATTTGAAAGCAATTATTAAGATATAGTTCTTATTTATATTGGGAGTTTTCCTTTTTCTGTTGTCTTTTTTTTTTTTTGTAAAGGAAGAAAAACCAAAAGGTTACATAACAAGTATAGGGAAGCAGGTCCCCAAAATATCCTCGTCATGGAGGCGTTGGCACCCAAGAGGTGTAGTATCAAAAAAGGTAAGACTGACAGTAGAATGATCTACATGAGCCGCAAGCCAGTCAACATATCTGTTGCTCTCTCGATAAACGTATCGATGAACAACAGTCCAGTTTCGCGTGAGAAGTTCATAGACACCCGTGACAATGGGGTTAAGCGGCTGGGAACGATGAACCGAGGATGAAATGAGCTGGTGCATCGCGAGAGAATCCAACTCCAGTTTTACTCGGCAGAAGCCCAGGTCCCAAGCTAACGTAAGCCCGGTATAAACTCCCCAGAGTTCAGCTGACATCGTATCACACCAATCGAGGTTCTAGGAGAAACCGCCAAGCCAGTTGCCAACATTATCACGTAAAATGCCACCCGTAATAGCCGAGAATCGAGTGCAAGCATCGTCAGCGTTGAGTTTAACCCAACCAGGAGGCGGTTTGGTCCAACCAAGGAGTCGCCGGTGGCGAGGGTAAGGTCATGTAGCTGCCTGTCGTTGCCACTCGGTAGCCTTGTGGAACTGATATGCAAAAGACAAAATGAGAAAATTAGGGGACAAAGGCCAAGTGAAATCAGCATCAAAGATAGACCTGTTCCTCCACGACCATAGGAGCCAACAGGTCGTGCCAAAAAGAGTCACCCAGTCATGGCCCATAACGCGCCGATAGTGTTGGAGGTTAGTCAGAATCCACTGACGGGTCGGCATAGTGTAGAAATCTGGAGGGGTGAATTCCACTGGGAAGGTGTCCCACACGCGGCGGGCTTTAAGACAGTCCCAAACAGCGTGAAGGGGGGATTCTTCAATGTGGCAGTGAGGACAGGAGCTGTCAGTCGTGAAGTGCTGGCGAACACGGTGTTGGTTAGTAAGTAGTCGTTCTTGGGAAAGTAACCACAAGAAGGCTCGGACTCATTGGGGACCCATCCACTGCCAGATGGCTTTCCATACTCCATGCGGTGAAAGGTTTTCGTGTCCCGTGAGCATGGAGTAGGTAGAAGTGATGGTGAAGAGACCATTGTCGAAAACCCCCCAGATCAATTTGTCTCGGCCAAGATAATGCTGCGGAGGAAATGTGCCCGCGATAAGACGGCAAACCTGCATGGAAAGGTAATATTGGAGAGTTCCCCAATCCCAATTACCCACACTTATCCTAAGTACAAAATAAATCATAACGTTTTACAGTGCTTAAATTGAACTATAATGTCTCTAAAATGTTCAAAATAAATTATAACGTTTGAAAAATATTTAGATTGAATTATGACCACTAAAGGTGTTAGGACACTATCACTTATCTACTGACGTGGCTCAAAAAAATTTGACGTGGCCCAAAAAATTTTGACGTGTCGTTGTTTTCTTTGAATTTTGGGTGGTGGGACCCATCCAAAGTTTACATGAACAATGCCACGTCAAAAATTCAACTTGCACACTTTTTAGGTGTCTAAACGAGAAATCGACATTTCATCGTGGTAAGTTCATTGTTGTCTGAGTTTATGTTTCTAAATGTCTGGTCCCCTAAATCTGCTTGTCTTGTTTGTTTGTGATTGTATGCTATGGTCTCCTATGCTTGTTGAGGTGTTGGATGTTAGTTGTGGTCTCGTATGCGTGCAAAGATTGAAAGTTAGCAGTGAATGTGTTGGTGTTCTGCGATACAATTTTGTCTATCTTGCACATTTCAGTCAAACTTTTACCCAACTAACTTGGAATAACTTGGAAAAATAAATGTGGTTCATGTAAATTGATGATGTTATCATGCAATTTCTGCCTCTACATGTAACATCCCGCCCTCCTATTAAGGGTTAGAATGGGTACATGTGAGCTAAGAGGCTTGGTTTAAATGAACCTATAG
>JANKOE010000006.1:63147436-63163768 GCA_026284465.1 Erythroxylum citrifolium
ATGCCACCCTCGCGGGTCACGGGCTCGGATATCACCGTCGATATCGGGTTCGGGTCTTGCGGGAGTGGGGTGCTACACTACACATATGTTTAATCCATTGCTTATAAAATCATTAATCAAATTTCTCCTCTGTTAATTGCTTGCAAACAAACTGAAGTTAGTTTTTTTGCATTAATTTGTTAATTATTAAAAAAATATTTTTATATGAATTGAACTATCATTATATATGTTTGATTGGTGTATGAGGATTTTGTTTTATAATGTAAATCATATTCTTCTTTACTTGAATAAATCATCAAATGTAAATTAGATGTATAAGAATGCTCCTCCATCTAATTTTAAGCACACTTAATAATTTAATGAAAACTTAGTATTTGGCAATATATGGTTTTGTGTAGCCTTAGATTGTTTATACTCTCCTAAACATAAGCATGTTAAATCTCGTGTATATGTTAGGATAATGTTCATGTTCAAAGTTTTTTTATTTTCTTTGATTCAATGTATGTAAAAAAATCATGCAAATGTTAATAGTTTAGACTTGTCATTTTAAGTAAATTTCATTAAATTCATGCTAAAATTCATCTAGTTTCATCAAACGTCTACAGTTATGTTTAGTATCTATGATATATTATTCAAATTTTTCCTTGGTTAAAAATATGATACTTGAGAAATTGTTGAAAGCAGTTCACAATTCTATAAAATTAATGATAAACTGATGCATATAGGATTCTATTTTAGGTATCATAACCTTTAATTTTATTTGTTGTTATAGATCCAAAGAGCATGTTTGAGTGATTAGTACTACCTTCAATTAATTCAAGAACGTGCACAATTCATTATTCATGTTTGGATGATGAATGTAATCATATTCTTCGTTAATAAATGATTCCTTAAATATAAATTAATTGTATGTGAAGGTTATTCCATCCAATTTCAAATACTCTATTGTACCTTTATTACATTGATACATTGATACATACATTATATATATACATACATACATTATAGCTATATATATATATATAGGCTTGTGTCTCCTTTGGATGATTATATACACCTATAAATATGGCCATATTAATTATCATGTTTTCCCTTAGGAAAGAAAAGTAGTACATGATGCCAAACATGGGAGTGTTCCTTCTTATGTTCCTTTATAGATCATAAATGGAGTAGTAAATGTCTGAAAATCCTTACATGAATTTGCACAAAATTGTGTTGACACATATGTTATTTGTTGGATTAAGTTAAGATGATTACATTGATTGGAATATAACGGGGTATTATGTGTAAGGAATTATAATATAGATATAATAGAGCCAAGGTATGGTTTGTACTCAGTAATGGCATAGACATATTAAAGTTGACATAAGGGAAAAAGTTGTTGATAAAGTATTAGTATCATGTTACGATGCATGCTTTATAGTAGTTTAATTTTATTTATGAGGCATGATTAATAGTTTAAGTTTATTAGGATTATTTTATCAGATTTGAAATGTTTAATTGCTTATGTTATCCTCTAATTGTATAATTATGTACGTAATATCCATTATAGTGTTGATAACATCATTTAAATCTATGTTTTTTGGTGATACACTTGCCTTAATATATTTGTTATGAACAAGTGTATGATGGTTGAATTTGGAAGCATAAGGTTGTTTTAAGGCGACAAGTTTGTCGTAGAGCCGGAGTTGAAATATGTTGAAGAAGAATCAAGTATTTTGATAAAGTAGACCTATATTTTGTTAGCTATGGGCAAATATGTGAGATGAGGAAGGAGTTAAGATATCTTCAAGTCGATAAGGCCTATTATAGAGTACTCGATTTTGAGTTTAGTGAGTCTCTGAGGTTGATTAAATCAAATGCAAGTTATCTAAGGCTCATTAACCTAATGAAAATCTACCAAGTGATTGATGTATATGTAACTCATATATTGGACACCCCATCATTTGTACCTAACATATTGCTTATATCTGGAGGAGAGGATGGAGATGGGGAGGGTAAGGAAGGACGTTATGGAGCTACTAAAGGTGTTAGTGTTGAAGGTGTTGGTTTAAGAGTTGATGAAGGAGTTCATAAAGAGGTAGATGATGATGAGCATTACAAGGGTTTTATACAAGTTCAGATTCCCAATGACCACAAGCCAGTTGAAATTGAGTCCACAAATTTTGGTAATTTTATTGGTAGCAATCAATATCCTAGCAGAGAAGAGCCTGGTGAGTCATTGCAAAGACCAAGTAGTGGTATTAGGCATAATCCATCCAATGTTGAACCAAATTGGAGATTGGGGATGGAGTTTGGCTCTGCAAAAAAATTTAGGAAGTCTATTATAGATTGCATCGTGCGGACAAGCTACAGTGTGAAGTTTAAAAAAAGTGAAAGACATAGGATGAGAGTGAGATGTATTGAGGGATGCCCTATGGGAGTTGCATGTCATTTGTGACAAGAGTAATAGGTGCTTTAAAGAGGCGACATACAATGATAAGCGCAGGTATTTTATGACCAACAAACCAAAATTAGTTTTTGCTAAGTTCCTAACGAGACATTTTAGGGACAAAATACTTGAGAAGCCTAGTATCTCGATGGCAAAAATGGTTAAAGAATGTCAAGAAAAACTAAAAATATTTGCCAACTCAAGTATGCATAAAGCTGCCAAGAGGAGATTTAGAAAAGAAAGGACGAGTGATTATGTTAGTGAATATACGAAGCTACAAGCATATACTCATGAGTTGAGGAATAGTAATCTTGAATTAACAATTGAGTTAAAGTTGGTAGAAATGAAGAAATTAGTTTGTTACGGGAATGCAAAATTAAGTTTTACATATTATTGACAATGATAATTATAACATTTATTTATTTATGATGTTTATACATTAATTCATACATCTTTATCTCTTTTTTGTAGTTTAAAAGGTTATGCATATGCTTTGATGCGATAAAAAGATGGCGGAGGCCTTTGAGGCCAATCTTTAGTATTGATGGCTATTTTTTGAAGATTGAATTCCAAAGTCATCTATTGAGTGCAGTTGGGATGGATGGTGATAGAGGTATGTATCCATTGGTTTAGGCAGTTGTTGAGTTGGAGAACACTAATTCTTGGACCTAGTTTATGAGTTTGTTGGCTTCGGACTTAAAGTTGGGTAGTGGTGAAGGACTAATCATAATATCATATATGCAAAGGTATTTGTTTAGTCATGGATTAATGGTTAGATGTTATATCAATTATATATTAACTTAATCTATTATATTGTTATAAAGATTATTAGAGCAATAGAAGAGGAATATGCCACTCATCAGATGTGTGCAAAGCACATAAACTATAATTGGCATATGAATTGGAAAGGAAAAGATTTGCAAAAGCAGTTTTGGAATTGTGTTTGGTTAACATACATAGAAAATTTTAATGAGCAGTTGAAAAGATTGGATAAAATCACACCTAGATGTGCATTATCATTGCTCAAATATCTGAAGAAAAGATGGGCAAAATGTTACCAATCCTTTGAATCCAAATGTCTGGTTATTGATAATAACATGAGTGAAAAATTCAATAGACGGATCTTACCAGCTAGAGATAGGCCAATTATAGTCATGCTAGAAACAATTAGAATCATGGTGATGAAGAGGCATGAAGATAGGAGACTATTTGTACATGGCTAAAAGTCAGAAGTTGCACCCAAGGTTGTGAAGAAATTAGAGAAGAATTAGAAAAATGCTATACAGCAGAGAATTGTTTGAAATGGTGATGGAGCGTATAAAGTTTCCAAAGGTGGTGCTAAGCATATCGTGAGGATTTGTAGACACTAATCATGTAGTTGTCAGGCGTGGGAGCTATATGGATATCGTTACAAGCATGATGTAAGTGTTATTCACCATTCGAAACATCGACCAGAGTTATATATGGATGAGTGCTACAAGAAGTACAAATTTATGGCAGTGTATAAGCATATTTTGCAACCCATTAGATGTCCAATTTTCTGGCCTACAATTGACGAAGAACTAATAAACCCCCCAAATAAAAGAGTTATGCCAGGAAGACCTAAAACATCTAGAAGGAGAAGAGTGAATGAGTCTATTAAGTTGAAAAATCAAGCAAATCCACTAGAAAGGGTCACATATAAAAATGTGAAAAATGTGGCAATTCTGGTCACAATGCTAGAAATGTAAGAATCAAGGCTCAACTCAACCAACTTAGCAATCTCCATAGGTATGACACATTCTTTGATTACTATGTATTGCTTCATATATCTAATGATCATTTCTGATAATCTTTGATTCATATTTATTAAGTCATCCCTGATGTCTCCTCACAAGCTGAACATGTTGTTGTAACACGTCAACAAAGAAATATTATGAGTATATCTACATAATCAACCTTTATTGATTACTTTCAAGATTGAATATTGTTAACAACATGTTTATTTGTAGGTTGGTAGCTCTTTGTATTGTCATAAATGGAAGTTTGGAGAAGTTGATCTACATTCATTCCAATTGTCTTTTAAACCAAGAGGTATGAGGTTCAAAGGATAACCTAACATAACTTCTCAACAGTTACAAACAGAAGCAATGAGGCGGAGATCATTAATGAATCAACCAGTACATGATCAACCTTCTCAATCAAGTGCAAATGAGGAAAGCAATGTAGTTGACTTGTAAACTTTACATTAATGTTGTCTATATAGATGGATAGATAGCATAACTTTTGTATATAAACACATTATGATGTAATCACTTTACTAATATTATCATTTTTATATACTGCTCCAATTATTTATTGTTATATAATCACAATTGTATGTGCTGCTCCAATTGTTTATTGTGATATCACTTTTGTATTTAATTATTGCTGAGGCTATATGAACAATTAATTGTTCATAAGTTTAACAACTATTAATTACACATCATTAAAGCAAATTCATGAATAACAAAATAATAAAAGGAAAAAGCATAGTGTAGAATATATTAATTCAAATGAAGATTTTTCATTATTTATAATTCGAGTTTTTCAAAAAATTACACAATTTAGTTTTACTTGTGTACAACAAATAATATTATAAAACTCATCATAAGTACAATAACCCATAAAATAATCAGTACAACAAATTTAAACTCAATTTTCTCTTTTGTCAGCAAAACAATGTCTTCTTTTATTAGCTTTATTTGCTCCTCAATTTTGAACGTTGAACGTGATTCAATTTTGCTTCATTGAGCCTCCTGCTTCAAACTATCTACTTCTTTCTTCAGGTTATGAATTACTTCAATAGCTCTCTTGTTAAATTTTTCATCATATTACTTAAAAATTCACATCTTCTAACATAAAAGATAATTAATAATTATTAGGCAAAAGCATTAAACATATATACAAACAATTTTAACTTATCAAAAAATAAGCTTACATGATATTTGGGGCATCCATAAAATCTTCTTATTGGGTTTTTTTTCACTCTATGAAGTTCTTAACGAAGCTCTTAAACCATAATAACACACTAGATTATTATTATTTGAATTTAATGTAGTGTTAGTTGCAGACGTCATGTCCATATCTTTGGATAGTTGCTGTAAAATTATATTGGTTCTCTTACTTCTTCTAATTAAAGATGGAAATAATATGTCAACAATCTCAAATAATGTCTTTTCAGAGGTGGAAACAATATGTCAAGCAACTCCACAGACATATCATTCATATATGCTCATATATATGCAAGGAAACCATCATCGTTTGAGGATATCACAGATCACATATATGGAAACAATAATATACTCTTATAGATGTATCGTTCATATATGGAAACAATATGCTTATATAGATGACATATCATTCATATATGCTCCAGACATATCATTCATATATGCTCCACAGACATATCATTCATATATGCTTATTTCTTCCATATTACTTGGTCTATCATAGGTAAACTAGTTACATAAATGGTACAAGAATTTCTAACCAACTGCAAAATGTTAAGGGAATTAAACTACACTCATCTTCGTTTGATCCCTAAAATTCCAAATCTAAGTAACACGAGGGATCTTGGACCTATCTCAAGTAAGGGGATCCATTATCCCACAACCTATTCACACTTTCAATTGAAATTCTCTCCAACCTGGTCCAACATAGAATATAACATATTAGTGGATCCAAACTCACAAAAGTTGTTGACTAATGCCCTGAGATTCTTCTCAAATTTGTTAGGCTTAGGGATCAGTAATCAAAAGAGCATGATCTACATCTTTTCTAATATGACAAATCCTAGTTTAAGTTTTATCACTATATTTCAATTGCATAAACTCCTTTTCAAATACCTTTAGCTTCCAATTACCACCATAAAGCCTAAGTTTGAGGACTACATCCCTCTATTGGAAATGTTTAAAAGTAGAATCAATGTTATCTTTAGAAGTTATCTACACCAGTTACTCACTATAATCCCTCTCAACCTAAGGTTAAATAAGTAATAAATGCAAGGAACTAGTACTGTAACTTTAGAGGATCTGATCGACCAGTGAACTACTTCCCTAATTATTATCCTAACTCAAATAATAAGGATAGAGTCATCTAGCTACTTGATAGTAAGGGCACCTTCAGTAACTCCTCATGCTCTAAGGTTATTAGGCTTCACTCTTCAAATCAAATGGGTATGATATAGTTTAGGTTTGGGATAAAACTTTAATGCCTAAAGCCTCATTCATAATATGGCTAGTAACTAGGGGCAAACTCAAAACCAAGGACATAATCATAGGCTTAAATAATAATCAATGTAATTTCTGTTTCTTTGAGGTTGAAACCATCTCACATCTCTACTTCCAATGCCAATACACTAGCACAAATTGGTATAAAATCCAATAACTTCTGAATCATCTCACATTCACATTCCATGCTGACACTAATCTTCGAATTCAACTTCCATGATCAGACCAATCACAGGCATTCACAAATTCAACTTCCAATTCACATTGAAAATCAAATTAAACACACAATAGATGAGGGTATAAAGAAGTGAAAATAAAAAAATTTCACGCCATATCATTGTCTCAGAGATGCAAATAAATGAGACAAATGATGAAGATAAAACAGATTTTACTTTGATTCACGGTGACGTTGTCGTTGATCTTTAGTTCTTAGGAGGTGGTGGACAATCATTTCGGACGAGTTGCTGACCCTCCTAGACTAGTGTTCATTGAAGAAGAAGACGATAACGCTGTAGATTAGGGATTGAACTTAGCAGAATGTGGGATTCAAGAAGAACGCATATCAGGGATTGAAGTTAACAAGTTAGGAATTGTATGATTGAAGAAGATGGGAGATTTGGAAGATTAGGAATGTTTGTAAGAAGAGGGACGCAACATGTGAAATTTTGTTCAAAACGGTGCATCTCTAGGTTTGTTACGTTTAACTTCAAAGCTAAGGGAGAATCGTTGTGTTTAACAACAAAATACGTCTCCTCCTCTTTAGAAACAACAGTTAAACGCCTCAAAACGCAGGTTCAAATCTGGAGGTGGGACCCACCTCTAGATAACAATGTCAGCGTTAGTTTTGGGTGGGTGCCACCACCAAAAATTTTAAAAAAGGCCACATCGGAAATTTTTGGGTCACGTCGGCAGATAATTGTTATTGATAAGGGTTCAATGTGAACGTTTTCCAAACTTTATGGTTCATTTTGAATGTTTTACAAACGTTAGGATCCAATTTGAATACTGTGAAACATTAGATTCTATTTTGTACACCAGTATAAACGTTAGGCCTATCTAAACCTTTTGGCCATTAAAAAATAAGTTTGTCACATAGAAGTTCCATATATGTAAAGGCGCATGTCCTTTTAGCACAGTAAAAAAAATAATTAGGGTAAAAATTATCAAAGTTAAAGTGAGTATTAACATCAATTTAGTTTTATAGTATTATAAATTTTAAAATAATTTTATTAAATATCTATTAAATTAAAATAATAATGTAACTAAGTACAATTATACAAATAATGATTATATTTAAAGAGTTATAAGATATTAATAATTTTTATTATAATAATTTGATAAAAAATATTAATTTTATAATTTTAAATATTTAAACAATATAGAACATAATATAATATTTTAAAAATAAATAAATTTATGAGTCTTTTAATATCTTTTATTTTTTCTATATTTAATAATTATTTAATAAATATACTTTAAATTTAAAATATCTTTAAAATGCTTAAACTTCAAATTAAATTGTTTTTACTAATTAAATGACATTTTATAATAATCAAAATTAATAATTCAAAAATAATTTTTTACTAAATTTAAAATTTTAAAAGTAAAATAAAATAATATTGGGTCTGTTCGTTTTCGTTTTCATTTTCGTTTTTTTTCTAATTCGGTAAAAAAATTATTTGAGTTTTTGGTTTCTTCCTATGTACTTTCAAAAATTATAAAACCCATAAAGAGTAAATTTTGTTTTCTATTTCTATTTTTCTATGATCTGATTTACTATTAATTAAAAATATTTTATTTAAATATTTAATATATTAATTTTAAATAATTATTATGAATAATTAAACTTTACTTAAAAATTTTATTTAATTTTTGTAATTAAATTAAATAATAATAATTTTAATAAATATAATTAAATTTAAAATATCTTCAAAATATATATATTTCAAATAAAATTTGATTTGATAATTAAAATATATTTAGAATAAATATTAATTTATAAATTATTTATTTTAATATAAAATAATGTTATTAATGATTTGTTAATAAATATTAAATAAGAGATTAAAATAAATTTATTTAACTAAAAATAATTTATTTTTAAATTTTATCTAATATATAATCATTATTAATGATAAAAACAAAAGCTATACCAATCTTATCCTAAACAGTTATTAGGATTTCATTCAATTGTGTTGTTGTCGTCTCGCTAGGTATGACAGTATTTTCGTCATCTCGCACTGACATGGTAGAATTTAATTTATAGATTTCAATACCAAAATAACTTAATTTAGTTTTTTTTTTGGGTCAAAAACTTAATTTAGTTAACTTTTTGATTTAATTATAGGAAAATTTATTTATAAAGAGTTTTTAGTATTACGTAACGTACTGATAAAAAATTAATCTGCAGACCTCTGTGTTGAGAAATTTAGTTACGTATTCTATGTTTAGTTTTATAGTGTCTTATTCTGTTCAATAAATCTTAATTATTTATTTATGTAAATTTTACATAGATCTCGTAAAAATAAATATAAGACCCACATAAATAGATGATGAAAATTCATTACACAGAATAATATATCATAAAATTGTACGGAAAATTTTATCACCAGTTATATGCCGTGTTCTCGTCAGCAGCTTGAGAGGGAAAGAGAGGATTGAAACGGCGTCGAAGTTGCTCTTTAATCTTGCTCCAGAGTTTGATTGTTTTGTTGGAGAGTCGTGGGCGTTTTGTATTAGCGAAAGAAGAGAAATGCCCAAGAGAACAACGCACACATACTCAAGCGAGGACGCTGCTCCAGACGGCCCAGACTCCGATCTCTTCGTCTATTACTGCAAACACTGCGGCTCTCATGTCCTCATCACCGGTCTGCTTCTTCCTTTTTCTTTTTCATTTAATCTTGAGAAGAACTGAACTCATGGTTTGTTTGTTTTGTAATTAAGATACCCAATTGCAGAAAATGCCCAAAAGGAAGACTGACAGAGCTTACGTTTTGGACAAGAAGAAGCATCTTGCTAGACTCAACACTCATGAGGGTGGCAAAATTCTCCTAAAGCGGTCTTTTTCTTCTTCTTTTTCTAATCTCTGTTTGTTACGTTATTACATTGTTTGTTTTCACTTTTATTCTTATCTAGATAATTTTGGTTCAGGGGTGAAGGAAAATTAGAGAAACAATTTCGCATGAACTGTATGGGCTGTGCTCTCTTTGTCTGCTACCGTGCCGAAGAAGACTTAGATTTTGCTTCTTTTATTTACATTGTTGATGGAGCTGTTAGTACTGTTGCTGCTGAAACTAACCCTCAGGTACGACTACTGCTCAACTCAATGATATATAAATTGCTCGCCTTTTGAGATCATTTCACGAGTATTCACTTGGATAAGTTTGCAAATAATGCGGTAGGATGCCCCTGTGCCACCCTGCATATCACAGTTAGAAGGAGGCCTTGTTCAGGTGGCTATAGAAGTTGAAGACCGTGCGCAGCGCTCCGCAATAACAAGTAATTTGACCTGTTTGATTTGCTTCTCTTTATGATTATCTTTAACCTGCATTTCTTCTAGCCTTGGTTTAAATGCACATGACCTTGCAGTGTTCATCTTTATTAGTAAACAGAATAATTTTTATTGAATCTGGCTTCTTTCTGCATTTAAGGACAAATGTGATTAGCTACATTTACTGCCCAGTGTGTTCTTTATGAGTCAAGTTGATGCGTGCATACTCTTATGGATATGGATGTGAACATGTTTTCAAGAAAAGAAAGTGGAAGAAGAGTTATTTGCTGATGTTTGAGGGATGTACTATACAAGTGGAGATAACAGAAAAAATATATAAACTGTAGAAGAGGTTAGAAAGTGTTAAACAAAGACCAAGATGTTTCTTCGATATGGATAGTTCCGATAAGATTTATTTCTTACTTATTACAAAGATGGATGGTCTAGTGCAAAGGGTTATTCTTTTTAAGTCTGTTAACTGTAAAAGATACCATGTGAGCCACACCTAATGCAGATCTTGAGTAATATAAATTGATAACATCGTTCATCCATTTGGAAGGCTTCTAAACCGAGATCGCTTGGGACTAGTTTACCACAGACAAAGATGTCTCTTGTAACCCTCTAGGTCAACTTAAGGAGACGCAACGCTCCTCTTCGACTATTCTTTTAAGACTGCAACACCTATTCCCTACTTCCTCTTGTTCTTTAATAGTAAGCTAGATGATGATCATGATCATACCCCACCCTTGTCTACTAACAATCCTCTTTCATATGTTTCTTATCAGGAGTGAATGCTGATGATGTTCGTGTCACTGTTGCTGCACCTGCAGCTCGTGGAGAAGCTAACAGTGAACTTTTGGAATTCATGGGAAAAGTACCGACTTTAAATAAGCCTTAGGAGGTCAAATTTCTAGAATAATTTCGTATTGGATTTAATGCAATTCTTTCACACAGGTTTTAGGTCTGAGATTGAGCCAGATGACGCTTCAAAGAGGATGGAACAACAAATCAAAGCTCCTAGTGGTGAGTTCCAATTTTAGCATTTTCTTCATTGGTGTACAACAAATTTTGCTTTTTCAGGCATTCATGCAGCATGATTATGTAGATTCTATTGGAGGCCGATGGACTCTGTTATTGTGGTTAACATTGGCGCTATAATTTCAAAGAAAATGTCATAACTTGTTCCGTAAATCAGTTTCATCAGTCAAGCGGATCAAAGTTTTTTCTGCAATTTAAGGAAATGAAAAATGAAAAATTACTCATGAAAGATGGCTGATTTGCTGCTGTTTTATGCTTGTACAAGGTTGAGGATTTGTCCGCCAGACAGGTGTATGAGAAACTTCTGGAAGCTGTACAACCCTGAGGTTGCTCTTGCAGGCATTACCCGTTTAATTGTGCGGTGAAACTCTTTAGACAATGTCTTATTGCACTGGAAATTTGAAGCTTCAGCTTTTTGTTGTCATATTAATTATTCTGGAGAGACCATCAGGACGGTGGCATGGACAAGAATCATTTTTGAAATTTCAAGTGTTTATAAGAGTTTGTGTTATGATTTAACCTATTGAGGTTAATTTATGATGGTAACTTTGATAGTTGTAGTACTTCTTATCAGTAATTAACCTACGAGCCAAATGGTTTTCGAATAGCTCTGTTCTTAACAAGAGGTCCTATTGCGGGACATTAAATCAAAACATGATATGAAACGAGCTGGATGCTCAAGACAGCTTCGAGAGAAATCAAACACTGGATCAGTCAGATAACCATTTCTAGGAGGAAGCCCCACTACGAAGAGCTTGGCCCTTGGTTTTCTGGGGAGCCAGCTGAGTCTCAGGCTGCAGACCAACAAGAGACCATAGGCAGATGCAAATTCATAACATAGGCAGATCAAATTCATAAGGACTATAACCTTGATAATCTGGTTTCCACATGTTGAATCATGCAGACAGCTTCGTCGTATAGATTTCGGTAAAAATATTACCTCTTTCTTGACAGGTTCTTTTTCTGATAAAATCAACTCAGTGTGGCAAGGTGAAGACATGTAAGGTGCAAGATAAAAGAGAGGCGGCAGAAATCCAAGAAAGAAAAAGATCACAGGTCTTCTTTGAGGGCATTGATTGAAACACGTGTATATGTATAAAAAGATGTACAAGAAATTCAACAACTCCTGAAGGTTGCCAGTATGGTCATTATTTAATGAATTGACCACAAATAAAAAATGCTGGAGATGCTCAATTCATGAAAAGGCAATTTTCCTGAAGATTATAAGAAACAACAAAGAACATGTCTGTTCCCTTGTCTATAATTTCCATAAGTCTATCAAATAGAACATCAGAATGTAACCAATAGGGGATTTTTACCAAGTACATTTACTGACATAAGAGAACATTATAGCCAAAATTTACATGAAAAATACCATGTCCAACATGAATTCCGATTTTAACAATAGCCTCTCATACTAAAGTTAGACTGTCTGACTAGTGTAGGGCACATGCCTGTAGAAAAACTATGCCGAAAGGGTAAAATGGCTTCTCTCATTCCCGGAACAAGTAAAGCATCAATAGAAAATTAATATCGTTAGGCTATTACCAAATGCCAAAACCTTTTTACTTACGACTTGAGCAAGAATCATCTGGCGAAAACCATAAGCCAGATAATCCCCTAAACAGAGCAGCAGTAGCACAAAATCACCAAATTAAGAGGTACAAAAAACCTACTTTGAAATGAACTCGCAAATCAGACCCTCTGGCCTTGCAGGCTCAAACATTTGGTCATAGGATCACGATCAGATTCCAAATCATACTAGGCATTTACAACACAGTCTAGATCCTCTGTCTAAGGTTGTCTTATCCAGCCCTATCTAATCTCAAAAACGTTGTCATTCTATTTAAAGAGGGGTGAGTAACTGATTTTGTTCACTTATTTACTGTTTACATTAAGTGGCTAAGCTTCGAGCCAAGCTCAACCCGAATGTTTTTTTCTCCCTTATCGTGAGTTTTTGTTAATAATTAAAAAAACGAAGTCATAATGATTCGTAGTTTGTGAATTTGATAGGTGTCGAATTTAGTATTAAACAAAATAATAGAAGGTAGATCTACTCCATACCATCGATTAAAATATGAACTTGAGAATGAGCAATGTAAGAATGATGAAATTGACATTGGCAACGAGAGCAGTAATATCAAGTCAACTTATTTGATGCATCCGAATTCTGAGAAGAATTTGAACAAAGTCTACACATTCGTTTCAAGAGAATTAATATCGAAAATTGGCATAGAGTTTGAGTTTGAAGAACAAGCTTATCAATATTATTTAATGTATGCCAAACATGTTGACTTTGGAATAAGAAGGAGCAAAAGTCACAAAGATATTTACGGTAAATTAATTAGTAGGCTTTTATTTTGTAGTACTAAAGGTAAAAGGATGCCTGACAAAAGAGATGTGTATGTAAGAGCTCCACGTGCAGAAACAAAATTTAGTTGTAAGGGAAGAATGAAAGTTAATAGTTTGAAAATTAGAAAATTTCAAGTAATTCAATTTGTTGAGGATCACAATCACTATCTTTCAAGTCCTAATAAAACACATTTGCATAGAAGTCATAGAAATATATCACATGCTGCAGCAATGCAAATTCAAATGACTAATGATGTGGAAATTCCACCAAAACATTTCATGATCTTATGATGAGACAAGCAGGTGGGAGAGATAATCTTGGCTTTATTCTAGAAGATTACAAGAATTATTTAAGATGCAAGAGAATAAGATATATGAAAAAGGAGGATACAGGTGACATGTTAGAATATTTGCATAAAATGCAATTTAAATATCCTAATTTTTTTACGTAATTCAAGTGGATGAAGATGATTTGATAACTAATATATTTTGGTCAAACGCAAACAATTTGATGATGATTATTGCTTTGATACTACTTATAAAAAAAATGGTTGCTTTGTTTGTAGATGTAAATCATCACAAGCAAACTGTAGTTGTTGGTGTTGCACTATTATACGATGAGACTGCTCTTACATTTGAGTAGTTATTCGATACATTTGTTAAAGGCATGTCTAGTTTGCTTATGATAGTTTATACCTATAAACAAAGTATGTGGACGACCCTCACCATTTTTTCTATAAGTATTATCAAAGCAAACATCACCAAAATTTAAGTAATCATTTTTCATCTTTGCGTTTGACCAAAATATATTAGTTATCAAATCATCTTCATCCACTTTAATAAAGGAATGTAATGCTAAATGTTAGGTTTTATATATTTTAATAAATATGAAAGACAAAGTTTTATTCTCAATATGGGCTTGACTCCATACAAATATAATTCTTTAGGGTTACCAAGCTATTTATAGAAAGTTTGTAGAACTAGAGTGGAAGCTATTTTTGTTACTGTTTAACAATAAGTTTTATCTCAGTGGAAAAAAAGAAAAAAATACGATGAGTTAGGATTGGTTTTGGCGTGTTTGATATGATTGAAGGATGGTAAAAAAAAACCAATGGATTGAAGGTTGTGTGTTTTGTAAGATATTACGATTGAAACAACTTAGCTTAAAGTTTAGCCACTTAATATAAACAATAAATAAATAAACCAAAACAGTAACTTATCCTTCTTTATCTTTATTTTTTTGCTTACACAGAAAAGAAAACAAAACACGACCGTCCTAACTAACGCAGTGTTTGCGATACAAAAGTCCGTGAGTATCACGTTGCATGTGGGCCCAAACTAAAGTTGGAGGCTCCGAAAGGAAATGTAAGCCAGGACTAGCAAATGCTACAAGGGAGGCCAGACTATCTGCACTCTGGTTACCTTCTCGGTACACATGCTAGAGCTGCGCCTCCCAGGGTTGATGTAGGAGACTCCTGATACCTGCCACCAAAACATGCTGATCAGTTCTTGGGCAATGAGAAGTAGAGAGAATATTGATCACCTCGAGGGAGTCGACTTCAAAAATGGGACGTCAA
This sequence comes from Erythroxylum citrifolium, assembly GCA_026284465.1. Classification (NCBI taxonomy): domain Eukaryota; kingdom Viridiplantae; phylum Streptophyta; class Magnoliopsida; order Malpighiales; family Erythroxylaceae; genus Erythroxylum; species Erythroxylum citrifolium. The sequence goes on from JANKOE010000006.1 coordinate 63,162,575, forward strand.
TAACCGAGACCCCAAGCCAGTTAGAGTCTCGATTGGACTCCCCAAAGTTCTGCCTCAAGAGGTGAGCTTCTGCCAATCCGATGAAGAAAACCACCACACCACTGGCCCTGGTAGTCCCGTAACAACCCTCTTGTAGTAGCAAGGTGTTGGCCTTACTTAACTGCTCCGTCTGTATTAAGCTTGATCCAGCTCTCCGACGGCTCGAACCACCCTATCTATGAGCCCGCTACTACCCCGGGGCCTCCAAAAACACTTCGTTTCACTGTTCTCGCTCTTTGAATCCAGGTAACGTAATCCATAACTGTGTGGTGACCTTCGACAGGCCACTGAAAGTCCTCATAAAAAATGTTATGATTCCGCCATTGCCACAGGAACCAGCAGGCTATCCCGTAAAAAGTAGCCTACGGAGATTGGTGAACTTGAAAGTGGGACGTGAGATTGGCAGTCACCCAACGACGGAGCTATGTGGGGGCCCATGGTGCACTGGGCCTCCCAACTTTTGAAAAAATTAAATATTTGTATTTTTAATATATATATATATATATATAAGGATGGAGTTATTTGGAGCTCATTGGTACACTGAGCCCCCAAGATTTAAAAAATTTAAATATTTGGGCCCTCCTATTTTAAATTTCTGGCTCCGTCTCTGCAGTCACCCATGACATTACGTCATACTGAAAAAAGTCTGGGTTAATCACTTCGGGTGAAAACTTGCCTCAGAAGGTTTTGACTTGCAAACAATCCCGAAAGGCATGTAAGATGGTCTCCTCTTGATTGCAAAAAGGGCACTTACTGTCCAGGGTGATATGACGAGCCACTCGCTGATGGTTGGTCATAAGCTTTTGCTTGAGAAATAACCAGGAGCGAAGGGACAGTGTGGGCACTATGGGCAGCTGCCCACACTGCCCAAAAATAAAAAATTAGATGCTATATAGTATATAACTAAATTTAATTTTGCATAGGTTGACATTTGCCTACACTGGGCCAATATTTCCTATTATGGCAAAAAAATATTCATACGGGCCTACTTGACTACTTTTGAGCCTAATGTTTTAACTCTTGAATTATTAACCACGTCTCTTTCTCTTGTTTATTTTTAGTCTTTTAGGTTTTCTGTTTTTTTTTCTTTCTTTCTCCTGTCTCTTTCTCCTGTCTCGTTTTACAGGTAACTAATAGATCTAAGCTCTACGGCTC
>JANKOE010000006.1:63182405-63202564 GCA_026284465.1 Erythroxylum citrifolium
AAATTGGCCGGTACCGACCGGTATTTGACCCCGGTACACCTTACCCCCGTACCGGTACCGGTACACGGCCGGTACGGTACGAAATTTAAAACATTGGCTAGCATGGAATCAAACCTGAGATGTTGGTCTTATTGTTATGTGATAAGTAAGACTCTCGTTGTTTGAAATATATAAACAAAAGGATTTACTTTCTACCTAATTTAAAAAGGATAATTATGTGACAATAAGGCTTATTTTTTATTTTAAACTATACGAATAATGTAGTGTCAGAATTGACAAGCATTCATTGGACATTTAGTGAATTTTGTTAAATTTTTTGTTCATTTAAAGTCTTTTCTAATTACTTTGAAAATGTGATGGTTCAATTTAAACATTTCAAAATGTTAAGAATTAAGTTATATTTTGTTATAAGCAAGTACTAAAAAACTCAATCGATTTGATCAGTTTAATTGTAAAATTTAAATTGTCTAATTTTTCGGTTCAATTTTCAACTTGTCGGTTCAATTTACTTTAATAACTCTTGTTGTTAAAAAATGTTCAATCTATTATTTAATTACTTAATTTTTATTTATTAATTAATTCTTATAAACTAAAATTAATTAATTAATTTTCTTTTAATAATATATTTTTTCAATTAAGCTTTAAATTATTCTATAGGAAAGGGCAATCTCTTTAAATTATATTCTAAAATTTTTAATTTTATTTAATTTTTGTCAATTTTATGACGGTTAATACCGATCGAACTTTTCTACCTTAAATTTTTTATTTTATTAGTTTAAATTTTCGTCCAAATTTTAAAAGATTAATTGTAAGAACTAAAATTCAAAGCGCACGTTTTTGGCCTGATATTAACTATGTCGATGCTTTAAACTTTTGAAAGTGAACGGTTCATATCTTCATTCTCTTTCGGTAGTCAACTTTTACTTTTGTTGCACGCTGTCACGTAATGTTCCTCGTACTCGCAAAGAGATTTCCAAAATTTGATTACGTGTGGTAGATGTTCAGAATTCCGGTTTCACTTTATCTAGAACAAGTATGTCGATGCGCCTACTTGCGAAAAAGAACATTCTTTAACAATACGTAATTAATGCAAATACATTAGACCAAACAAGGTACATTTAACAAAATCAAAAGATCTAGAGGCACTCTGTTTTGGTATCTTAAAAGCTTATATCAGTAATATAAAAAATTTAAAGCATCACATCGTGCAAAATTGTTTGAATATTGAATAAAATTTAAATTTTAAAATATAATTAAAAGATATTATCTTTATAGATCGAATAATTTTAAATTTAATTGAAAATTTGATAAATGAAAAGTAATTGATTTATTTTAGTTTATAAAAATTTATTAATTTTAAAAAATTGATAAATTTTTAACAACAAATTTTATTAAAATAAAATAATTTCAAAATTTTTATAATTAAACTGAAATTTTTTAATCACGTGAATTTGTTGACTACCATGGCCTTGTTTGGTAGACAACTAATCAGCTATTTTTCTAGCTAATTGGTTGTCATAAGTTGTTTGACTCTTCCAATAGCTGATTTAACATAAACAATGCTCCTATGTAGGAGCGTTTTCATCAATCAGCTAAAATTTTAACTATTAAAAGTCAATTTTACCCTTTATGTAGTTATAAGTTAGAAATAAAATTTTACCCTTAAATGAAAATGAAAATAGAAAGAGTTGTGTAAATTTTCATAGATGATGAAACAGTGCAGGTGAACATGACTTCTCTAAAATCTAAATTCTAAATTCTTATAAGTATATTCAACGAAATACTAAGATATGTAATATTCATACCCTTATAATTTTTTTAAAGCCATATCCTCGTGAGTTATTTTATACATAAATAACTAATACTAAACATTTAATTTTATTAAACATCTCTAATAAACAACTAATGCAATTCGCTGGTTAAATCAACTAATATAATTAACTATCAACTAACAGCTAATACAATTAGTTAATTGCCAAACCAAGGCCATGTCTATTTCCAAGTGATTGAATAGTTAGATTTGAATTGTCTTGCCAAATGGTAATTTGGTGTAACCCACGAAACAATTTCCTTTGACTTTAATCAAATCACAAACAATTTTCATGTTTTTTACATTCAGACTAAAGAAATTTTAAACCGAATTTTATTCGAATTTGATAGACAAGACAATCCAACTGGACGAGTAAATCGTAAACAATACTTACACATCTAGTTATGCCCTCGAATTACATTGGAATCTACATAACATGTCATGTCACTGTCAAACGCATCCCAGTTCTTCAGGCGTGCCCCAGGATTCCACTGTCTCGATTATGACGCACCAGCTGTTGCCTGTTGGCCCCAAGCTAAGCAACAAAACTCTGCCTGCGGTGACCTGTACACTTCAGGAAAATTTCCATACGAGCATCAGCTAATGATCAGCCAGCGATATCTAGCCTTATCCACAATCATTGCTATCCAGATTTTTGTATTCATTAAATGCCACGTGGGTATCCTTTTACTAGAAATGGTAGGAGGAGTTAGGCCACACTTGGGCCGATAATTTAGATATACTGAGTTGGACGTAATATTTTATTGAAATATAAAATAATTTATAATGTAACACGTTGAAATATTGTTTTAAAAAATATAATATAGTATAATAAAAAATTGTTTATTATTTTATATTTTAATATAAAATTTTTAAATACTGTTTATAATATATTAGGATATAATATAAAATATTTATTTTTCGTGAATTTCATTTAATTTTATTATAAACTCTTATCTAAGCGATAGAATAATATTATATTCTATTTTATTTCATTAATAAACTTCCACCTAAACATAGTATTAATTAATATATCACCTTTTGTGCCTATTATTATTATTACATAATTTACCTTATGTGTATAAATCTAATAATTTGTCCATGTAATTTGAGGTATGGCATATGTCGTTAATTGTATGTCAATATATAGCTACTACTTCATTTGCAGCTAAACAATACAATTCCTTCTTATAATTTTACTTATTTAATTTATTTAAGAATTTATTTTGATAATATAAATTCAAAATAATATTTTATTGATTTTATCTAATTACTTTTAATATAAATAATTATTACTTTCCAGCCAAAGTAGATGTAAAAATTTTATTAAGTTTTTATAATAATTAAATATGCTTTTTAAAAGAAAAAACTTCAAGAAAAGTTTGTGGGCTTTACTTTCAAGCAACATTTTAAAAACCAAAAAAAAATTTAAAATAGCAAAACAAAAATTTTAAGGTTTAAAAATTTTAGTTGGTGTTAGACCGTCATAAAATTGACTAAAAATTAAATCAAATTAAAAGTTTTGAAATAAGATTAAAAGAAACTGTCATATTTATTAAAAATGTAAAGTTTAATTGAAAATAAATTGAAAATAAAAATTTATTTATTTATTTTGATATATAAGAACTTATGAACTTCTAAAAATTTATGTTAATTAATAAATTGATTAATTTTAAATAAATTATTAAAATAAATAAATTATTAAAATAAATCAAACAAAAAATTAAACATTTTAAATATATTTACGATGAAACAGAGCAAACTAATTTTTACATGCTCCTCTTGAATGTCGCATTTTTTATCAACTGATGTATGATTGATGTTAGACGAACGTCATGTCCTTTTCATTGTATTCAGATTCGGTTGGTATGCATTTAACTGAATAAAAGACGGTATAAAAGTGAGATCTACCATACCCAATTATTGTACCACAACATTAAAAAATTTAATGAACAGAGCTTAAATTTTTAAACTTCCTCAAAACTTAATTAGAATCTAACCTGACTTATAGTTATTCCTAAGATCAATGGAAAGATGGAAATTAAGATATCAAAAAGTATTCTAAATTTTATAAATTAAAAAATAGAAGCTATATTTGAAAAAATCACAAAATCCATAATTTAGTATTTATTATGAATTATCAAAAGAGATTATGTAGAGCATTCTAAATATTTTAGTTATTGAAAAGCATAGTATTTTGAGAATTTCGTATTATAAATATATGGTTAAGAGTAGTATAAATTTCAAGTAAATTATAATAAAATTTTAATTATAATTATTTAAAAATTAAAAATTATCTAAAACAGTAATATTAATTTGTTTTACCGGCACTAATATCGAAATTTGGTAGCAACTTTAATTTAGATCTTAAGTATGCCCATGAAGTCTTTATAAAATTTAAAACTCATGTAACCAAAGTTAGAGGGGACATGATCCTTTGACCCCTTTACTCTGTCTCAATCCTATCCTACTTTATTCGAACCTCCCTCACGTATGCACCCGTTTAAAATTTGAGGCCAGAGTTTTACCTCCCGTAAGGGACCTACCTGGCTCGAGCGGAAATTTGTCTAGGTGTGGTTGGCTTAAAAGTATCTTCTCATAATTGAGGCCCGCTTAAGACACCTCATGGGCAACCAAAAAAACATATAAAACAAATATAATTAGTCGTTAACTACATATATATCTAATCATATATGTATTAAAGTATGTAATACAATTAACCTATTACAATAAACAATATTTATTACAATAAGGAAATCAAACATGACTTCAATTTTTTTTTCCTTATTTGCTGTAAAGGACTATGTCCTTCATTAAAATAGGGATTTCCCAGATTTGATTATTCACTAATTTATCTTCTTCGGGTACATATATATATATATATAGAGAGAGAGAGAGAGATATGACCATCTTATAATTTATAATTTTCCATCTTTGATACAAGACTTGGTAATTAATTGTATCTGGTCCTGACGAACTTTGCTCAATAAACAAATATTGCCAAGTCGGTATACCAACCTGGCTCTTTCCCAGAAACCAATTGTTTATGGGAAACTTGATCACGTGCAATGAAATTCTGAGATACGTTCAATATCTTCATTTTTTGACTTTTTTGGCAGGGAAGAAGTGGTCAGTGTTCACTGCTCAGTGCCAAGAGTTGCTCCTTCGAAATTAAATTCAGGGGACCACTTACGCTTTGGAGATCGACCATCGATGCTTATTTTTCTTTCCCGATGACGAAGTCAGACGGAACCATATTGCCAAGAACATTCATGTCTAATGTCAGGGAAATTTTCCTTTTGGGGTTTCAAGGAAATTTGTAACTTCAGTTCCTCCTCTTTTTCATCAACCGCGTGAAGCCGAGTTGGGATGTCAAAAAGTGGCCAGCAAAGCCAATCATCTCCACCGTATGTTTCAACCATTGATCTCAACGTTACGGTGCAAGCCGAATTTGTTCATTTGCAGTCTTAAAAAGTCGTATGAATCCCTATCTCAAAGGACAGATGTCTCTATACTCGAGAGTTTTGAAAAGATAACAAAAAGAACGAATAATTGGATTAAGATGTGTACATACAACTTCAATTTAATCTTTTTTTTAAGGCAGCCTAATAGTTATTATCAAATTGCTGGTTAAGATTGTGTATTATTAGATCTCTTTAAATCTTACGTGTCAATCAAATTTCTACCGAATCTATTCTATGCTAATCACTTAGGTTATGTTTAGTTGAAGATTTTATAATAGAATGAGATGTAATATTATAATGGAATAGAATGAAATGAGATAGAAGAGGAGGGTTTCATATTACATTCCATTTCATCCTAAATAATAAAAATAAAAAACCTCTGATTTGGAGAGTTTAAGATGAAATGTAAAGCTATAAACAACTTTACACTATAGTATTACATTATAAACCCTTCATCTAACCAATATTTAACTATATTATATTATAAAACCTTTGATTTCTTCCAAACAATAATTTTTTAATGTTATATTTATTTACGTTCCATTTCATTTCATTAAAAACTTCACGTCAAAGATAGCCTTTAGGGAAAATCAAGGGCCATCTAATCTTTTTCTAGAACTCTAACGTTACTAACGTGAATTGTGCATGAAGTGGAGCTTTCTTTAATGACATCAATGAAGTAGCATTTACTATTGAATAATATTAATGCCATAAACATAAGGTGTACATAAAATACCACAAGTCATTATTGGCTTTGGACTTAACTAAAATATAATTTAATTAACATAGTGATCATTATATCTTTTCAAACGATAAGCCTTACTAAATCATACCAAATTGGATTGGCTACATCACAAATCTACAATGGCACTGACAATTACATCCACATTTTCTCATCGACCACCACCGTGGCCTTTCCTTCTGGTCACCATAACCTTGAACCCACCAGCCATATGAGCCGTTAGTAGAGGGAGAAAAACCGGTTCTTCCTCATTAACCGGATTGATCTCAAACCGCTGCAAAATGGCTGCAACCACATACTTCATCTGTGTAAAAGCCATATCCTTGCCAAGGCAAACCCTTGGACCAGCCTGAAAGACCGGAAACTTATATGGGCTAACCGACTTCATCGACCTACCTGGGGTCACCCATGGTTCTTCGAACCAACGGTCTGGTTTGAAATCGAACCGGTCCTTACCCCACAAATTTTCCATTCTTCCCATTCCATACGGGAAATACGTTACCCTGTCTCCTTTCCCGACAAGAGTACCGTCCGGCAAGACATCGTCAACGACAGCATGTTTTGAGTCCCATGCAACGGGCGGGTACAGTCTCATGGACTCGCATAAACTTGCTTTCAAGTAATTCATGTCTTTCAGGACTTCAAAATCTAGTTCCTTTTCACCATTGTTGAGCAGATTTGTCACTTCATTTACAAGCATCTCCTCCACGTTTCTGTTCTTTGAGAGCAACCAGAAGAGCCACGTCATAGCCGCCGATGTCGTGTCTCTACCAGCCATGATGAAACTTATCACCATATCTCTCACAACTTCTTGATCATGACCGGCAGATAACAATCTCGACAAAAGATCGCCATCGAGCTTTCTATCTCGATCTTTTTCGAGAACCCTTTTCTTGTTTTTAACAATCTCCAAGACAGAATCGTGAACAAGCTTGATTGCTTCTTTGAGGTTCTTTTCGACCCCTAAGTTTAAAGCTCGCTTTGTCTTCCACACCGCGTAAACAGGTGCCACTCCTCGCTTGGCGCTTATCATTGATGCAGTGTCAAATGCTTGAAGAAGAGGAGGAACTGGTTTCGAAAGATCCAAAGAAGAAGAGTCTACGCCAAGAGAAACCTCGGACACAACATCAAACGCAAATCTCTTCAACAGATCTTGCAAATCCAAAACTTTTTGATTCTTAACAGCGTCTTCCAGCAACGGTATCAAGCGATTTTCCACTTTGTCTTGCAGAATCTTCACCACAAATTCTCTCAGATGCTTGGTGCTAAACTCGTGGCTGGCAAGCTTACGTTGGACGCACCATAAATCGCCGTCAACGTTGAATATCCCGGAACCCAGAAGGTCTCCGAGGATTTCAGTGAAGGGTTTTCCTTTAGGGAAGTTGCTGAAGTTGGTCTTCAAAACATGCTCTACATTGGCTGGATTGGCCGTGACTATAGTCCGGCGACCACCTAGCCTCTGAATGATAATGGTCTGCGATGGAGACGCCGATAAAAGATTGGTGTACCAGTCAAGAAGACGGCGACGATTCTTGTAGAAAGAGATTAAACAGCCAATGAAAGGATAAGAAGGAGGGCCGTAATTAGAAAGCATCTTCAAGTGAGATTTGTTGAAATCATGGAAGAGTGAAAAGAATAAAAGGGAGAGAAAAAACCCTAGAGGGACAAAGAAAATGAAGAAGAGTAGCATGGCTTCAAGGTTTAGGGTTCACCGTGGTGAGACTTCCACAATTAGATGATAACGAAGGAAGGGAAGGCCAACTCTATTTATACACACGCATGTACGCGAGTCTTTGACTTGTAAATATAACAATGTATAAAAGCTTTAAAAATCAAGAGTTTTGGGACCACTTTAGATATTGTTTGCAATTGATTGTAATGCGTATGTATTTTCTGTTATTTTATTTTTATAAATTTCAGTCATTTATTTATATGAGTTTTAAATGAGTCATGTATAAATGAATACAGAATTAACATAAATAAATGATTGAAATTTATAAAATAGAATAAGACGCTATAAAATTATAAAAACGATCCTGTTTTATTGTAATTATGTCCATAACTATTAATATTATATTAGAACAAAAATTTAAATTACTAAATTGAAAAAAAATAAAATTTAAATAATAGTTATTATTATGTTTAAAAATAAAATGTCAAATATTTAAATCATTTATAATTTTAAAAATTATTTAAAATACTCCTAGTAATTTGATATTGACAAAAAAAGGAAAAAGAAAAAAGAAATTATATATAGCACGTGGTTCACAAGCTAGGAAGAAACTGACTTCAAAAGGGATATGCTACGGCGGACATTTGTTTGTCTTCCTTTTTTCCTTTTGCCTTCCAAGCTTGTGACCACCAATTAATAAACGTGTTAAATCAAAGAGTCTTTGGAAGACTTAGGTATTCTTCCACACCAATTCATGTAAAACCAGTTCATAACCCAAACTTCCTACCCTTGTGGTCGTGGGAGGGAATTGGCTTGTACTTGCGTAATTATGTGTTTAAATAATATATAAATAAAAGAATTAATAAGCTATTTAAAACAATAATACCTCTTTAAGCGATAATTCTAAAAAGTTTCTTATAGTAATAAATTTGTGAAAAAGGCTATAATTAGTTAAATGAATTATTTTTCTAATATCTTAATTTATCTATTCTATAAAACTACAGCATGATAAGAGTATAATTTAATAATATTGTAATTCTAATATTTTGTCACTGCTAATTAGGGGTAAGTTGTGTACTATTATATATATTCTATAAAATTACAACATAAGAGCATAATTTAATAATATTGTAATTCTAGTATTATCTCTCTGCTAATTAAGGATAAAATTAAGAGTAAAATTACGTATTATTAAACCTTTTCAACACCACATATAAACTAAATTTTTATTAGGTGTTGTTATTATTGTTGTTAATGTGATTCTAGTATAAAATAAGTGGTCCTTTTAATGAAATTCATATCGTAAGGAATTTTTTTAGAAAAATAGTTTTAAGATTATGATTTGTGTAATTAACTAAATAATTTTTAAGGAAATAGAACATTATAAAATGATATTTAAATCTTTTCTATTATAATAATTTGAGGACTATATTTTTTTTCAATTTTTAAATTTACACTCAACAATTGAAAAATCTCTCTACTAATTTTGGTTTAAAAAATTATTTTTCTACTTTTAGAAAATACATCCTTTTATTTCTCATCATCACTTTCCTAGAAAACTTACAATATCTTTTAGCAGTTTTTTAAATTTTATTACATTAAAATCTTTCAAAAAATTTCTATTTCAATGATTAAAAATGTCCTAAAGGTCTTATTATTGATCAAAATTCAGTCCTAATTGTTAGAAATTTACAAGTGGAGTAATTTTGATTTTATATGCGCTCATTTTGATCCAATCCAAATAATTTTAAGCAGAAGCTAGATTTAAGTTAACTCAAAACTTTTTTTTTTGTTTTAGACCAGGATATTCATCAGCGGATCCAGTGACTAATCCCCTCGCTGACATGTAGGCACCTCACAGGGTGGGACAACTGGCCCAAAGATTTAAGGCTGCTCCATACCCAAAGACAAGGATCGAACCCCTGACCTTTAGTTAAGAATTGATGAGTCTCTATCACTCAACCACACCCTTTAGATTACGTTAACTCAAAACTTTAAAACAATAAGTTAGTCGTATGTTTTTGTATATATTTCACCTCATCTTTTCAGCATGAATGAAGTTACTCCACTTGGGAATTTTCAACTTTTACCCTTCTTAAGTAAATCCATCCATATTGGCTTAGCATCCCCTTAACCCATAACTTATTTGCAGCCATTTAACTTATTATGTGAATCACCCATTCATCATAGTCCATACTCAAATTCATAGGTTTTTATTCACCGGATTTTGTCAACTTAGCTCTAATAAATGAATTTGGTCCAATTTATCTTCGAACTCTCTCAAGACTCTTCACACAGTTCGACCGAGAAAAACGAGTAACATAAGAAGCGGATCAAATTCCCATCTATACAATAATTACTCGAATTATCTGAAAAAAAAATAACAAAGTCAAACTACTAAGAAGATGTATATTAATTATCCTTAAAGAAATTGATTAAAGGAAGGAAAATAATGCTCGCTAGCTAGCTCGTCGCACCATATAACTATGATAATCGGTGGTAATGCTGAATGATTATACATGTTTTTATAGTTGACCAAGGGAATTCAACTACAACTATCGATTCGTGTTAAGAAATGACAACTTGATGCAATTTTTAAACAGTGAGTGGTGAACATAGAGGAGCTAGTTAGGCAGATAAACCACACTATAATACAGTATAAAAAATGATGGATGCTTGGAAGATAAGAAGGAACTCAAAACTCTCACTTTAAACATGTGCGCCGTATCGTAGTGGGCTCATCACCTTCTGCAGGGATCTGCTGATTGATTGACGTTTACATCGTTTCTCCAACCACCGTGGCTCTGACGGTTCATAGGACACTTTAAACCAAAATTTGCAGCCGTAGGCCTCCCTTGTCTTTCTTTCTTCGCTTTTGGGCTGGCCACAGTAGCTAAAATGGGGCTAAGGGTCTAGTCGGCAGCATGAAATGTAGCTAACTAGGCACTATCTATAGCCGAAATTTATTAGGCACGTGAACCATATGAGCTACGTAAGTTTTTGTTTCCACAAGTGAGACTGTCTTGGTAACCAATAATTGTAGATCTTTCGATACAGATAGGCATATATAGGTTCTCAAGCTATATGATGATTGATTAGATGTACTATTTCCTATGTATAATTCATTAATTATATATTACAAAATAAATCATTTAAAATTATAGTTAATTTAATCTAATCAATCGATAATGATTTCTAATGTTATGTGATCGTTTTATCATAATAGCTGACTAATTTAATTGGTTTTGTATATTTACTAACACACCCCCTCAAATGAAAGCCTTTTGGGCTTAAAACTTGCACAGGCTCACTCTATCTTGTGCTGAATAATAAGTGGATGGTAGGATTTGAACTCACGGCCACTTGATTACAAAGACTTTGATACCTTGTTAAGTGACCGTTTCACTACAATAACTTAAGCTATTGTGTGAGACCAACTTAATTGGTTTTGTATATTTAGTAACATCTAATACATAATTTAATTCTATTAGGATGAACTATGTGATTATAATAAGATTAATGATTCTAAATTTTTATGTGATTTAATTTTTATTTTAATTCTTATATTAAAAAATCAATATTAATTTATTTACAGTATTTTTAATTATTATACAAAATTTTCTCACAATTTTGTTATTTTTTAATTCAATTAAAACAATATTATAAAAGAAAAATAATAATTTTTATAATATATATAAAAAAGTCAAATTATAGAAGTTCTAGTGTATTTATTCCATTATATATTAAAATCGAGATTTATACCAATATAGGAAAGAGCCACCAATTTAGTATTAGTGCAAAATTTGGGTACTCTTACTCTCTCTACGTGATGTTGTTGTGTGCACAACTATAAGCCAAACCCCACGCGGGTTGATGTCGACTTATCCGTGCGCGTGGGGTAGCCGCCAACGGTTACATACGGCGGCCGATATCTTATTTAATCAAACGCGTGTCCAACCTAAAATGATTGCACCATTTACGCGGCGCCATATTCAAGTTGAACACAAAGCTCTCTGGAATTTGTTTGAAAAATACAATAGAAGAGTGAGTTTAAGACTTAAGAGGACATATCTAAGATAGATTGTGAACAGATCTTTCCCATTATTTGTTCTAAGCGCAGCAAAATATCTATTTCCTTAGCGTGCACAGCGAAAGAACCAGTGTGCTGATCAGCTGGCTTCCTTAGCGTCTCTTTCGGCCATGGGTATCCGACATCTTACGGTGCCTCCGTCCCTGATCCTGCTCCCTTTGCATCGGGACCAGCACGGCATTTTATATCGCAGATCTTTGCGCTAGCTAGGCTTTTGTCCTTTATTTTGTATTCGAAAAAGAAAATCTATTTCCAAATACGTGACATCTGACAGCTGACGGCTAACCCACCCAGTTGTACGGACGTCGGCAGTTTTAACTGTCAAATGTGCCAGTGTTGGTGAGTGGGGTGGGGTGGGGTTGTTCTCATCCACTTACAGTCTTACACAGCCACTGATTGTGGCTTTGCTTGGCCTTTATCTTCAATTTCAATTGCGCTTCACATTGTTTGGCTATACTTTTGCAAATTCAATCATTTCATTACATGATATTTGCAGTATGATCAGATGGGACACGTGAATAATGTTTGTCATGTGAATTACATCTCATGTGTTTGTTCTCATCTCCATTTCTAGATTTGCCAAGTATAAAGTTATATCTATTGTTCCGGAGTATAATTTAGAATAATAAATTAAAAATGTCAAAATTAAAAATTATTGTATTTGAGAATCTATTTTTTTAAAATTTTAATTTTAATTTTAGATAAAGTAATTTAAAAATTATTTCTATTAATATTTTATTAATATTATTGGCGAATAAATATAAATATTAGCATTTAAAAGTTATCCTTCATGAAAAAATGTTATATGATTATTCTAAATATTAATTTTTATATTGTTATGTGAATTGCATCGGTAAAATATTAACAAAAATAACATTTAAAATTGAATTGTCGTATTTTCTAAAAAATTAAACACTTATTAAAAATTTTGACTATTATGTACTTAAATAAAACAAATGTTGAAAGATTTGAAAATTTATAATTTATTATCCCTACTCTTTTAGTAGACCAACAAATTTAAGATGTTAACAAAATTTTAAATAAATTCTTAACATTCTAATGTATAAAAATTAATTTTAATACTAATATCTATTCACAAGACAATTCTTATTCAAACATTTAAAATAAACTTGTTACCATACGTAAATACCGTTTCGTTCCGTTTTATTTCATTCTATTCCGTTCCATTAATTAACATCCAACTAAACATGGCCTTAAGTTTGCCCACGAGTTCTCAAAATATCAAGTTTAAGAATCAAAGTTTGAAAACCATGTTGTCCCAACTACAGCATTGTTGTTTTCCCTGCCAGGGGTGGCAATTGTATCCGAACTCGATAGGTACCCGGTAAAATTACCCGAACGGGGGCGGGTATGGAGAGCAAATTTTTACCCGTGGGGCGGGTATGGGGGTATATGAAAATACCCGTCGGGTATCGAGGCGGGTATGAAGATACCACCCCCTATACCCATTTAATAATAATATAATAATTATATTATTATATAATATAATAAAGACGAGTAAACGGGTGCCCGATGGTGGTCAAACCCTTAACGGGTACGGGTATGGGGGTGGGAGCGGAATCCCCGACGGGGATGAAGGCGAGTATGGGGATGGGAGTGGGTTCATGGGGCGGGTACGAGGATGGCATACTCGCCCCATACCCGTCTCGTTGCCATCCCTATTCCTTGCTCTAATCTATCCATTGTTATGACACTGCTAAAGGTTGAAGAAGACCTTTCTAACAAACGATGATGTTTGTTTATAAAAAAAAAATTTATGATGCTGTTGTAAGGTTCAAACTTGTGTTCATGTGAGGCACATGATGAGCATCTGCCAACTAAGTTGAAGTGATAACTTTATAAGTTCTACGTTGAACTTATATTTGTATAAAACATTTGGGAAAAACTTCTACATGAATCAAGTTATGAATTTGCAAAGGCTCAAATATGAGCCTATATGAGCGTATGATGAGCCTCTGCCAACTAAATTAAAGGCGGTAACCAAATAAGTTATGCATTGAACTTATATTTGTATAAAACGTTGGAAAAACTTTTATATGAATCATGTTATTAATTTTTATTCACATAATTATTATGTCCATATCTTTGCATTGTGAATAAAATTTTAGATAAAATATTTTAGTGATTAATTATTAGGGCTTAGCCACAATAACCCTTATTATATAAAATTAAATGCTTATGTACTTAATCACATAAAGTGTTGAGACATTTAATTGTAGTTAATTATTTTAGTATAATAAATTTTATCCCACAAGAGTTGTTATTATATTTGAATGATTAATTAGGATGAAATATCATATTATTTTTCTAATTTTTCCACAAATACTAGGAATTGGAATATAATTTGATAGTTTTATTATAAAGTTTAACATAAATCTATTTGAATTAAAAATTTGGCCCATAGGTAATTTTTATGTCATTTGATTTATATCTTTTAAGATATGTTTTTTAGGGTAAATCGTAAGAATTTCATTACTTCAAAGCAAGAACTTCAACAATAGAAGGAGGGGGTATTTCGAACTACTATCCAAGGCCAGAAGTGAATATTGCGCCCGTAGCTAAGACGTGCGCAGCATAATTGCCTGACCTAAAGCCAAAAATACATTTAGCTATTATAATCTCATTTAATAGAGATTTACAATCACAAACTAACAAACCAAAAGAGGAAGAATCTTTATAAGAGTCATCATTAATTGCTTAAACCACAATCTTCACATCCGATTTAATAATAACTCTATCCCAATTATGAAGCTTGACCCAACTAAGGAATTCTCTGATAGTTATTGCCTCTGCATTTTTAGGACTCAATTTGCCTGGAAACCTCCACAATTCTACAGCTATAAAACTCAAATTAGAGTCACGTACAACAGCTGCAGCAACCATGAAATTGGAGTTGCTTCCGATGGTTGTGTCAACATTAACCTTCAACCAACCTACTTCTGGAGGTTGCCAACTCACCGTTCTTGTTGTTGGTGTTCCTGGAACAATACTAGAAGCATGAACAAGTAGCCACTCCTCCAAGGTTCTCTGGCAGAGTAGAAATGGAGTTGTATGGAATAATAAATGTAGATCAGCCAATGCCATTGTTGTTATCAATATAAATTTGTTTGAATTAAAAATTTAGCCTATAAGTAATTTTTATGTCATTTGATTTATGTCTTTTAAGATATGTTTTATATTGGTAACACATATAAGTAGCACGTATATTTAAATTATGCAGCTATTTAAACTGTTAGTTTTTCTTATACAAGTTATGAAAATTTCAAATTAAGGGGTGAAAACTTTAAGATTTGGAAGAAGAAAATTTTTCTTCATCTGGGATGGATGGGCATTGATTGTACTATATAGAAGGAAGAACACCCTGAGGTAACTGAGGCCAGCACTATAACTGAAATTGCTCTTTATAAACATTGGGGGTAATCTAATCGACTAAGTGTGGTTTTCATAAAAACCAAAATTTCTGCTAGCATTCATGATTTTGTAGAATAACATGACAATCTTTGTGCTCTATTAAAAGCTATTGATGAGTAATTTGAAACTTCATACAAAGCAATTGCTAGCACTCTAATTATGAAACTTTCACTTATAAGGCTCATCGATGCCCAAGGTGTGTTTGAGCACAACATAAAGATAAGGCACATTGTGACTCGGTTAAAACAACTTGAGGTTGACATGTCTGATTCTTTCCTCGTGCATTACATTTTGAATACTTTTCACCACACCATATGGAACCTGTAAAATCTCTTATAATACATAGAGGGATAAATGATTAATAAATGAATTAATGACCATGTGTGTTTAAGAGGAAGGGAGATTGTTAACAGAATAGCCAGGGACTTAGGAGAGTGCACATATGGTTATTTAAGGAAAGAAGAAAAATCAAGCCAGCTCAAGGGGAAAAGGTCAAATGTCCGCCCAAGCTGACATTAAGAAGGAATATAAGTGCTTCTTTTACAAGCTTTTTGAATCTGACTTTGCTTGGCTAAAAAACGGTACTAGAGTCGTTATGGAGTACGTAAATTGGTTAGTCAGGGCAAAGGTTGTGGACAGCTATGTGTTTAGGACTTAGGGATTACCTGTGGGTAATTTAGTTGGTTGGACCAAACCGATGGAGGACTGGGTCAAGTTAAATATAGATGGTGCTGTTAAACAAGGGACTAACATTGCTACTGCTGGTGGATTGCTTAGGGATTGCCACGGTCAGTGGTGCGGTGGGTTTATCCAGCACATTGGAAGGGGCTCGCCTTTAACTTCCGAACTCTGGGGAGTCCACTCGGGACTTATCCTGGCATGGACACTTCGTTATAGACGAGTTGTTGTTGAAGTGAATTCCCTAGAGGTAATTAATATTCTTTCCTCTTCCATTCTAGTTTCGACTGAGGATAATTTTTTTGTGGCAGGTACCCGTGGCTTACTTCACTGAGCATGGGAGGTGCAATTTTAACATGTATATCGCGAAGGGAACCAGTATGCTGATAGTCTGGCCTCTCTCGCAGTTTTATCCAGCCCAGGCCTGCATATACTTCAGGAGCCTTTGACGGTCATCGTGGACCACATAAATCGAGACAAGGAAGGAGCTTTGTACCGCAGATCACTGTGCTAGTTAGGGTGTTTGTTTGTTTGTTTGATTTTCTTTCCTTTGTAAAAAAAAAGAATACGTGAAGAAGGATCGTATCAAACATGAGGAATGACTTGAAAAGAAAGGTAATCTAATCTAACTATTTTACTTTGATTCTTATATGACTGAAGTTTGTCATGATACATGATAGATTAATTCTGGTTGTACAATCCATATTACAAATGAGTTGCAGAACTTGAAAAATCCAAGGAAGCTAGTAGGAAGTTAGCAGTTTATCTTATTCAAAAATAAGATGCGTTCACATGTGGAGGCTATTGGGAATTGCAATTTAATTTTATGTACTAGTTTTGTTTTAAAATTAGTCAAGACAAATTAGTCAAGACATTTTATATTCCCAATTTCTCTAAGAAATTGATTTCAGTTTCAAGTCTTGTACATTTTGGATATTCCTTTTATTTTCAGATGAATTTTTAAGGTTAAATTATAAAATTGAATTTATTAAGAACGGTACATTATTTGATGGTCTGTTTTGTTTTAATTTACAAGAGAACACTTGTCATAATGCAACACATGATCATGCTGGAACATAACAATGTGATATGAATGAAAATTCCTCTATATTGTGGCATTGGAGATTAGAGCAGATCTCCATTAAAATGATTACAAGATTGGTGAATGATGGAGTACCTAATGCATTGGATTTTTACTGATTTTGAAACTTGTATAGATTGTATAAAGAGAAAGCAGACCAACAAATCAAAGAAAGGTGCCAAGAGAAGTTCAGAAATATTAGAGATCATGCATATAGATATTTATAGTCCATACATGGACTCATATGGTCAGAAACACTTCATCTTATTTATAGATGATTATTCATGACATATGTATCTCTACTTACTTCATAACAAGAATGAAGCACTAGATGCTTTCAAAATATTCAAAGCTGAAGTAGAGAAACATTGCGATAAACAAATTAAGATCGTGAGGTCTAATAGAGGTGGAAAATATTATGTAGATATACTGAAAGTGGACAAGTACTTGGTTCATTTGTAAGGTATCTTCAAGAAAATGAGATAATATCCTAACAAACTATGCCTGAATCTCCAGACCAGAATGATGTAGTAGAAGAAAAACCAAATATTATTGGACATGGTACGGAGCATGCTAAGTAACTCCAAACTTCCTAGGTTCTTGTGGACTAAGGCACTTAACATGACATCGTATATATTAAATCGGTTATTAATCAAGGTTGTTTAAAGGACATCATTTAAGTTGTTTAAAGGTTAGAAATCGATTTTGCAACATATACATATTTAGGTATGTCTGTCTGAAATAATAATTTATAATCCATAAGAGAAATAATTAGACCGTAAACGAGTATTTCAATAGATATGTTAAAAGGTCTAGAGGATATATGTTTTATTATCCATCACATTACACTAGAATTATAGAATCAAGAAATGTAAAATTTCTTGAGAATGACTTGATTAGTGGGAATGATCAATTTCAAGATATAACTTATGATAATGATCATTTGGATACTCAACCTTCCACCTCAAACAATAAGGTGAGTGTCATTTATAATGCTCCTTAAGTTCAAATAGATGTTGCACAACTAATTGTTGAAATTCAATAGCCTACTGTCAACATAAATGACAATTAAGAAATTCCACAAGTTGTTGATAATTCAGTAGATCTTGTTATTTAGGAAATACCTTAAAGCAATCAGCAACCAGTTAAGCAACATATTTCACAGGAGGATGTTGGTGCAATATTAAGGAGATATACTAAAACAAAGAAATCAGCCATTACTAATGATTATGTTGTATATCTATAAAAATTGGACTATAATATAGGAGTTGAGAATGATCCCGAAACCTTTTCACAAGCCATGAGTTGTAAATAATCAAATTTATGGTACAATGCCATGAAGGAAGAAATGAATTCTAGGAAGAATAAAAATGTTTGAGATCTTGTTGAGTTGCCTAAAGGAGCAAAACCTATAAGGTGCAAATCAATATTTAAAACAAAGAAAGACTCATTAAACAAAAGGTTAGTGAGATGACGTGAAAAGACTCATTGAATTGTTTGATCCAAGACCTTCGAGAGACAGAGCCCATGTTGTTGAGTCAGATGTCATCTCATAAAGGTCCAAGAGATATTGTCTTACTCCTTGAAGCCCAACATGAAGTGTCCAAAGGCTCACATGGAGTACAATTGGGAGAACTCACTTAAAATACCATGTGACAACCATGTGCCACTTAAAAATAAAGAGAAAGACGTGATCTATAAGGTCTAATATGTTTAGATCATGTTTTAATTAGTTTCTTTTTTTGTTTTCCTTTAAATAAGGTCATCTAGTTAACACCTTTCTAAGTTTATTTTGTTTCCTTTTAAGGATTGATTTGTTTCCTTTTATTTAGTTTCTTCTTTAGGACATTAAGTTAGGAGGCTTTTCCTATAAATAGGCACCCTATATGTACTTTGAAGGGGATTTTTCCTTTAGAAATAATATTGAGAGCTTTCTTCCTTTCTTTGTATTCTTTATGAATACTTGACTTATCGAAGGAGTGGTCTTCCTCTGTGGCGTCCCAAGGTTAGAGTTCTAAGAGACAAGTTTTCTTAGGGTTCTTTCCATTGACCAACATTCTTGCTAGGGTTCTAAGAGACAAGTTCTCTTAGGGTTCTTTCCATTGAACAACTTTCTTCTAACTCCTTTTCTCTTTGTGTTCTATTTCTATCTTTTCAATTTTGTTTCTTGTGCTTCCATGTGTGTTTGATTCTATCCGTTCCCGGGCATAGTTCCATTTTGTTGAAGGTTTTCTAGGACAAGTTCCTATTGGGTCTTGCATCAACAGGTGTGACACTTAAGTGACAACTGTGACACTTATATATTTTTATAATTTTTTATTAAATATAATAAAGATATAATTAACTAATTAATTAAAATATTAATAATTAGTTCATTAATTTAAACTAATTAATTGATAAATTAATTAAGAATATATATTAAAGACGAATGGGAAGGACGACCACGCATTTCCAACCCACCGTCCAAGTCACAATTATGGCACTTATATATTTTTATAACCTTTTTATTAAATATAATTAACATATAATTAATTAATTAAAACATTATTAGTTGATTAATTAAAACATAATTAATTGATTAATTAATTATAATATATTTAACACATATAAAAATATAATTAATTAATTAATTATAACTAATTAATTAACTGAACGATTGTCTAATCAATTAAAATATAATTAACTAATTAATTGTAATCTAATTAATTTAAACATAATTAATTGATTAAAAAAATTATTAAATGTAATTAAAAGTATATATACTATGAGAGTGTCACAGGTGTGACATTTACGTCACACCTGTAACACCTATATATTTTTATAATTTTTTTATAAAATTTAATTAAGATATAATTAATTAACTAAAATATTGTTAATTAGTTGAATAATTAAAACATAATTAATTGATTAATTAATTATTATTAATTATTAAGTATATATACTATGAGAGTGCCACATGACACCTATATATTATTATAAATTTTTTATTAAATATAATTAAGATATAATTAACTAATTAGTTAATTAAAATATTATTTTTTTGATTAATTAAAACATAATTAATTGATTAATTAATTATAATATATTTAACACATATAAAAAATATTAATTAATTAACTAAATTATTGCTTAATCAATTAAAATATAATTAATTAATTAATTAATTACAATCTAATTAATTTAAATATAA
>JANKOE010000006.1:63203847-63215489 GCA_026284465.1 Erythroxylum citrifolium
TAATTACAATATTTTAATTAATTAATACATTGCAATTAATTAATTATATTATTTTTTACAAACCAACCACTATCAATAGTAATGGTAATCATTCTTTTCTCTTAACCAACTATCATAATTATAATGATAATATACATTCTCATTCTTCACTATATTCATTCTCATTTCTATTACTATTCCCTCATATAAACCAACCGTCCCCTTAATACTACACATCTTAAATTCAACTAATTAAAAACACTCCGTAACTTAATATCAACAACACTCGGTATAAATTTCATGAAAAATCTATAAAACTCTAATAATTTTGTGAAGAATCTATAAAACTCCAATATGATAATCTTACTCTTAGAGATGTTAATGGGCCAATGGGTGGCTCCTAATTCAGAAACTAGATCCTCTGTCCAGTTTTACTCTGTCTTATTCTGTCTTATAGAATCTTAGCCATTTATTTTGCGGGATCCATGTGAGCTTCATGCGGACCCCACATAAATAAATGACTGAGATTTATTGGACACAATAAGACACTATAATATTAGACAAGAGATCTGAACTCCTTAATTCGACCTCGAGCTACCGAACTTAAGACTCGACGAGTCAAAATAAGTCGACCCATGAGCTAACTTGAGAGAGTACAAGTAGGTGGACTAACCCAATCTACTATATATATTTTTAAGATAAACTTAAAAAACGATTCAATCAATCCAAGTCAAAATTTGAACCTTCATGACATCCATTATTATTCTTATCTCCTTTGTATAAAACACCTAATTTTGAAACATGTCATCATTAGATTATTTACTCACAAGTTTCGATACGGGACAGAATAGACTGACGTGACTTCAATCGGATAAACAAGAGTTTAATGAACAGAAAGGAGAAACGTGGGACAAAAAGCAGAGGGTCACTTGTCCAATTACAAGAAGTGAAAGGCCCCGCAGAAAGTAGAAAGTAGAAACTAGAGATATCTTAGACCACTGTACCAGCTCTTAGATTAGACTGTTGTAATTCCATGGACGTCGCTTAGAACACTGTTTTCAGAGAATATGCTACTCTTTCGGCTTTCGGATTATATTTTAAACTATGACAGGACTCAGGACCCATGGATGGAATCAAGTCAGTCAGCAGAGTTCCCACTCTCCGACCGTCCTGGCCGGCGGACTATCGGTCGGTCCTAGAGACCCGTGCAAATACCAATTAGGGCAACCTAAAGTTAGGGTTGAGCAATAAAGTCTGCTAAATTCAACTTAATTTAGTAAATTTATATTTTTTCTTTAGTTTTATGTTTATGATATGATCAAATCAATTTTAACATCACAATTAAAATTTATAAAATTAATCAAAATTTAAAATATGTTCAATTTTTAACATGAACCCTGTCCGAAGATCTCAACAAAATTAAGCTTGGCTTTTTGTTAACTCTTTTTTATTAAACGAAGGAATTCATAATCGTTATATTTTAGATGCGCATTGGATAAACTTCCGAATTAACAGTAATATCTTATAAATCATGTCAATTGGGTATTCCGTACTAAACAAGCCCTATAAAACATGTTCGATCGAGGGAGCGTAAATAGGGAGATTTAAACACATGACCTTTTAACTTTATACCTCTCAC
Organism: Erythroxylum citrifolium; assembly: GCA_026284465.1. Classification (NCBI taxonomy): domain Eukaryota; kingdom Viridiplantae; phylum Streptophyta; class Magnoliopsida; order Malpighiales; family Erythroxylaceae; genus Erythroxylum; species Erythroxylum citrifolium. The sequence continues at coordinate 63,205,466 of JANKOE010000006.1, forward strand.
TTTACCAACTTGATCACCACGTAAACGGCCTTTTTGTTAACTCGCTTATGCTTTATTTTGTATTTTGCCACACATGCCAAATATTTTTATTTGTTTATTTCATAATTTTATTGGTTATTTTGAAATAACCTCTCTATTAATTAGGAATAAAATTACGTATTGTTGAACTTCTCAGACTCTACATATCAACGAGATTTTTATTAAATTGATGTTGATATTTATTTCATAATCTTATAAATGGCCATGGAAAAATTCATCTAAAACTCGAATTTACCCAAACTTTCTCCAAATTTAGAATCCAATGACTCTTATAAACTTTATTAATTATTTTGTCTATTTATATAATTTACCTGATTTTCTTAAATAAAAAATCATTTGTAAATTTCATAAAAATATTTTATGAGTTTCAAATAATTTATTTAAAGAATTTATTAATTAAATTCGAACAATTAATTTTGTTAGATAATAAATTATAATATAAAATAAATACTGACTTTCCAATACGAAATTATTATTTCATATAAATTTGTGATGTTGACGTTCCATTGTACACGTACTTGTAATTCTAAAGTTGTTTGTGACAAGATGAGTATCCATCAGGATTCCGGACAGGTACATGTAAGAAACAGAGCCTAGTCAGCAAGGTCAAAGCGAAAACAAGGGTGCGCACTTCACTCCCAAGCGTACATTAGACTGCCACGCTCGTGGCCGCCATTAAGAATCGGATAAGAGCGTTTCTCTCAGAAGACGATAACAAAACTATTTTCCAATCAAACACTTTGCTGAAGCCCACCGGTCAGCACCAACCAAAAAAAGAAGAAAAAAGCGATTTCTTCGTTGGACATTGACCCCATCATATCAGCCACGCGTACAAGTCCTTCCTATCTACGGTACCAAGTCTCTCATCACTGAAGGATACTATGAGGTGCGTTGCAGAGGATAAAGGAAGAAGGTTTTAATATATAAACACAGTGCATGTAACAGTCAGCTCTGAAACTTACAGACAAAGACAGAGAGCGAGTGTGTGGTTTTGGTTATGGCGACTCAGCAACTGGTGAGAGAAGCGAGTGACTTGGCGCAGGATAGCCCGAGGAGTCCAGAGGCGAGGTTGGGTATGAAAGTTGAGGATCTATGGGACGTCATGGAACCGCAGTTGACTCCTAGTGAAAAGTTCAATGCTTGCTTTGAGAGCATTCCTGTTTCATCTTTCCCTTATTCTGATTCTCAAGGTCCACTATTTTTCCTCATTATTTCTTTCTAATTTTGCCTTTTTTGGTTCTGGGTTATCACAATCAACGCTGGTAAGTTGTTGGGGATGTTGTTCTTGGTCGAGGTTGCGACGTGATCGACGTGGGAAAGGATGCTGGAAACTAAATTTATGTCTTTTTTTGATGAATTGAGATGCTTCGAGCTGTTTTTGTTTAGCTTCAGTGGAGAAGATTAAGACTTTGTTCGTTTGTATTCAATTTACCTGTTTGTGTGTAGTGATCGAGATAAAATCGGATACAAGTTTAGCGGACGCGGTGAAAATACTAGCCGAGAATAAAATTCTCAGTGCACCGGTGGTGGATGTTGACGCTCCTGAGGATGCCACGTGGATGGACCGGTACCTTGGAATTGTGGAGTTTGCTGGGATCGTTGTCTGGATTTTGCATCAGGTCAGCTTTCCAGAACGAACATGATTTGCTTGTTTTCTATGCTTTTTGGGGTTTGTATAGAACCAAGACAATGTTATACGATCTCTGCTTCCTTCCGGTATTTGGTTATGTCAATTACGACGGAAAACAAGAATGCTTATATGAGTTAGTCTTGTAAATTTGATTTGTGGATCCATGGCGAAGAGAATGGTTTTTTTTTTCTTTTTGTTTCCAGAAGATGAAAATAAACCAAATTTCCCGAATTTTTCTTGTCTAATTACGATGTGTCAAAACTTGTATGCACATTCGTAATGCAGACTAGGAAACCAAATTCTCAGATTTTAGGCTAAATAGTTCATACCTTTTGCGCTATTTAGCCTGCCTGTTGAATTTAAATGATGTATTTGTGATTTTTGACAGTCGGAACCTCCATCTCCTAGAAGCCCGAATTCTCCTAGTGCAGTTCAACTGGCTACTAATGGAATGTCTAGGGCAATAGGACCTGAGGTATTGAGTCCTGATGATGCTACTGTAACTTCTGGAAGCTTTTTTGAGGTTCTAACAGCTTCTGAATTCTACAAGAGCACAAAGGTTATACTGCATTCCTTGATCTTGATACAGAGCTTTGTTGATCCCAAGTCATTTAGTTTTCTTTTTCTTATGGTGTGATCAATCTCGCACTGTTTGCTTTACAATACAGGTGCGTGACATCTCCGGATCATTCCGCTGGGCACCATTTCTCGCATTACAGAAATCAAACTCCTTCTTGACAATGTTGTTATTGCTTTCTAAGTACAAAATGAAGAGTATTCCTATTGTTGATCTTGGGGAGGGGAAGATAGATAACATCATCACGCAATCAGCTGTTATTCACATGCTAGCTGAATGTGTGGGGCTTCAGTGGTTTGAAAGCTGGGGAACTAAGACACTCTCTGAAGTTGGTCTTCCCCTCACTTCTCCTAATCAAATGATTAAGGTATGCGTGGATACTATTCGTTATGTGAACTAAAATATAACTGTTCTGACCACAAAGACAAATTGAATTAAAGGAATATATTTGAATGGTTAATGTTAGTTCTGAGCATGTTCTGTTCACATTCATGACTTATCAAGTCTCTTGTTTCATAGTTTTGGAACAAATGACTTGTTATTTACAAGGTTCTATTAGTAACTTATAATCAATTTTAGGTGCACGAAGATGAGCCAGTTCTCCAGGCATTTAAGCTGATGAGGAAAAAGAAGATTGGAGGATTACCTGTTGTTGAGAAGGAAACCGGAAAGACAGTGGGCAACATAAGTTTAATAGATGTTCAGTTTCTTTTGACTGCACCTGAGATCTACCGTGAATATAGGTATGCAGTTTCTGTGGAACATTGTGCTTCATTTGGCACTCAACTCTGTAATGTTCCATGCTTCATGTTGAAGGTCTTTGAGGACCTTGCATAGCATATTAAACATAACGACTAATATCAAAAATTGATAACATGGCTGGTATTTGGTAGCTGCCTTCAATTGATTACCTGTTCTTGGAAAGGTCACTAGCGTTGGAACTTGTATATCTCAGATGGATTCATTGGCAGCACTGGAACTGAGCGTGTTTTGCATGAGGAACCATCTTGATTATCCACCTATTCTGTAATTTGTGTTTCACTCTTTTTATGAAATTTGGCTCATATTTGAATTCTGATTACACTTTTGGCTACTGAAATTTTAAGGGGGGCCAAGTCTTAAAAAAACTTTCAGGTCAACATTGATTTTCTTACCAAAGCTCGTCAATCAAACTAAAGAAATTACTTAATGTAGTCTATCTACACTTCAGTTGCTTGATGTCTTTGGATTTGGCACCAACAAATAAATTTACTGTAGTTCTGTCTGAATGAAATGCATCACTTGTACCAACCTTTTCCTTTCCAAGCACTCAGTTTTCAGCATTTTGTCAGGTCTATCACAGCCAAGAACTTTTTGACAGCAGTTAGAAGCTACTTGAAGAAACATGAGGAACCCTCGCCTATTGTTAGTGGAATGGTCACGTGTACGAGACGTGATACTATGAAAGAGTTGATTTTGAAGCTCGACTCCAAAAGAATTCATCGGGTGTATGTTGTAGACGATGCTGGAAACCTGGAAGGGGTGGTCACTCTAAGGGATATCATCTCAAGGTTGGTACATGAGCCTCGTGGTTACTTTGGTGATTTCTTTGATGGATTTCTGCCCCTGCCCTCCAATAGCAGAGTTTAAGAGGTGTCAACAACAGTATCTGGTCATTGCTTATGAACTAATGATTTCCTGGTTTTGGCAAATAATCCAGATGATGTCTGACACTCGGTAGATAGACTTGATTGTAACATAGGTGAGCCTCCTTTGTAATTAGTTTACCTTTTCTCTCTGTCCTGTTGGTTCACCTTTAATCTTCATGTACCGAGCATGTGCTGGAGTCAAAAAATAAGGAGTTGTACTCAACCATGCCTTGTTAAGCGTTAAGAATAAAGATTTCAGCTTGCAGCAAACATTTAGTCCAAACTCTTAATAAATTAAAAACCCAAGACTCGAAAAATCAAATTGCCTCTTACGACTTTCCAGGAAAATTCATAGAAATACAATACACATATCTCTTGTCTCGAGATTAGGAAGACGATAGACGGTGAAAACACAATATAAGCACAACCCCGTCTCTTGGGCATCTGAATCTGATCCTTTGTAATGAAATAGAAGGCACGGCACGTTGTTTGGTCATACGTTTGGTATTCTGAGATTTTAGGTAATGGACAAACCAGAAGCAGGCAAGGCATATGCTTTCTATTAACTTGCTTGGCGGTTCATATTTTGCAAAATTTGAACCTAAGACCAGAGATCAAAACAGTAACCTTAACCAGATGTTGGCTTATTTGATAGTCTTATAATTAGTCGACAAAATGATCTAACATCTGAACCAAGAATAAATCTGTCTAATCAGAGACCAAAGCCATACTTATCCGAAGATCAAGCACCTGGGGGATATGAAACCGAAGCTATGTGCACTCAGACAGGTTGTCCTGTCGATTTATCCAACTGAATAGCCCAGCTACAAACATCAGTAAAACAGAAATGACACGATGGGACCAACTCACTAGAATTTTTCCGACTGATTTAACAGCTTTCATCACTCGTATTAAGAAGTAATAACAGGGTAGAACTCCACCTTGTAACGAACGCTAGTAGGCTACACAACATTCAGTAGATGTGCCACGATGGTTACATTGATTCTCTCATCAGCAAATGGCACAGCACTTTTCAAGCTTTGGAATCCCATTCATAGCGAAAGCTTATCCAGGTATCATAATCATACTTCAAAGCATTTGAATTTCGAGAAGTATAACCATGCCCAATAACCAAATATCTATTAGATCCATCAGTCGAACCAAATTAACATAAAACAGATACGAAACAAAGTATTTCAATGGTCTTGGACTTCCGACAAAACATTCAATCTCCATAAGGTTTTTCTACAATAATGCATTCAATCTTCTCCGACAGTTTTTCTACATTTTGTTTAAAAGAATCTCCATAAGGTTGCAATGGATTTGTCAATCATTTTGAAGACCTCTCAAGACATGTTGAAGTCAAGATGGATTGGAGATCTTACAATACTACTACTCAAATTGTCACAATGAGAAAACTCTGCTGAAACAAAAGAAATCAATTGAAAACAGAATATATCCCCTACTGTCAATCCTACATTCGGGGCACCAAACTGTAGAAACTCAAAACTATTGAAGGAAATTTGATAAATAAATGCGACGTAATTGAATGCAAAAATAAAGCATGTTATACCAATGAATAAGTTCTCAAATTATAAATGTGCACCACAATTTACTTCGACGCTGAATGTGATTCATGAAAATAAAATACATGAACCGGGACATAATCCACAAGCAGAAACTATTGTCTATAATACATGTACATAACCCAAATCACATGTAAAAGATGTAGCTTTCACTGTTTCACAGATAACTGTCTTTAAAACATCAACATCAACAACATTAAAGCATATTATCAAGATACATAAATTAGGTGAACTCTCTCCTCTAATCCTTGCAAAAGCAAGCTTTAGGTGAACTCTGTCCTCTAATCCTCGCAAAAGCAAGCTTACCTGTTACAAGAGTTCTGTATTCTATGTACTCTTTCTTCTTAAGTGGTGAAGAACAAGAGGCAATCCTTCAAACAAATGTAATAGATAATTTTCTAAATCCTCTGGTGTATACTTCATGTATTTCCCAGCATGTTTTCCACTTTCAAACTGACTCCCAAACCTCCCCACAAATGCACGGTAAGCTGGTAATACTTTGTCAGATATAGATATTCGAAGCTCTTCGCGAAGCTGAGGATCTGGGACTTTCCAACCCGTCTGAACCCTATAGATTTCTTCAAAACAAGCATTAAAATTCTTGAACCTTTCCTTCAAAGACGCTTTGGAGACATTACTGACGCTCCCGCCAATCCCTTCATCCTTCAGACAAGCCAAAGATTTACTCCAGGCAGCTCTAAGATAAGCATTAGCATATTGGCGTATCTGGCCTCTGCGCTTGCGAACCCACTGGTCTCCCAAAAGCTTAATAAGATCTGAGTCCTTGACTTTCTGCACTATGTACAGGATGTTATTCATCAAGAATATATATTGCATTCCATACTCATAAAATTTCGACTTCTCCTCAATGTTAGACTCCAAAGTGGCGAGCAGGGCCATCAACCTCCTTGCCACGGGAGCCATACCCGCCAAATCACCATCATCGTCCGGCAAAGCATGGGATTCATCCTCATCCTCATCCCCCTCCAAAAGAGAATTGAGGGTCTCATTGTAATCTACAATCAATTTCACATAATTCATGACATAACGTGTAAGAGGATGGATCTCCCCACCCAGCATAGGCTTTCTAGAGGTTTCACTTTGCACAGCATTTTCAAACTCCGCAAAAGTCCCTTTTGCAGCTTCTCCCAACCCAGCAAGTACTCCCTTAGCCTCACTACACACAAATTCATCAGTAATCATCAACTGCAAATCAGGAAGAACATCCAGCAAAGCGTCGTACATATCCAAAATCCTAAAGAGCTTCTCCGATGACCTCCTCGCAATAGCCACTGCCTCGCCAAAATTCAACAACTGCATCACACACCCTTTAGCAGTCTCATTAAAACAGATTTCCTTTGCCGAATCAGACGCGTCAAAGATCTGCTCACAAAGTCTCTTCTCTCCAGACAAAAGCACCTTGATAGTAACCTTCAGAGCCTGAACCCACTTCCTCATTTTCTCATCCAACAATTTCCAATCGATCTTCTGCACCTCTTCTATGCTCAGCTTCTCAACTCCCAAAATCTGCAAACACTCATCCAAAGCATCTCTCCTAACGTTACTATAAACCTGTACGCACTCCTTCTCATACCCAGATCGAATCATCCGCTCCGCAATCTCTTTCAACTCCTCAACTGCTCCAATATGTATCAAATCAACACACACATCATCACACAAACTCGCTCCTCGCACATGAAAACAAGTACTCTCACAGTCTATCTCCCCAAAACTATCAAATTCCTCTTCAATCTCACCATCGTTACCCACAAAAGACAACGAACGCCGCCTAATCGATCCGTATAATCGCTCGGCATCGAGAGGAACAGTATTACTAATCAATATGTGACGAAACTCCTCCTCCAACCTCGACATAGCGACTTGTACGGCGATCTCAGCTCGGTCCAAGGTCTCTTTATCAGGCTGAATCGACAAGTCATCCAACAAGTTCAGTACCTCATCGACGGCGGCCAAGAACTCGGCTGTCTCCTCCGGCGAGTCCTCCCACGCGGGAGCGGAGTGGTTGGAGGCGGAGTCCCATAGGGAGATGATCCTCTCCGCCTCCTCTAGTCGAGACAGTGAATTGGAGTCCTGTTTAATCAAATCGGTGATGTTCGACAAGCGGTTATCGAAACTCGAGAAGATCAACAGCATGTCTTCGCGAACGTTCTTAGTAGTGTTGAGGCTCTTGACGATCTGCTGAGCCGTGGCCATCACCCGATCGTCGGCGCCGCCGAGACTGGTGGTGGCGGCCATGTCCTCCGATTCCGAAGAACAAGAGCTTTTGGCAGTGGGAGAATTTGAGTTTGAGGGACGGTGATTGGAGTAGTTCGATGTTACGGAAGGAGGAGAAGGGGGCCTGGGCATCAAGAAGCTTTTTCCAAGATAATACTAACGAAATTTATTATTTCATTCGGACATATAATCTTTTGTTCCACAACTTGCCGGCTACTCTATTTGAAGCCGTAAGCATTGAATCTCTAACAAAAAGCGTTCGTGGATAAATATGTAATTTCCGACAAGTCAACGATATTTAGTCCTGACTTAAAATTTATTACATAAATATCGTTTTAGTTAATTATTAATAAACTTCCAACTGAATCATCAAGTAATTCAATTTAATTTTTAAATTAAATTAAATTAAATTATCTTTATGCAACAGCTGTTGGTTTGCGCAAAACAGTTAGTATGAATACGATTAAGTTGGATGGAGGAGAGTAGAAAGAAATGGTAAGAGTATGTCAACTTGACTCCACTCAAGCCAAGACCCTGCTTGGAAGGATACGTTTTGAATTAGTCTCAGGAATTTTTTGCTTTATACCTTAAATCTAATTACTGCCATAAACTAATCAATGATTTAATTTGACGGTGAGGAAGTTTCGTACCTGCTTTAACTGATTGATTGGGCCCAGAGGAGCAACGTGTGCGATCGTCGAAGCCAACCCCCACAAAACAGACAAAACAAAGCCAAGTTGTCTTCGACCTTGCAAGATCTGGCAACCCTTCCTAACCTTTATTACTCCCATTTTCCTCTTCCAAATTAACCATTTTGATTTATGGTATTTAATAATTATAATAATAATAATGGTTGGGTCGATCGTGCTAGGCCCAGGCTCAACCCTAGAATGACATGTTGGCCGATCGATCCATTCCCAAGATGATGAGCTAAGCCCGGCAGGTATTTATTATATAAGTTCACTACCTCACTATGACGCAGGTAAGATACTAGAATCTTAATACTCTCTATTCACAGTCACAAAAACTATTACAAAAGAATTGATGTGTGTCTTCTATTGTTTTTGCAGGTATTTCCTAGCTAAAATTAACTGAACTCATGGATCCAAACAACGGCGCCCAGCCTCAGCAAAATCAGACCGAACCAAATAAAATTCAAAACTTTTTTTCAATTTTTTATTTTTCTAAATTAAATATTTTATTTTTTTATTCGACTATTAAAATGAGCCCACAAAACATTCAACTTAAAAAAAAAAAAAGCGAAAAGTTTGAGAAGGAAGGAAGGAGGACTGAAGGAGACCTCACCTACCTGGATGATTCACTTGTAAAATCATACGCCCATCTTATCTCTGGACTTCCTGCTTCCTTCCAAAATTTGATCGGTCAAGCCTATGGCCTTTGGAAGAATCGGTCCAAGACGTGAACGTTGTTTTCCGTTATCTGTGGAATTTCTTTTTTTTTTTAATTGTAAGGAAAAAAAAGATATAAGAGAAATTGAGAAATATAATCAAAAAATATATAATAATATTGAAAATTGCCAAGTGCGTGACAAATAATAGAAAACTTTAGCGTATTAAAATACAGATTAAGAATTCCTCGTATCCTTGTAATTCTAATAATTCTTTTAATTTTTTTATTACATTTAGCTTAAACTTGTAAATATGTAGTAAATAGTAATTGATGCCGTAAAAAGATTAAATCATAGTGCGATATTATTTTATATTTATAAATAAGTAAAAAATTAATGAAATGTAATGAAAAGAGTTGTATGACAATTTAATACTATTAAAAATAAAATTCATTTTTTAAAAAATATAATAATTAAATAAACAAATAATTCAATACAATTAATTATAATTAAAAATATAATAATTCAATACAATTAATTATAATTTACACAAATTTAAAATAGAACTAGAAATAAGGAACATATTCCTAGAGAATTTGCACTAGAATCCGAAACTTCTTAGATCTAATAAGAATGGAAAGCGACAAGGGATTGGTCTTCTAATCGGGCAGCTAATCCGCGTCCCGATCCCGTAATTTATTCAATGAACAGATAAAGACAACTTGCCAAGTGGGTATAATTACATTACGTGACGTTTGTTTTATTTGTATGTGATTAGGTGGGGGCAGTAGCTAATTCGTCGAAGGATGGTTGGAGTTGGACTACGCAACAATTAGGTGCGTTTACTTTCAGAAAATTTTCTAGTTTTCTAGAAATTTTTTTTCATAAAATATAAAATAATTAGAAAACATGTTTACTAATAAAAAAGTAGATCAATTTTTCAAGAAAAACGTGTTTTCTATTTTTCCAATTTTCTAGGAA
>JANKOE010000006.1:63307823-63322152 GCA_026284465.1 Erythroxylum citrifolium
CTCTTGCACTTTCACCCAACTCTCTCTTAATCTCTTGGAACTTGGAACCCTAGCTTTTCTCTTTTCTCTTCTTTCTCCTTTCCTCCCACGCATTCTCTCTTTTCTCTCCCTCTAATTTCGGTAGCTTCCTCTCATTTCCCTACTACTTCCACTTAAACTCTCCTTCTTTTATACTTATTTCATTAACTTAAGCCCAACAAGCTCAAGCCCACTTACTTCTTCTCCTCCTCTTCTCTTCTTTACTAACATAACTCATTAGGCCCAAACATTTCTCAAGCCCAACTATTCTCTTCTAACTCATTAATTTCACCTAACTAACACATTTAATTTATGCTACTACCCTCATTTAATGCTACATTAATTCATGTCAACTAATATCATAAATACTATCTTACTTAATTAATGCTAACATACTTGATTAAGCAAAATTTAATTAATACTAAGTACTTAATCTAATCATGCTTAATCATAAAAAAAATTCGGGGCTAACATCTAAAGAACCAAATGATGGTGGAATGTAGAAATGATAATGAGACAAATCTTTAGGAAGGTCCATTTTCTATTAGTGTAGGCAATAAGGAGGGAAATATTCTAACAACGAAGGATGGAGTTTTGCCACCAATGAAACTAATGGAAAGTTAAGATCTCAAAACCAACCATATCAAGATACGAGTGGTCTTACAAATGACATGAGTATTAAAGCGGGTTTGGCCTAAAGGGGGTGTCATAGAAAAGAAGCAACTTGGTATGGGACATGGTGTAAAGAAGTCATCTACTAGTTTAAAGGAATATATCACTTATACAATTTGAACATGTAGCTCATTTGGTACTTATCTAAGTCATCACATTCTCCAGTTGCATCCTATCCTTTGGCAAATTATTTATCTTGTGATAAGTTTAATCTGTAACATCATGGTTTTGGCAGTTATAGCAGGATATGAGCCCACTTCATTTGCTAAAGCAATAAAACATCCTCATAGGTCTAAGGTCGTAAAGTTTGAAATGTAGGCATTGCAAGACAATAGGATTTGGACAATGGTAGATTTGCCTCCTAAAAAGTCTGCTATTGGATGTAAGTGGATATATAAAATCAAGTATAACATTCGAATGATAGAAGGCTCAATTGGTGATCATGGGCAATTGAAAGGTAAATGGGACCAATTACAATGAAACTTTTGCTTATGTTACAAAGATGGTAATGATTCAGGCCTTCTTAGTGCTTACAACTGCTAAAAACTTAGAATTACATAATATGGACATTTATAATGCCTTCTTACATAGAGATTTAGATAAAGAGGTGTCTATAAAATTGTCACCAGGTTTCTCTACTTCGAAAAAGCGCTAGGTGTGTCGTTTGAAGAAGTCACTTTATGGCTTGCGATAGGCTCCTAGATATTAGTTTGCTAAACTTACTAAAGCCTTGAAGAAGTATGGTTTTTGCCAATCTTATTATGATTATCTCTGTTTAGTTTGTAGAAAGATGGAGTTTGTTTACATGTGCTGGTGACGATCTTATCATTTATGGTAATGATGGGACCTTAATTGCAAAATTTAAAGTTTATTTTAGTGATTGTTTCCATATGAAAGATTTGGAGAAGCTAAAATATTTCCTCATAATCGAGGTGGCTAAAGGTCCAAAATGAATTTCCTTACATCAAAGGAAATATGCTTTGGACTTCATCTCTAAAGTTGGGCTTCTAGGCACCAAGCTAACTAGTTTTCCTCTTGACCAAAATCATTGTTTGGTCTATGTAGAGGGGGGGACTTAAGTGATCTTGAGAAGTACTGTCATTTGGTAGGAATACTCATTTTTCTTACTTTTACTCAACCCTACTTGTCTTATTGTGTTTGTACTCTTGCACAATTCATGTAACAACCACGAAATGAACATTAGGATGATGTATTGACAGTTGTTTGTTATTTAAAGGGTGACTTAGGTCAAGGCCTAATGTAGCTCAGTGATTATGATAAACTATCTGCCTATTATGATTCCAATTAGGCAAGTTGTCCATTGACTCGACGTTCGTTGACTGGAAATTCTGTGCTTCTTGGGAATTCAATCATTTAATGGAAAACTAAGAAACAACACATTGTCTTACGCTTCTTTACAAAACATGAATATAGAGCCATGACCTCTCCGATGTGTGAGCTCAAGTGGATCATTCTTTAGTTTTGGTTTAACATGCAAGACTCCTATAAAACTATATTATGATAACTAGGCAGCATTGCATATTGCATCCAATTTGGGTTTTCACGAGAGCACCAAACACATGAAAGTTTATTGCCACTTTGTGAGCATTGAAATTCAAAAAGGAACTATTTGTGCAGCTTATGTCCATACTTTTGAGCAACTAGTTGATATTTTTACGAAGGCATTAGGCAAGCAATAATTTACATCTCTACTTTGCAAATTGGGTATTTATAATCTTCATGTTTCAACTTAAGGGGAATATTAGACATGATTTTAAGAATAATTCATGTAATCGTACTCCTGCACAATTCATGTAATAACCACAAAATGAATTTAGGATGCAGGATTAAGAGTTGTTCGTTATTTAAAGGGTGACCTAGGTCATAACATAATGTTGCAAAGTGATTCTAATCTTAAAGTATCTGCCCACTGTGATTTTAGGTACGCAAGTTATCTATTGACATGAAATTGTGTGCTTCGTGGGAATTCACCAATTTCATGGAAAATTAAAACAACACACTGCTTCGCACTCATCTGTAGAAGCTAAATATGAAGTCATAGCCTCTGTGGTGTGTGAGCTCAAGTGAATCATGCTTTTGTCTGATTTAACATGCACGGCTGCTATAAGACTAGATTGTGATAACTAGGTCACATTGCATATTGCGTCCAAATTGATGTTTCATAAGCGCACCAAACATGTCGAAGTTGATTGTCACTTTTTTGCGTGATAAAACTAAAAAAGGGATCGTTCGTCATGCTTATGTCCACATTTATGAGCAACTGACTGATATTTTTACGAAGGCATTGAGCAAGCATCAACTCTACTTTGCAAGTTGGGCATTCATAATCTTCATGCTCCAAATTGAGGAGGGTATCAGACATGATTTAAGGAAAAAAGCTTGTACGTCTATATCTGAGGCTAGGAGATTGTAGGAATAAGAGACAGCCATTCTCAGATCTTAATATGGCGGATGTTAAGTGATAAGAGATATATTTATGAACATTTAATATATTTGAATAATTTTCATACAAATTAGATTATTATTTTATTGGTGACTTGATAACATTGAGAAGGTTCAAGCAAAGTTTATTTCAAAGGTTGATCAATTTATTGACATATTTATAAAACCACTTGGTCCGAAGAGTATTCAAAGAGCAACAAGACAAGCTACTCCATTATATCATCATCTTTCTCATATCATATATTTAATTGAACTTTCAAAACAACCTTATCTATATCTTGAAGATTTGACAGCAAGTTCATTCTTGATATCGTTATAATCAAAGGTTTCCTAAATATATGTGTCGCAACTCTGACCATATAGAAGTAGGAGGGTCCAAGCACCATCAAATCATCCTCCTCCACTTGTGTTTAACCCTCAGCTCCTCCACGTTTTTCAAAAAAGAGATGTGGAAGAAAACTAGTTCCTCTCCTATCAAAGGTCTAATCTGCCTAAACATGCCTTCTTGAACTAAATAAGCACGAGTTGATCAATGCAGACAAGAGTTTTGCTCGACATGCCAGGTATAATGGTATTTGTCTTATTTGTTGTAGTTATCAAAGTGTTGTTACGAATTCAAAAGGAATATTATAACTGTCTAAATTGTGCACTAGAATACGTAACCATCATGGCTTCGTTATATATTGACTTTAAAGTTCAGAAGAAAAGACACACCAACTATTAATAATATTACAAATTTAACATATTAATTCAAGTTCAAATTTAAAAAAAAAACCAATCACGAAAGATTCTACCTCTTATCTTTAATCTGTTTCGCTGTTTATTTTCTTTTTTCCTTGTTTTATTATCATATTTCAACACCGACGATGTTGCCATTGCGTCCAAGCTCTGCACGCATCTTAAGTTTCCTGCACAGATACCAATACTGATCCACCTCCGCTGATGTTGAAGCCGGCGACAGTACTCAGTTGTCACTGTTCATTAAAAGATGTAATGGGAGGTCTTGGGTTGTCAGTGTCACCAGGTCGCATATTCACAGACATGCACGGCGAGAAAACTAGAATGAGAAAGAAAGTTGCTGGGGTAATTTATGTATCATGTTTATTATTCGCCAAGCCTGTCATTCGTTCTATACTTTTATTCTTTGATAATTTTATCCTTTTTCGTAAAGTAAGATAATTATTAATTGTATTTTTTAATTTGTTAAAAAACTTATAATTTTATCTAGATAAAGATAATAAAGTGACTATGTTGGTTTTTTACGTGGAAAAGACTTTCTCAAATTTTATTGAATAAAAACTTATTAATTTATACAGTTTTTCTCTAACTAAAATTCAAAAATCAGATAACATCTAATCTAAATCAGCATAAAATAAAATCTGAACTTAAAAAAATATTGTGATAATATTTTTGACTGTTTTAAAGTCGCATATTCAACACTCCTCCTTGACTTTGATACTGCAAACTCCAAGCAGGCTAGACATGATGCTTTATTTTGTGCTTTGTTTTTTTTTCAATGTGGGCATGGTCGATATGAATCATCATTGTTTCTGTTGTTGTTGTTGTCGATCTTGTTGAAACTCTTGTTTTTGTCTCCCCCTGAATTTCTTTTCTTTTCTTTGTGCATCTTGATTTGAGTCATTGTAAGATTTATTGGCAAATCCGAAACGTCGCAGTCTTCATCTACAACTTCCCACAAGTCATTTGCTTCAAGAAATGCCTCCATTCGAATAGCCCAACTTAGATAATTTTTACCATCAAACACTGGCAGAGTAATGTCAATGAACGATGATTCTGAATTCATTGTCGTGTGGTTTTTGATTTGTGGTGAGAGAAAGCGTAGAAAGAGTTATGAGTTATAGGTTTGTAGGTTTAGAGGTCCCTTAAGATCAAGAGAACTCTGATACCAATTGTTGGTTTTTTTTATGCGGAGAAGACTTTCTCAAATTTTATTGAATAGAAACTTGTTAATTTATACCGTTCTCTAACTAAAATTAAAAAATCAGATAAAATCTAATTTAAATCAGCATAAAATAAAATCTGAACTTAAAGAAAATATTCTGATAATATCTTTGACTATTTCAAAGTCACGTGTTTAACAGACTCAATAAATAATCTAAGTTAATATGTTGAAATCCGTGTAAAAAAAGATCCGAATCAGTGCGAAATGGACCTATATGCTATATCGACGTTGTAATGAGAAAGTTCGGTATGGAAGCTGTATATAAAAGTTAAAATCTCCTGTAGTTGCTCATATAATCAATCATAAGCATAAGGATTCCCTGATTCGTTAAGAGAGCTTACGTTTTAAGAAAACTGTAGAAAGATCTTACCCGCGTTTTGGAGAAGAGTTCTCGTGAAGGCGGCGGTAGATTCGCTCTAATTTCATCTTTGGAAAACTCATTTGAAGTTATAAATACCGAAATAAGATATTTCTACATTTTTATTACAGTTTTTAGTTTTTTTAATTTAATGTAGAAATTATTTAGTTGAATTTCTGATTTAATTTTTAATTTTTAATTTTTTTGGTAATTTATAAAAATAGTTTTGTTTTTGTTTTAATGAAAATCTGATTTACCATCAATTTAATTATTTAACATTAATAAATAATAAAATTATAAGCAAGATAATTTAATTATTTAATAATTAATTTAAATTAAAAATTTTATGTTAAAATTCAAATTAGATAATTATCTTATAATTTATAATATTTATTAAATTAAATTTTATTAATTAAAAAGTAAATAAATAAAACAATACAAACTTTTTACTTATTTAATTATTTATTTTAAAATGTAAAATTTAGTTTTAATTAATATTTATTAATAAATATTGCACAAAATATTAAAATAAAACTAATTCACTCATTCATAAATTAATATATTTATAAAATGTCTTTAATTTTCAATTATTATCAATAATAAATTACAGCTAAGTATATCTTTATTGAAAAGAACATAAATCAAAATTGAAAATTTCATATATTTTTTATTTATCATGAGATTAAAAGAACAAAATAGAAGTAGTAGTACTCTCGGCTTGCAATGTTTAAATGTCCCTAGTTAAGGACAAGGAGTCGTAGAAATTAGAATGCCAACGAAACGTGTCTGATTACAACATGTGTGTCATCATTTATGATCATGGTGGAGGAAGAGATTCTGCATTAACGTTCCTCGGTGGCCTTCTTAAGAAGATTACGTGCATGTTTGGATGAGTTTTTGAATGGTAAGTAAGTACTTTTTTATTATAAAAGATTGTTTTAAGAAAAATTAGTGTTTAGTTGCAAAATAAAAAATTATTTTTTAGTAAATATGATTTTTTTGACAGTTAAAATACAACTTTTTAAGAAGTTTAAATTTGAAGCTTCTCAAAAAAGTACTTTTTTAGGTAGATTTTTCATATCAATTAATAAATCTATTTTTTAGTCTCTTTTATCCTTATGTTTTACACATAATTTCCACAATACTCACAAACACATCTTCGTGTTTATTTTAAGATTTATATAATATTATTTGAATTTTCTATATGTTTTAATATTTATTTTTTATATTAGTTTTACTTATGTCATAATCCATATAAATGATTTGGTTAGATATATTTTCATTTATGTTTCATATAGTTTAAAATTATATAATAATTAATATATTGTGCTTTGCATGTTGTTTAATATATTTTAAATAATTTTTATTACAAAATAAAATATAGTTAAAATTAAATATATTTTTTATTTTTATATTGCCAAACAGTCTATTATATGAAGCTAATTCAACAAAGTTCTTTTTTAAATGACAGCTAAATAATTAACTGACTTCTTAGAAAAGCTTTTATCAAAAAAGTTTTATAAACAAAAGCTCTACTGATATATGCTCATCTAAACATGCACTAAAAACTTCCTAAGAGTTTATGATTTATTTTACATGCATATTTCAATACTAACCATTTTTTTAAAATATTTTATCAGAATTTTTAACGAATTGTTGGTGTCGTATTACTTTTTACTTTGTTTTTTAATTTTTGTTTCGATTTACAGTCATCTTACGAGCTTTACCAAAAAAGTTTCCGGGTTTAATTTTACATGCACCATTCAGTACTAACTATTTTTGTAAACATCATCTGCATTTAGCGAAATTTTTACTGGGTTGTATAATTTGTGTTTCCATTTACAGTCATCTTATGAGCTTTACCGCGTGCTAGATTTCATTTAAAATTTGAACTAACTTCTTATTTAATGATTGTGTGGATATATTCTTCAGATTAATTTAATAATTTGGAATTTATTTAAAGGAGAAAAGAAGAAGATAATTAAAGTATATGCATTTTGTATTAAAGTTCACAATCAAACTAGTAAAAACGGTCTCATTATGTAAATTAAAATTATAAAATAATTTATTTAAAACATATAAGTACAATGTTTAAAAAATAATAATAACAAATATTTTTTCAGATAAATTGAAAGAGATCTCATTCTTTTTTTTTTGTTTTGGGTTTCTCATTAGGTGCTTTAGGAGGGTCTCAATTATAGGAAGGTACCTTTAAGTTATCCATATCCAGACTAATTCCTGCTCGAGTCAGGTAAATCCTTTACGAGAGACAAAACTTCGATCTCAAAATTTTAAACAACTGCATATGTAAGGACAATTTAAACCCCGATCTAACATGGCGATAAATAGAGAAAGGAGTAGCTAAACACAAATGCCCAAACGTTTGTTAGATAACAATCTAGTCCACCAGTACAAGTTGGGAAGCTTGGTAAAAACCTGGGCACTTCTTGTAATACACAAAGAGTTGGACTTTGATGGCTTCAGATGAACTAACCAAGTAACATTAGTCGCAAAAGTACGTCCAGAAGCTTCCCTGATTTCTAATTATTTTGTCGTAAACTCCTTTTTTTTATTTTTTTTGTTAGACAAAGTCTTCTGAAGCCGGATATAAAATCTTATCAATTGGCAGTGGCAGAGGCACTTGCTTTGCGGCAGTGTTTACTCTTTGCTTCCGATTCCTTATTGGATCTTAGTTGTGTTTTTACTGACTGTCAGTCATTATATTTCGCTATTCTTTCCTCGTATGAGGAAAGAATAGCTTTTGGTTTGCTAGTGTCTGAGTCTGATTGTAAGGCCATTCTTGTTTGTCGACCGGAAATTCAGGTTTTTTGTATTAGACGTCAAGAGAATAGATGTGCCCACCTACTCGCGCGTGATTCTATTCGCCATGGCAGGTTTCACTTATGGGTTAACCTGCCTGATGTGTTGTTCGAGATTTATTCCCGTCGCTTTTAATTCTATTACCCTTTCTTTAAAAAAAAATCTTCTTAGTTTATCCACTTTGGAAGTAATACATATTCCAGTGATAAAAAACAAATCGTTTTGTCCTATTTAACTATAAAAGTTTTAAATTTTTTAATTCAATTTTTAACTTTTTGATTGAATATATTTTAATAATCTTCGTTGTTAAAAATTGATTAATTTATTAATTAATTGATCAAATTTGTAAACTAATAAGTTATTATAAATTAACATAAATTAATTAATTTCATTTAACAATTTCTTTCTTAAGTTAAACTTGAAATTATTCAATAAGTAAGGATAATCTTTTCTAATTATATTTCAAATTTTTTAATTTTATTTAAAGTTTAATATATTTTATGATATCATAGTATCGGTTTAACCTTTTAAATTTTAAATATTTTGTCTTATCGATTTAACTTATAATCTAATTTTTGAATCATTACGTTAAATTAATCATAATTTAAGAAAAACTTGATAATTTAGTGATAATTAATCTTCTCAAAGTTTAGTTTTAACACAAACTTAGCAAAAAAAAATTAAAAAAGTATTGTTACTAATGGCAAAGTTTTTGCACATCACGGCTCCCTCATACTCTTTTGTCGCCATTTAACAACTTCAAGACCGAGGAAAGAGCAGGCTGAGGTCTGTCTCCAATTTCGATCAATCGAATTGATGCCCTTACAAAACCAACTCATACTGACGTGAACGACGTCTTGTCGTTTCGTGTTTGATAGAGCTGGAAGATCCTCGAGCTTTTGCTATCCTCCTGTAATCTCTGCACCGTTCGAGACTTGATGCGAAAGTCACCACCACCAAATGCCATCCTTCCTCCATCATAATATTATATAATAATTAAAAGTTGTAAATTCCTTTAAAAATTCTTATGTCACGTCCGGCTAATTAGTAATTTTTTAAAAAATTAAAATGTAATTAAAAATTTTTGAATAAAAATTAATTAATTAATTTTAATTTATAAGAATTTATTAATTTAAAAAATAAAAAATTAATTAATTTTTAATAATAAAAATTATTAAACTAAATTGAAACGTGTTAGTCTAATGTTAAGAATTAAGAGGGGACAGCATTTATTGAGACTACAATGACAGAACGAGTTAGTCATACAAATGGAATTAATCTAAAATGTAATTTAATATTTCAAACAGACGTAGGACAAAATCAGTCAAGTGAAAAAGGCACAATTTGATTGCTTTCTTTCTTTGTATATCAATAAACAAATACCACCCGCTCGATTTCTTACTGATCCGGTACGAGCGAGAATTAATCTGAAAATGGATGAGGTAATATTTTGTGGGCTAACAAAAAAAAAAACCACCAAAAGTAAAAGACACGTATTTTCTGTATTTTTAAAATTTTAAAAACATAATAAAAGATATTTATTATTACTGAATTAAAATGGAAACTGTTTTTCCTTAGTATCGAAATTGATTAGTATTAATAATTGCTTTGGAAGTGTCGTTATCTATATTTATCAGTGGCCCGCCTTCTTGATTGGGAGATAATACGAACAAGAGGTGGTTATGGAAGTCCAAAGAAGTGCGTATCACCAACCACTTTCAGAATTCATTCATTACTAATCAACAGTTACATTTACCGGGTCGGTCCCACGCTCTACCCGCTTCCATCTTCAGGTACAAAAATTAGGGCTCCATATTTATTGTAAGTCAATTTCAGATGAGTTAATTAGAAAATGTTAAACGGTTTTAGGTCAAATTTGACTGGGTAATTAGTCAGGGGATTTACTGATTCCTACAAGATAGGTGGCAAAACAACGTGGTTAGGGAGAAAGATTCTCTAAACAGTAAAAACCTCCTGCAATATATACAAATTTACCAAAAAAACAAATAATTAGGAAAGATGGGGATTTTAACTTCAGTACTACTGCCAAGAAAATAGTAAGGTTTTGAAATTTTGTTTCTCTTTTTACTTACTCCTAGTTTGCTTCTATTTGTCCCTGTCAATCGGCGATGACCACATTCTCACCGTCGGGATGCCACTGCTCCATCGGCGAACACTCCATCTTATGCTTCAGCTTCCAGTCAAGTGCCTGACAACCCCGTGAGCAATAGTTCACAGTCCCACATACCGAGCACCGCCGGAACTCATGCGGTCTAGTCTCCGGCCGCCCGCACCCCGCGTGCGAGCACAACCTTAAACCCGGACCCAATACCCCATGACCCGACCCGAACCATTCGCTCAAGAATCGGTTCGCGGGATGCACCTCTCGGGCCGGGACATTGCACCCGAAGTCACTGAGTAACGGACACCCGACGCCGTTACTCATCATAAGGCATGTCGCGTAATGGAGTCGGTGGTGGTTGTCGCCGTTGATGCGGAGGGACGTTGAGACGGCGAGTAACGACGACGCGAGCTCCCGCGCGTTGGCTTGGACTAGCAACCGACGCCCCTCGGCGACGCTTTGAGGGACTCCGTAACCGTCTTGCAAGCAATGACCCAGCTCTCGGAGCGCGTCGATGTGGCCGAGAAACGCTGCGCGTGCGCACAACGCGACTCCGGCACGGAGATCCTTGTCGTTTTTGGAGCCGCCGCTGCCGTTGAACTGGATAACGGCGAGAGAGTACAGCGCCGGCGCATGGGACTTAATAGCGGCTTTGGCCATGAGGGAAGCTCCATTCCCTCTGTTCTGAAAGCAATAAAATCGGATCTGTACAAAGACAAAAATTTCGATGAATATAAATTCTGGGTATTGATTAGTTTCCAGGAAAATAACTCGAGATTGAAAAGAAAACGTTGGACTGACCATGCCCAGAGTGAAACAAGCTTCTGTGTTGCCGGCGGCGACACTCTGTTTAAAAAACCGGTGAGCAGATTCCGACCAGTTCTTGGCTTTGATAGCAAATGTGTTGGGACTAGCTTTGGATAGAACTAGCGGATGCATGCCTAAACGATTCAATCTTCTGCATCTGTTAACCGATAAAACATGAAAACCAAATCCATGCATATAAGTTTACATACATGTATAAGAGTGTGAGTGTACGTACGTCAAGAAGACATTGGTGAGATCAGAGGGGCAAAAAGCCGAGGAGCTGAGCTTGCAGAGAATGCAAACGACGATGTCGTCAGGCAACTCATCGAAAGGATCCGAGTCGAGTTTTTCTCCAGATATCTTGCTGCAGAGTCTTTGCCTTTTCCTGTAACCCATCACGCCTTTTCTCCTCCTTCTTCAGTAACGTTGAAACTCAACTAATATCGAATAGAAGTGGCCATGTCTGGGTCCTTTTAAACAGAAACAAACAGGTGCTCTTCAATGCCTGCGTCCCTGCTTCTCCAACACGTCCTTTTGCTGAAGAATGGGGACTTTTTATATACATATGTGCCGAAGTGGGCTTCGATTAGTGGGACCAAATAACTAATAATATAATTATCAAATCTGTGCAAACCCTAAACTCGCCACCATGTGATTATTTAATTTCTTTATTTTCTCCAAATCTGAATTAATATTAAAATTAAGTAGTAATTATTTAATTTGCTGTGGGTTCTTTTTTCTAGTGCTTAGCCTTGTAATACTGACAGTGATCCCACCGAGGCGTGTTATTGGTCAAAGTGGCCCTAACGGCAGGCCTAGGTCATGCAATTTTGCATAAGGCTAAGAGTAAAGACAAATTAAGTGCTCAGGTACGCGTGTTACTTGCTGCTGTTGTTTTAAATGTGTTTTAGAGACGAAATTAAAATTTTCTTCTTAAAGATCGTTTAGATGGATCGCCCAAAATTTCTTTAATACTTCCTAAGTGTTACTTAGGAGGTATCGAATTCAAATCTAATTTGATTCTATATCATTAACAAGGTCAGGTGTTGGGGGAACGATTCCCATAATGGACGTATAAAATCGTAGGATTGTCGTATCCTTAGGGACTCCTAGCGCAACTAGTCATGAGAAAAGCCGGTCTTTGTAGGGGTGTAAGGTACTAGCAGATTATGATCACTATCAGGTATATATGTATTTTTTTTGTGCCAATTTTTATTTTTTTACTTTTTTAACCTACATCGCTATTATTTTGTCACTTCTGCATGTGGGTTTACCGGAAACAACTTCTCTACTATATAAGGGTAAGATTACGTACTATCAAACCTCTCCAGATTCCGCTTCACTACGAGACTTCGGGATATAATGACGATGATGACGATGATAATCATTTTTAAATAATCATTTAAATGTATTTTATAATTATATTTTATATCATCAATTAGTTAAATTATTTATTTTAAATACCTCATTTCAAGAATATAAAAGGTTAGTTAAATGGCTTCCAAGTATTGGAGGTCTTGAATTCAATTTTTGATAAAGATTCTTAACATATTTTTAAAGATAAAAAGTGAGATTAATATTATGTTAGGTGCCTTAATAATTTAATTTTGAATTGTTAATTTTACAAAATAATTTATTTTGAATATCAAAATTAAAAAAATTATATGCACTCAAAATTTATTTAATAGACATATAAATAGTTGTTACACTTGCTACTTTATGATCAGAAGTTCACATATTTCAATTATAAAAATAATTTTTTTGTAAAATAAAAAAAATATTACGTACAATGATAACTCTTTCCCGACACCTACAAAATGGAGAGTAATAAAAAGCACTCCCTCTGATTCATAATAAGAGTCTTTTTAGAAGAATTTTAATTATTCAAAATAAGTGTCGTTTGCGACTTTTTATGCATATTTATAATTTTACTTCCAAAATTACCCTTTAATTTCTCTCACATCTTAATTACACAGATTACACAGATTATATTTTCAAGGCACTTTAACATGTAATTAATAAGGGTATATAAGATATTTCATTAACTTTCTTAATAAACGTGCATTCCTCTAAAATGACTCTTATTATGAATTGGATGGAGTATTTAGAATGAAATGATATGTAATATAAAACCCCCCTCTTCCATCTCATTCCATTTAATTCCATTATAAACTTTCCTCTCAAATAATAAAATAATATTATATTTTATTCCATTCTATTAATAAACAGTATTCGGAATACCATACTGTACCGTACCGGTATCGACCGATACGAAAACCGGTACCGGTATTTCTTAAAAAATTCCGGTGGAAAATTTCGGCCGGAACTAAAAATTTCGGAAAATACCGGATCATTCCGCAAAAAATGAACTTTTTTAAGGACCATTTTGAAAAAATCAAACATTAACTCAAAAAAATTTAACCCCTCGACTCTCTCGCTCACCTCGTCCGACTCTCCCTCTCAAATTTCTATCTCTCATCGTCTTCTCTCACTCGCCGTCGGTCGCCGCCTGCCTCGCCGCGTCGCTAATCGCCACCGCTCCTCCTCGTCGTCGTCTTCTCCTCTCCTTTGTCGCCAGTCGCCAGTCGTCAGTCGCCGCGTCTCTCTTCTCCTCCTCCTCCACCTCCTCTTCTCCTCCACCGGTGACAACTTTAAGCTGATCAAACACCAACAGACGAGGCAAAAAGAAAAAAAAAGAAAAAGAACCTTAGGAAAGCTAAAGGACGACATGGCAGAGGACCCTGAAAGCAAAAGCTAAAAACAAGAAGAGAAAGGGTTGTTCAAGTTACTAAGGACGAGATAAGAGACAGTAGTTAGAGGCATCACCATTAAAGAACGGGGACAGAGACGGGGAGAGATTCGAAACTTAAGAGTAATGCGGAGCAATGTTACGAATACCGTACCGGGCTTGGTACCGGATTAGGCTCTGAAACGGAACTGTACCGGTACCGATCGGTACCGGGTACCGTTTCGGGATATTTTTAAAATTTACAAAATAGTCCCTAAATTTTTTAAAAATTACAAAATAATCCATATTATTATATTTATTTTAATAACATTAATTTTCATATTATTAAAAATTTTCTTTAAAGTTATACCTTCCTCA
>JANKOE010000006.1:63353438-63366217 GCA_026284465.1 Erythroxylum citrifolium
CTATGAGCAATGAGAGAATTATGGAAGAACTTAGTATTGCGATCTCCTTCCTTGAGCCACTGGATTCTTGAGGATTGACGATAAAAAGATTCTTGATCCGAAAGAGCTCTATAGAGATCGCTGGTGGCTTCGGACTCTCTAGCTTGCAGGGGAGAAGAACTAGGAGAAACCTGCAGGAGGTCCTGAATGGAATTCAATTTGGCTTGACAGATCTCTACTCTAACATTAATATCCCCTATTTGACTAGAATTCATGAGTTTAAGCGCTTGCTTTACTTGTTTAAGCTTCTTAACAACCCTGAACATTGGAGTACCCAGAACGGGAATGGCCCAGGCTGCAGCAACTAATTGAAGAAAAGAGGGCTGATCAGCTAAAAAGTTAAAAAACCGAAAGGGGGAAGCAAGATTGAGCTGAGGGCCAACCGATCGCACCACTAAAGGGGAGTGATCAGAAATAAGAGGGTTAGGGATAACACAATGGGAAGAAGGGAACTTTAGGCTCCAAGAAGAATTAATAAGAGTTCGGTCAAGCTTCCTAGTAGTGAAGGAATTACCTAACTGTTTATTAGACCAGGTAAACCGAGAACCACTAGAGTTTAAATCAAAAAGCCCATTAGAACCAACAAACTGCCTAAAATCATGTTGACCACCTGAAACTGTCAAGCTAGGAGGAGTGGATTCCTGAGGATGGAGAATAGCATTGAAGTCCCCTGCTAGCAGCCAAGGAAGGGAACCGACCGAAGTAGCTACATTGGACAGATCAGACCAGAGGTGCTGCCTAAGAGTAGGGTTATTAGCCCCATAGACACAAGAGAGCAGGAAAGGATCAGAGCTACACCTAGGAAGGATTTGCACATGAATAAACTGATCTGAATGGCTGGCAACTGTGCACTCTAAAATATCTGGATTCCAAGCTAACAAAATTCTGACATTAGGAGACTGATCGATGTTGCTAAAGGTGACCTATCTAGGAAATAAAGAAGAACAAACTCTTTGCAAAAATTCAGAAGATCTTATTCTAGTTTCTACTAAACAAATAAAAGAGGCAGAAGATTTTCTAAGCCAAGCTCTAACAGCAAGCTGCTTATTGGGGTGGTTGAGACCCCTCACATTCCAAAAAACTAATTCCATTCCACCAAATCAGCTAAGCCACAAACCTAACTACTTCAGCTTCTTCCTGCCTTTCCTAGTCCTACGAACAGAACAATCCCCCTCTGCCCCTCCCACAGTCCCAGGACTAGTAGGTCTCAATTCAGATGAAGGAGAAGGTATTCGTAACATTGCATATGCCTCTTCCTTTGATTTAGCCAACCACCAAAGGAAAGGAAGTACATATATATTAGATGATATGGGTGAAGAAAAATTAGATTGTACCTTATTTGGATCTTTATCTCAAACTTCATCTTTCTTCTCTCCTTCTTCATGCTTTTTACCTCCATTAGTAAGAAAAATTCATATTGAATTTCCTTCCCACTTCTTAATATCAGTGCAGCCACATTCTCCTTAGATTCACCACCTTTTATAAAGGTAATTTTTTGATAGTTGTGCTTTTAATTTACTAACAGAGGTGACTAATTGAACGATATAATTTCCTAAGTTAAGGAAACTTGCTTCTATTTCTTGTTGAAATTATTAAGGATTAGTAGTAAGTGCCTTACTAATTTCATCTAAAGACATACATGTATTTAAAGATTGAGAATGAGCATGTGTAGGTGGTTAAGGTTATATATTAAAATTGTGAACTTAGTATCTTTATTTCTCTCTTTGATTTTCATATCTAAACTTACGATTAGAATAAGGGTCATATTTCCGTTAAAGTTGACCAAGAAATCCCCCTATTACTTTAGCTTCTTAGGATTCTTGTTGCAATATAGGGTACATATCTGTAGGATGCCTAGGAATGAGTATATTTCACACACTCATGTCGAATATATCTGTAGGATGCCTAGGAATGAGTATATTTCACACACTCATGTCGAATGCATAACCTACATCCATATAATAAGCTAGAGTAGTTAAATATAAAATTTTATCTTATAAGTTAGTATTACTTACCTCTCATTCATACACGTATTACTTACCTCTCATTCATACACTTAACAACTCTATCTATCATTGTTCTAAAATGTTGAAAATTTTCGGCCATATTTAAAATCAATAGTTTGGTTGCTTATGATGTTTTATTTATCAAAGCTCCTCTACTAGCTGTATTTTATAAAATAAAAATAAAGTGAAAATAGGTTAGAAAAATTCACAATTTAGATATATGACCCTAAAAAATAATTATTTGACTTTAAGAGGTGAATTTTCTAACTAAAGGTGATTTCAAATAATTTGCACATATTAGAAATTATATTATTTCTCATATTAAAATTTATATTGTTTTAATTTTCCCCTTTTCTCTTTTCATGTGGGTCATGTGAAAACAACCTCTATACTAGTTATGAATAAGGCTGAGTATTATTAAACTTCTCGAGAACCCGTGGAGCAGTAGGATTTATACTAAATGTTGTTGTTATTGTTGTTATTTTCCCCTTTTGCATGCAATGGTGAATTTAAAAAAACTAAAAAAAACATTTGTGATACTTGCATTTTCTTTACTTAAGCTTCAGACTCATTTGAATATGAATTTAATTTATATTTTAAATCAAGTCCTTAAATTTTCAATTTTAAGATATATTTTTTAATCACAACAAACTTTTCTAAAAAAAAGTAAAATATCATATGTTTAATAGTTATAATATACAATTTTTATATATTAAAAATGAACCCGAGTGCATAAGAAAATGGAGATTTTTAAGCGTTATTTATTTATTTTTAATTTCTCCTATACTAAATATAAGATATTTAAGACAGTTAATATGTTCAACTATTGACAAAGTTAAAGTCTAATTGATCTTTACATGAACTGTAAGGAATTCAAATTTGCATTTAAGTTATTTTTTATATTCAAACTATTCTTGTAATTATCTACCCCATGTCAAGAAGTGTATTCTTCTAATTATTTTTAAAACGTGGATTAGTAAAAAAAAATCGCACTCATACTAAAATGATGGCCTGTGGATTGGGCTGAGGGTGAGATATGAATCCAAACGTGAAATGATGTGCGGTCTCTATAAAGCCCATTCCAGGCCCAGTTTAACTAAACCTTTATAAGAATCAACGAACATGGAAAGAGAAAGGAAATGAAAATGAAGCGTAACGTGCGTGAAGTACTGAAGTGAAGGCTCGAGTAATTAGAAGAGAAAATCGGCAGTGATATAGCGATATAGTGTTTTCTGATTGTGTACTTGCTCCAGATTTTTGGCATTTCAAGAAGAGAGAAGCAAAGATGGAGGTGGAATTGCTAGAGTTGCTCAAAGATCTCGAAACTCTCAAACGATCGCTCCCTGATTCCTCACTTCATGCTTCCATCGATAAGGTTTTCTCTTTCAATTAAATGGCCCTGATTCCTTTTTTATTCAACTGTGATTAAGAATCTAGGATTTTGTTCTCCTTTTCATTGATTTTGATCGGCATGCATTGGTTCGGATTTGAAACAGAAGCTTTTTTTTTTTCTTTCCTTTTTTTCCCCTCTTTGTTATTGTTGCGTGAGTTATGAGGAGAGTGTGGTTTCTATAGAGTGAATTTTAAGTTTGTGATATTAGCAATTGCAGTAGGTCGTGTTCGCAGTGCTTGAGGATGTTGAAATGGGACAATTTTCTTTAAAGAAGTGAAATTTTGTTTTCCGAAGGAAATTTTGGATGAGTTCTCCTTTTCTAATCGGTACTTGTTTTTGTATTCTGCTCTAGATGCGATTGCGAGTGGATTATGTCACAAATCTGGCTAACGAGGCACCTGCTCGGCGTTCTAAAGTGAAGGTCTTGTTTCTATCTTCATCCACTCCATGTCACAGTGTTTTGTCAGTCTTAAACTGGTTATTATGGTCAAGATTGTGCCGGAATTGACTTACGTTTCACAGGATATGAGTGCTGAGGTGGTCGATACCAATCCTTATAGTAGGCTAATGGCGCTTCAGAGAATGGGAATTGTTGAGAACTATGAGAGAATACGGGAATTTTCAGTTGCCATTGTTGTCTGTATTTATCTCCTCCTTATTAATTTCGTTTAGTGTTTCAAAATTAAACTTGTCGGGTAGTTCTATGTGTCATGATGCATGAGTGTCCACTTGCGAACATGTATTCACGTGTTCAATTGGTACTTAAAATTGTGAAATTTGAGATTTTCTTTCTAAAAGAAATTAGATATCTTTGTGACAAGCCATGTCAGGTTATAACTGCATAAGGTGACTTTGTGAATTTTAATCTAAGACTACAAATCAAACTACTGCGTTTTTGATAAAGCTATATTCTTGAAAGCACATATGATAGGCTATAACATATTTTTATTCAAAATAATTTTTTTTGTTGATAATACGTTTTTTGGAAGTACGACAGAGATTATCACCAAATAGCTGTCTTGCATGGACCTTTGACGTGCATTTATCTCTCTACTCTATGGGACTATTTCCCAATAACTTCTGGGGAGAAATTTGATTAATGAAAACTGATCATTTTCTTGTTACTTCAGGGGATTGGGGGCGTTGGCAGTGTTGCGGCTGAAATGCTAACAAGGTGTGGCATAGGTCGTCTTTTGTTGTACGATTATGACAAAGTGGAGTTAGCTAACATGA
Source organism: Erythroxylum citrifolium (assembly GCA_026284465.1). Classification (NCBI taxonomy): domain Eukaryota; kingdom Viridiplantae; phylum Streptophyta; class Magnoliopsida; order Malpighiales; family Erythroxylaceae; genus Erythroxylum; species Erythroxylum citrifolium. The sequence continues at coordinate 63,358,110 of JANKOE010000006.1, forward strand.
ATAGGCTTTTTTTCCGCCCTGAGCAGGTCTCTAGAGTTGATTTTTTTTTTCTTTTGTCAATAATCATTGTTGGACATAACGAGGATCAAAAAGTTAGACAGGAGCTTATTTTTCATACACATTGCTTCTCTTCTTAGTAGTGCAGATTGGAGCTGCAAAATTTTAGGCAAAAAAATGGATTTTGATTGTGAATATGAATCTTAAGATCTTCCATGTTCACTAATAGACTTTCACTTGATAGGTTGGCATGACAAAGACTGATGCTGCTGTTCAGACCCTTTCAGACATAAATCCAGATGTTGCTCTTGAGGCAAGTTACCCTTTGATTTCAGAATATATATATATTTGCAGGAGGGGTTGATTAAGAGGAGAGGGAGAAGGGAGTTGGTATTGCTTATGGTTTTCTCTTTCCTTATCTGTTGTTGTCAAAACCTTGCCATTCAGTAAGATTGTTTGCATATAATTGGTGGTACTGCAGTAACTTATGGTTATATCAGTATTTTGGCCACTATGTTTATGTCTATAACTAATTTGCAAGAGTTGGAGAAATTTTCCTATTTGATTATATATTCTACTTCATTGTGATGTATTTTTTATTGGTCAGAGCTATACACTTAACATAACAACAGTGCAAGGTTTTGATACCTTCATGTCAAGTTTAAAAAATAAGACATTTTGCCCAAGCAAAGAAGGCAGCGGAGTTGATCTTGTTTTGAGTTGTGTAGATAATTACGAAGCCAGGATGGCTGTTAACCAGGTAATACAGAGCGTGACCCTGAGATTTCTTGGGATTTTATTTTATATGTTGGCTTGTGAACATTTTACTTATGCATCTTCTTCTATTGTATCTTTCTGGTTAGTGAAGTTTTAATATTGGTCTGATTTCTTTGCCAGTTTGCAGAAATTATATATTTTATGTTTCCTGGCTCACTCTACTATTGTTTTCCAGGCTTGCAATGAGTTGAATCAAATATGGATGGAATCTGGTAACCAACACTTTTCTCAACTGCTATAATATGTTCTCTTTCTTTTTTTCTATTCTTTGTGGGTCCAATTTGCTTGATAAAAATAAATTGGACAGATTATATTATATTCCAGTTCATTCTGTAATGTTTGCGTATCATAATATCCTGTATCATGAACTTTGTCAGATTTTCTGGCATGATAATTAAAAAATGGCACACTTTAAGTCAACTAATAGCTTTTACTTGTAGTCTGTTGTCTGATATTTGCCTATCTTGTATATTTTTCTGTAATGAGTCCACCTCATTGGTGTATTTGAAATAAATTTAAAAGAAAGTTGTTGGCAGGGGTATCTGAGGATGCTGTCTCAGGTCACATTCAACTATTGGTTCCAGGAGAAACTGCCTGTTTTGCATGTGCTCCTCCTTTGGTATGCTTCTCATCTGGAATTGGAATGAGATTTTGGGTAGAATTAATTAACTTTGTGAAGCTGTTCAAACTCCAGAAGGAATGAATATATGTGTAATTTCACTTTAATCTTTGTGCATATTCAGGCCTTTCACTGTAGACAAAAATTAGACAAATTGACTAAAAAGTAAACGTCAAGTAGTTAAAGGGTCCAAATGAAAAATTCACAGTTTAGATAATATGGGGCTGGAGATCTGGAGGGACGTAAACTAAATGTTTCAGAGTTTTCTAGTCCAAAGGCTTATATTCTATGAAATAGAGAAGCTTTAGTTGTGTGATAATTGACATAACAAGCAGCTTTTACTTTTCTCAGGTTGTAGCATCTGGAGTAGATGAGCGAACACTCAAGCGTGAAGGGGTTTGTGCGGCTTCTTTACCAACCACCATGGTAATGTCTTCACAAAGTTCAATTTGGTGTAATATTTTAGATTTTAGTTGTGCATTGATCCTAATTAAATTTTAGATTTAGTTTTCTAACAGTAAGTGGCATTGAGTTCAGGGAGTGGTTGCAGGGCTTTTAGTTCAGAATACCCTTAAGCTTCTATTACAATTTGGGAATGTGTCACCCTACCTGGTAAATTCTGTTTTCCCCCTCTCTAAGGCTCTCTGATGACCTTTGTGTGCCAAAATTTGCAGACTCTTCCTTGATCTATACATTTATGAATTAAGCTATTGTCTTCCTTATTGCCCAGTTATGTTGTGAGATTAGAGTAGTAAATACTAAATACTACGTATTTGTGGACTCTGCCAGTTGATTTTCACAGGTTTTTGGTTTGTTGCCTGGTTGCAGGGGTACAATTCTCTTAAAGATTACTTCCCAACCATGGAAATGAAGCCCAATCCTCAGTGTTCAAATGCAGCTTGTTTGGAGCGTCAGGTATCTGCAAATCCATGTTCTAGGTATATGTGGTTTTGCAGCTGGTACTAAGAGGCGTTATCATTGTGCAGAAAGAGTATATTCTTACAAAGCCGGTTAGGGATGCTGCAGCTAAGGCCAAGTTGGAAGCAGCAGCATCAGTAGGTCCAGAAGGCCCACTTCACGCTGATAATGAATGGAACATTAGGTATTATTGAGGGAGTTAACGGTGGTAAATGATATGTGCATTTGTTTATAGCTTGCAAACAGAACATAATAGTCTGATCCCCTTATTTTTGTGTCACACTGATCAGATGTTTTTCCTTGTTTCTTATTTCCCCTTTTGTTTTAATTTTTGTGCAGTGTTGTTGATGACAGTGACCCAGAACGGATTGATGGCGCTACATCAGGTATTCTTAGTTCTTCTGCTGGAGTTTGTCCAGCAATTGGCATAGTCTCTTCACAGCATGATACTATAGGGGACTTGGATGGCATGCCATTTTCTCTTATAAATAGCGTCCATTTTTGTAGTCTAACGTCTTCCTGGTGTCTGCACGGTGTTCTATCTCATGGTTTAGTTTCCTGATATCTGTCCATTGTTGGTCAGATGCTCTTCCTGAAGGTCTTAAAAGGGAGCTACCAACTGCAGACGAGTTTCAAAATACCCCACCAGCAGCTGTACCAACTACAACTACTGTTGATGACCTTGAAGAACTTCGTAAGCAACTTGAAGCGCTTAATGCTGAATAAAGACCTGTATGAGAAATACTGATACTAATGGCATTTTTGTGAAATCACATGATCGCCATCTTTTGAAAACTGCCCTTGCATCATACTAGCCAAAGGTTGGGCTCGAGTTGTTTTTAGGGCATTGATGCCTTGGTACTCTTGCGGACAGCACATGGGGTTCCCCTTTTTTGGGGGCAAATTGTGTGCAACGGATGTTGTATCTTATTGTTGGAAAACATAGGATTTTCTCAATTCCTTTGGAACTCAATTGGTCAAAGTGAGCTGTTAGAGAATTACTCGAACAGAACACAAAACCGTTACAAATTTCCAGCAATATAGGTTCGACGGCGAAGGCTGGAATCAGCCAATCAAGTTTGTTATTATTCCTATTTGTTATTTATTAATTCCGAGACTCGTATTGCACATTGTTGTTATTATTTATTAATTATAATTTTTTAAAAAATTAAAATTTGATTCAGTATAAAAATAATAAAATGATTTATTTATTCTAAATAAATAAGTTGATATTTAGTGAAGAAAATAGTACTTTATCGATGAGTTGAATTTTTATTATAAGTTAATATAGTTCTTATAAGTAGTTATTAGGTTTCTTACATTTAAATAACGTATGTATAATTTTTTTACCCATTGTCATTAACAGATCTATGCATTCAGAAATGTGCAAAAAGATTTGGTCAAGATTGTTCAAAGTTAGGGATACTGATGGGAATACAGATCACCTGTTTTCATTACTTTATAACTATTCTGTTTCTGTAAGGATCTATTTATTCAATAAATAAGATTTACATAAATTAAATGAATAAATGCTCATGAAAATCAAACCGAGATTTTAACATATTCGAGAGTCAACAAGTTCACTAGAGGCTTCCTCAGATAAAGATGAAAAAAAGAGTATATTTTCACATTATCTTGTATATAAATTCATGGTTGAGTTTGGATCGTTCAATAAAATTGATGTAATATTTAATATAGGATGCCAGAAAAGTTTCATATTTGTATAAATTAAATGAAGCATTTTTAATTTCTCTACAAGAATATCAAAGTCGTTAATCAGTTTTTGTTTAAATATACAATGTACTTGCTGCATGGGTTGTTTTGTGTTTAAGAATTGCAAAAAAGGGCCAAAATATCATCAATCTTATGAATATCATACCTATATCATATTATATTTACTTTTAATACACATTTTAGATTATTTTTTAAACTTATAAAATAGTCTTTGAATTTTTTAAAGTTACAAAATAATTATTTAATATATTATTTCATACAAGTTAATCATCACATAATTCTTTATATACCCCATCAAAAGTTGTGGAAATAGAACTACACTATTAACATTTTTATCATTAAAACATTGTTATAATTAAAAGTACAAAATTTTAGTAAATTTTAATTATAAGTTGTGAAAAATAAGTCCAATTATGAAAATTTTAATTTTCACTCAAGTGTCCTCATTATATGTGTAAAATAAATAACAATGTTTATGATAAAATATTATAATCGTTACTTAAAGAATTTTTTTAAAAGTAAATATATAATTTTCTTATTAATATAATCAAATGGGTAATAAATATAAGAGTCTAAATCATATAAATAAAAATATGTTTATTAATAAATAATAATAACTACAATTGAATTAAAAGTAATATAGACACCATTAAAAATAATTTTTTATTGTAATAATTATTATTATTTACAATAAAAATAATATTATCATAGTTATAATTATAAATTTACAAAAAAAATGGCATTGTAATATTAATTATATTTCATAAATGAATAGAGAACTCACCGCGTTTCAATTCCTGAAGTCACTTTGCAAGAGTCGGAAGAGGGTCATCAATTATAGGCAGCTTTCTCTTTATGTTTTTATAGGGTTAATTACTAAAAAAACCCTCAAATTTTCGTCAATTTTTTAATTACAGACTGAAATTTAAAAATAACAATAAATGCTCAAACTTTCAATTTTTTAAGTAAAATTATAATTTTATTATTAATATAATCAAATGGATACTAAATATAAGAATCTGAATCATATAAAAAATATGTTTATTAATAAATAAAAATAACTACAATTGAATTAAAAGTTATATAGACACCATTAAAAAATAATTTTTTATCATAATAATTCTTAATTTTGACAATAAACGTAATATTATCATAGTTATAATTATAAATTTACAAAAAAATGACATTGTCATATTAGTTATATTTCATAAATGAATAGACAACTCAACTCGTTTCGATTCCTAAAGACACTTTGCAAGAGGCAGAAGAGGGTCATTAATTATAAGCAGCTTTCTTTTTATGTTTTTATAGGATTAATTATTTAAAAAAGTCAAACTTTCGTCAATTTTTCAATTATAACCCGAAATTTAAAATAGTAATAAAATGCCTAAACTTTCAATTTTTTGAAGTAAAATTATAATTTTATTATTAATATAATCAAATGAATACTAAATATAAGAATCTAAATCATATAAATAAAAATATGTTTATTAATAAATAATAATTACTACAATTGAATTAAAAATAATATGGACGCCATTAAAAAAAATCTTTAATTATAATAATTCTTAATTTTGACAATAAAAATAATATTATAATAGTTATAATTATATATTTAAAAAAAATGACATTGTCATATTAATTATATTTCATGAATGACTAGAGAACTCCTTTCGATTCCTGAAGACACTTTGTAAGAGTTAAAAGAGGGTCATCAATTATAAGCAGCTTTCTTTTTATGTTTTTATAGGGTTAATTATCAGAAAAAGCCCAAACTTTGGTCAAATTTTCAATTATAGCCCGGAATTTAAAAATAGCAATAAAATGTTCAAACTTTCAATTTTTTTCAATTCTAGCCCGACATTAGTCTCACCGTTATCCTTACTGACGTGATATTGTCACGTGTCAGAAGACCCTCATTAATTAGACACCCCAACGTAATTAGTATAAGTGAGTTTAATTATTAAAACAACGTTGTTTCATGATAAAAATGAGATGACGTGATTTCAACAAGAGAATATCACATCTATCGATCCTCTCTCCTCCCAGACGCACGAAATCACTTTACTCTCACCCCGTTGTTCTCACTCTGTAACCTAAATCCCTAAGTTTGCTCTCATTCACTCTCACTATGTAACCTAAATCCCTAATAGGGGTGGTAATTCGGCCCTAACAGGGATGGTAATTCGACTCGGTTTGGCCCAACCTGTAGCCTGTAGCCTAATCAAAAGAGACAGAATAATGTCATTTTGTCAAAAACAATGTCATTTTTTTAAATTTTTTAAAACATGATAAAACGGACCAACCAGCCGATGCCACGGGTTGATAGGCACGGGCCCTGTCTGCCCCATTGTCATTCCTAATTCCTAAGTTTGCTCTCACTCATTCTCACTCTGTAACCTAAATTTGTTTGTTTTGGTTGACGCTCTCACCCTCTTCACTTTCAGACTATAGCGTCATCGTCCTCAACACTTCTCCCATTGTCGAAAGCTCATTTTGCCCCACCCTCAGCCCTTCTCGCATCGCATTGTTGGAAGTTCATTTTGCCCTTCTTGATGCCCTCAACCCTTCATAGTCAGCCACATAAAAGTTAGGTTTTTATTTCTTGCTTAAGATTTCATTGTCTTCTTTTATCCTCTAATAATGTTGGATGTTCTGCTAGAAGGTTTAGATGATGTAGTTTTTTTTGTTTTGATTACATCTCATGTTCTACTATAAGGTCTATATTTCATTGTCTTCTATTTTGATGATGTAGCTCTTTGTTGGGTGAATTTGTGAAAAGAAATCACAGTAATGCTACATCTAAGGTAGTAATTAAATATTTGTATGATGATATTGTAACAGGATAAAAAAATATGGGTTATAAAGTTTATGTACCTTTCGTTGGGTATACACTTGGTATATATTTGACGTGGAAAGAGTGTCAAGGTGTTGTTAATAGATTCAATGGCGTTATTTATTCTTCTTTTGATAGTGTAGTAGAAGCTGGAAGGATATATTGTCAATTTTGTGAAGAAAAAACATTATGTTCAACGGTAAATAACTTAATATATATTATTTGTTAGGCTAAAATCCTAAATTGGGGCCTAAAGTTTTTTAGTTTGATCAGTTTAGGACTTAAACTTATAACTTGCTCAACGAAGGTCTAAAATTTTACGAGTTTGCTCAATTTAAGACTTTTTTGGACAAAAATTTGGAAGTGTCATACACGTGTTGTTTCTATATATAAAAAACATATTTAGAGAGGCCGGGTAGATTTTAAAAGCCACATAAAAAACAAAAACCTCGTAGATTTTAGAAAAAAAAGAAATCATTTAAATTTTTCATACTAAACTTGTATAATATTTGCATATCCATCCAGTTACCTCTCAAACATTTACTCAGTCATTTTCTTTTATTTACTTGAAAAGAAAAAGAGAAAAAAGGCTTTTTAGAATTGTCTGTCCTTCCATCATTGTCTTGGCTATGGGCTCGCCGCCTTTATCAACAAACCCTTTTTAGGTCAATTTTAGGGGCTTTAAATGAAATAATATCAATTGATTAGTTAAAGTGTTTATAATTTGGTTAGGTTTTTGATTCCAATGTCCTCGATGTAGAATCAAAAATCGATTTTGTGTTTGTGTTATAGTGCTTCATTCTATTGTTGTTGAAATTTGTATAGCTCTTTTGCCAATTACTTAAACACTTTTTAAGGAGTTTTGCCTACAGGTATATCTTTTTCCAGCACATACAAGTCAATAGCAGAAGTGTTTTCAAAGTATGGCAAAGTCGTGCAAGGTACTAGAAAAGAACAAGGTTTTTTTTTCTTTTCTTATTTCAGTTATGTTTATACTGGTTTTCTTCTCAATACATTCAATAAACTTTGCAATAGCAAAGTTTAGTGTGCTTTGCATCATCAGACAAATTCTAGAGTATTATTGATTCTACTACGAAACTCCGATTTATAATTGTAATACGATGATTGAGTTCATTTTTGGGATGAGTGTAATTGTAAGATGGTTGAGTTTGGTGGGTGAAAAAAAACAAATCTTTTGGGTATAGTTATTATCTTCCGTCTTCATGC
>JANKOE010000006.1:63394449-63415212 GCA_026284465.1 Erythroxylum citrifolium
AACGAGGGAGCCAGAGGTAGTTGGTAACCATAGCTAATCTATTTTTAAACCAAAGAAAATATTTGAGTCAATGATCGTGGTCTATGCATAATTAGGAATTTCCTGGCTAGTTGTCGTTATTTGAGTTAATCAATTTTATTTGAGTTCTTTGCTAGTTGAATCATAGTTGTTATTTTATTTAAGTTCAATTGAGTTAATAATTTGTTAGTGATTAGTTTATTTAGTAATTTTAGTTGAAAACTCCAGAACCCCCTTTTAATTAATTTCATTCATTCTTTGGCATTTTAATAGAATCAATTTATTCTATTCTCTGTGGATCGACCCCATTTATCACTGTGCGCAATTTATATTCGTTTGGTATTTGGGAATTATTTTTGGTGGATTCGACACCCATCAAGTTACTATAAGGATTATTTATCTTGAAATTTCTAGCAACAAAGTTAGCACTTGCAATAGATTGAACATTGTTAAAGTGATTACATGATTGGCACTCATGATTCGGATGCCCTTCTCCAAAAAAATCGCATTTTGGCCTCCTTAAGCCCTCGATTTTCTTAGCCAAAGCATCTAACGTTGTAGTAATTGCTGTAGAATCATCAGTTTGATGGACTACTCTCTTTGATAGCCTTTTAGTAGGCCAATTATAGGTATTGGATGACATCTCCTATAGTAAGGACCACGTAGATTCAAGACTTTTTCTCATAAAAGATCCATTGGAGGTTACATCAATATGACTCCTTGTATTTGCATTTAACCCATTATAGAAAGTTTGAACCTAAAGCCAATCTGGAAGACCATGATGTGGACATCTTCTAAGCAATTCTTTAAATCTCTCCCATGCCTCATACATTGGTTCTCCATCAAATTGCACAAACATAGTAATATCATTATGCATTTTGGCAGTCTTTGAAGGAGAAAAATATTTGCCCAAGAATTTTTGTACCATGTCTTCCCATATGGTGATTGATCCTGCTGGCTGTCAAATTCACCAACTCTTAGCTTTATCTTTTATAGAAAATGGGAACAATCGAAGTCTTATGACATCATCACTAACTCCATTATGCTTGAGTGTCACATATTTCCAAAAAATTAGCTATATGCAAGTTTGGATCCTCGCTTGCTCCACCACCAAATTGTATTACATGTTAAATCATTTGAATAATGATAGGCTTTATTTCAAAATTATTGGTTTGAATTGCAGGCTTGTGAATGCTAGAATGTGCTCCATCTATTGTAGGTGCTACATTGTCCCTTAATGCACGCTCTCTTTCTTAAACATTACCCTCATATCCAAGGTTTTGAGGGCCTTGATTACCCTACTGATGTTCAACCATGACATCTTGATTGATAATTTCTCTTTCTGGAATCATTAAATTTCTGAGTGTACGCTCAATTTCTAGATCTAATGGATGAACCTCACCTCCTCCTAATCGGGTCATAAATTGTCACCAACTTGTTGTAAAAATAGAAAATATAGTTAAATAAAGGAAAAAAGCTTGAATTAGTAAGTGCGCTTCTAAGATTGTGCATACAATTCCCGGTAATGGCACCAAAAACTTTATATGAGCTAAACTTTCACCTAGCAAGTGCACTAGGATTATAGTATAGTAGTATAGATATTGTTCCTACAAGGATTAATCACAATTACTCAAAATCACACCTTTAATTACTATTTAAGCTATCGATTATGAAGTTATTGACTAAAACTTACTAACTATACAAAAATACTTAAAGAAATAATTAATTCACTAAAAGCATACCAAAGTTCAGCTTTCCCTCACCTCCTCTACCATGAAAAGTTCTAAACATACTTTCTTTACATGAATTTGTGTAGTTTCCTCCAGTAAAATCAATCATATTTCAGGTTCTAGCTAACTTTCTAGACCAATTTTTGACATTAAACACCCAATTTTTTTAGGTTATATAATCAATCAGAAACTATCTAGATGCAGTAAAAGTCATGTAATATCACCACCAAAATTATCCAAGAGTTCAATATTTCAGGTTGTCTTAGTAATTCTAGCTATGCTTTATCAATATCTAATAATCAATTCATCTAATAATTCCATACATGTATCAATTAAAGGTCCATGTTTCAGGTTACTTTAATAACAACACGAATAAAAATCAAAGAAGCATTAAAAAGAAAATAAAGCATAAATTCATTTATTGAAAGATAACAATTAAACAATAAAATCATGGTAGAATAATCTCCCCTTGGCGCTAAAAAGAAATTAAGCTAACATGTTTGTAAACAAAAACACAACTAGTATTGAATTCAAAAAAACATGATGGAAATAATATAAAGAAAACCTTGTCACTAGGTTAATCCCCTCGTCCCAGCCTTCTCTGTCGAGTGAAGGTTATGTAGGTTCTTCTCTCTGATATGTGGCGGCCCCTTTTTTTACTACAAAATTCATAACTTCCTTGCCCTATTATGATTAAGATGGTTTTTTTTCTTGATTTAGAAGACTTTTGTATGCCTATTTTGGGGTGCTTATGCATATAGAATTAGTGTGTGACCATATCTCTTCATTCCTTTCTTTTTAGCTCCAAAATTCCTAAATTTAAGCAAAACTTCTGTAAAATAAAATATAACTAATTAAGCAACAAATTAGAAGTCTAAATTAACAAAATAGGGCACAAATTCATGTTAGAATAGAGAAGCATACTAAATATTACTGCAGAATATTTAGGCATCAAGAGATACAAAACAATGGATTATATATTACATTACATTTAGGTAGAGAGTGACTATAAAGTTTCACTTATTTACAAGTATAATTAAGTGGGGTACTAGTTGCCAACTCTATGTCTTTATATCTTAATGCAAATACAGTCAGAAGAGAGTTAAAAAATCATACAATATGCACATCTATATTTAAGGCCACTTATTATTGACTTCTATGATTCTCTATAATTATGACATATAAGATTTCATTTATATTTCGTTTAAATAAAATAAGGGTGGCAATTAGGCCCATATTTAGGTGTTTTTAATTTGGCCTGGGTTTGGGCTAATTAGGTTCAGACCAGTCAGAGGCACAACTTTTTTAAGCAAAACAACAGTTGGGTCTTATGCAGCTTAGGCCTGAGTTCAATTAAAAAAAGACATTATTTTCATACTATTAATTTTTTAAAAATTATTTTAAAAAATTGAACGGGTCAGACTATGGGTTGACCCATTGCCATCCATACGTTTAAATTTAATATAATTATATATTTTTTGTTGTATTAAGATAACAACTCTATTATTATATTAATGGAAATAAAAAATATATTTAATATTACAATTATGACTTCATTAACACTTGAATTATCATAACAATTATGTTAATATTGTTCATAGGTTATAGAGGGTGAACTTTGGAGCAATTGGTAAAGTTGCTCATTTGCGACCGTAAGGTCATAGGTTCAAGTCACATAAACTATCTTTTTATAAAAATATAAATGGAAGGCTATGACTTCTGCAGTGCGAGGAAGCCTTGAGCACTGAGTACGTTGACATTGTTCATAGGTTACAATGTTATAATTAATTTCTTGTTAATTTTGTCAAGCAATTAAGGTTATGCTAAGCAAAAATCTCACATGAAGTGTAAGGAAGGTTTTTCAGTATGTATAGAATGAAGTTTATGCCCAAGTAACCTTAAAATCAATCAATGCTCTTGCCTATGCGGAGATAAGTTGAATGCAATTTATAGAAATAGCACCAGAAAGTTTAGTGCCACGCTTATGAACTTGAGCTTTCCATGTTTTCCAATAACACAAAGATATTCTCTTTGTTCGAATGAATATTCATGTAAGCACTGTTATAAATTCAGCCTTATGATTATTATAATCAGATTTCTAAACATTTAATTAACCAAAATCACATGTAGATTGAATAAACAATTATATATGTGCAAATAAGAACACTAACCTTGATCTATTGCACAACAGAAGCGTAAACAACAAAACTTGATGGATTTATGTTCTTCCAAGTCAAGATTCAGAAACCGAATGAATTCTCCTTATGGAACAGAGAAAACTAACAAAAATTTTTTAAGAGAAAATGTCAAGAGAGATCTGACTTGGGGACCACAACCCTATTTATAGTCAATTTTGACTTACGGGCCATTGTGGGCCCATTAACCACAATGACTCATAATGGGCTTCTACACATCAGGCCCATACTAATAATTAATTAATATTTCTGTAGACCCAATTTTTTTACTAAAGTTAGATCACATTTTATTAGGTCTATAACCGAGATAGAAATCTACGTACATATATTTATACATGCGGCCTATAAAATTCTAACACAAACTTCCTAAGTCCTTGTGGACTGAAGCTTTTAAGATGATAGTTTTTATATTAAACCGGATACCAACCTAGACTATTCTAAAGACACCATTTAAGTTATTTAAAGGTTAGAAAATGAGTTTGCGACATAGACACGTTTGGGTATGTCTGTCTGAAATAAGAATTTATAATCCATAAGAGAATAAATTAGACCTAAGGACCATAAATAGGTATTTCATTGGATATGTCAAAAGGTTTAAAGGATATAGGTTTTATTGTCCATCACATCACACTAGAATTGTGGAATCAACAAATGCGAAATTTCTTGAGAATGACTTAATTTGTGGAAGGGATTAATTTCAAGAGATAGTTTCTAATAATGATCATGTGGATACTCACCCTTTTACCTTAAATCGTAAGGTGATTGTCATTCAAAATGCTCCTCAGGTTTAAATAGATGTTGTACAACTAACTATTAAAATTTAACAACCTACGATCAACATAAATGACAATAAAAAAATTCCACAATTGTTGATAATTTAGTTGATCCAATTATTCAGGAATTGCTTAAAAGCATTCAGCAGCTAGTTGAACAACAAACTTTATAAGAGGATGTTGGTGCAACATTAAAGGTATCTACTAGAACAAGGAAATAAGCTCTATTACTAGTGGTTATGTTGTATATCTATAAGAATCTAACTATAATATAGATGTTGAGAATGAACTTAAAACCTTTTCAAAAGTTGTGAATTGCAAAGAATGAAATTTATGGTATAATGTCATGAAGGAAGAAATCAATTCTATGAAAAATAACAAATTTTGGGATCTTGTTGAATTGCTTAAAGGAGAAAAACCCATAGGTTGCAAATGGGTATTTAAAACAAAGAAAGACTCATTAAGCAACATTAAGAGATACAAGGCAAGACTCGTTACTAAAGAATTCACTCAAAAAGAAGGAATTGATTACACATATACATTTTCTCCTTGTGTAGAAAAGTTTAACTTGGTATAATTTTGGCATTGGTTGCTCATTTGACATAGAATTGCATCAAATGGATGTAAAAATAACTTTCTTAAATGGTGACCTAGAGGAAGAGATTTACATGAAACAACTAAAAAGATTATCCTCTAATAATGGTGAGCATTTGGTTTGCAAGCTTAAAAGATCTATATACGGATTAAAACAGGCATCTCGCTAGTGGTATTTGAAATTTCATGATATTATCTCATCTTTTAGTTTTGAAGAAACTATTATGGATCAATGTATATACTACAAGGTTAGTGCAGTAAAATTTGTTTTCTTGTATTATATGTGGATTAAATATTACTTGCAACCAATGATAAGGGTTTGTTACATGACCTAAAATAATTCTCTCTAATAATTTTAAAATGAAAGATATGGGTGATACGTCTTATGTCACTAGCATTGAGATCAATTAAGACAGATTCTGAGATATTTTGGGTTTGTCACAAGAAACCTATATCAATAAAGTTTTAAAGAAATTTCAGATGAAAGATTATTTACCAAGTGTAGCTCCCATTGTGAAAGATGATAGGTTCAATTTGGACCATTACCTAAAAAATCATTTTGAAAGGCGACAAATAAAAAACATTCCATACGCTTTTACAGTTGGAAGCCTGATGTATACTTAGGTTCATAAAAGTTCTGACGTTGCATTTGTCGTTAAAACGTTAAGAAAATATCAAAGTGACCCAGGATTAGATCATTGAAGAGATGCAAAGAAAGTATTAGGGTACCATTAAGGGACTAAAGATTACAAGTTTATGTACAAACGAGCTAACAATCTGGAAGTAATAAGGTACTTAGATTTAGATTTTGCTTGGTTTGTTAATTCATGAAAATCAACATCAGGTTATATCTTTATGTTTGCCCATAGAGTCATATCTTAAACGAGTGTCAAGCAATGTTTGACTGCTACTTCCACCAAGGAGGTTGATTTTGTTTCTTGTTTTGAGGCTACATCATATGGTGTATGGCTAAGGAGTTTCATATATGGGCTTAGACTCGTGAATTCCATTTCTAGACCATTGAAAATATATTGTGATAATTCAGCTGTTATTTTCTAGCTAAAAACAATAAGAGTGGTAGTCGAAGTAAATATGTCGACATTAAGTTTCTATCTATAAGGGAACTTGTTAAGAAAAAGAAAGTGAGAATTGAACACGTTAGTACTGAATTGATGATAGTTGATCTTTTAATAAAATGCATGCTAGTAATGAAGTTCAAGGATCATGTTGTTAGAATGAGATTGAGTTTCATTATATATTTTTCAATGTATGGACAATGTTATTTTCATGAAACTCTTATAATATTTTCCCATATTATGGTTCACATTATTGAATTTTGAAAAATTGATTATTTTGGACTTAAAATAAATGCAAGGTTTATTCATTAAGTAATATTATTACATTTGGATTAATACAAAATATAGTATATTGTAATACATGGAAGATAATACTCAACTACTAGAAAAGCTATCATCATGATTTAAATATTATATTTAGGTCAGATTATGATTTGATTCCAAGTTAAATGTATGGACAAAGTGAGAAAATATAAGAATTGTTCATATTTTGGTATTAATTGGTGTAACATTACATAGTTAATAGGTATGAATATCTTGTTCTTGTGGTAATTGATACAGTGTTTGATGAGAACACATTGATATATATTTTTCTTGCAAAATTTTGAGGTTTTTAAGTTTCTTTTTGCTTTTGAAAATATTCACCATTGATTTGAAAATTAGGAGCTTAGAAAATTTAAAAAAAAACAGACTTTTCAAGGAAAAAATAGTAGGAAATGTTTTGATTTCTTTTCCATTTAGATTATTTGTTATTTTAACGTATACGTGTTAAATAATGGACTAATGGAGATTACTTTGACGCTGGCCTTTTTTTTTTTTTGGGTACATCAGATAAGACTAAAGAGGACTAGCCTCAACAAAAAGCAACTCTATAAGCATTTGTCTGTAATAAACAACCAATACCTAGAGGAGGTTGAGAAACCATAACCTAGGCGAGCAAGAAAGCCTGCACACTGATTTCCTTCACGAAATGAGTGGAAAAATTTATAACTAATTCCATAGTCAAGTAAAGACCAAATATTGCAAATAATATGAGCATGAGGGTGAAAATCAATCTGAGGCTTGACGATGAACAACAATCCTTAGGGCTTTCAAAGAATCAGACTCGATATCTAAATATTCACAATCAAGGAAAATTGCCAAATCAATTCCAAATCAGATAGCCCATAACTCGGCAGCATATTAGAGATGACACCAGTTTAAAAAAAAAACCCCAATAATCCAAGTGCCGACATAATCTCGAATTATGCCCCAGCAGCAGCATTACCCGGCCATTGACAGCAGCTTGTAAGACGGTGTATGAAACTTTTAAAGGCTTTCCCCACAAAGTAAATTACATAAGGCACACACGCACCTAATTGGAAGGTCCACTTAAGACGTCAAATCATGTAATATAAAGGCAACTCTGACATTGTCGTGTTGTCAGTAATCACCCAGGAATCAATGTACTAGCCAAAGTGCAACAATCATAAGGACTAGTCAAATAATCAGAATTATGAGTCGTCTACAGAAAATACCAACGTGTTTTCCATTACAGTGGTCCTTCCTAACCTGTAGAGAAGCTATCAAGGTAGTGGTCCTCCGTCCTCTCGTCGGCAATGACCAGTGAACCGTAGAAGTTTCTATTCATCTTCCTGGAAAAAGAGAAGACATGGGAAATGGGCGCATGATCAAGAAGGATAGATACAACGCATAGATGAAAAGGTTTCCTCCAATGTCAAGCTTATCATCAGACCTCAATAATTAGGTTCGCACACTCATTGCAAGGGAACATCTTTAAAATATAAATAAATAAATCATGAACATAAAATCCCTCAAATTTCTCATAACTTTACCAAACTATGGAGACCTTAACGACTAAACAGTTAAAACTTAGCTACTGTAGGAATTGACTGCGAAATAAGACTTTAGATAATTTGAATGGAGACGACATTTAATCCTGTATAACTGCAGCAGTCAACTAGGGACGTAAGCAGCAAATTCTGACATGGAAATGCTTTTATTTCCAGAAACTGAAATGAAGTTTAGTACATAACCAGACAGCAGAACACAGAATAAGGGCAGCGAAAGCATACAATTACAGAACACAAGCTTTTACCCAGGAAAGCTGGTCATCCGCACAACTTCTTGGAAACCCATTATAGTGATCTGTACCTAAGCAAATAAACCAGAAAAGGAATGAAATACATAAAACTTCACAACAACCATGAAGATTACCACTATCCAAGTGTGAACGAGAGCAAGCAAAAGAACATAAGCCTAATATTCCCTTAGATTCCTTGTACCATTCGAATCGTAATGTTCAGTTGATGGAGAAAGGCCAAACAAAAAACGAATGTCTGTACTTAGTTTTCAATAATCACACTTACTAAGAATGATACGACTTATCCTAACCAAAACAAGTTCATACCGGGAAACCGGCACCCGATACTCAAGTTGTGGAGAGGAGGACGCGGTCTCGAGAGTGCATGGAACACAGTTGGCGGGAAAACTAATCTGCGTTGGAAGATAGTGAAAGAGCGAACAGAGAGTTGGACCAAACTTCCCATCAAATGGGTCAAGCACTGGACCTAATCAAATAATAGGCTTCCCGGTCATAGGAAACCAAGTACAAGTGGGACCAGGACCACCCGTGGGCTTCTCCACTGAGCATCCCATGAGATTATTGCAACTAAACGGAGGTGGTGGTGGCTAGTCCTTCGAGTGACCGTACAAACCACTTTATGATCTCATTATTAACACAACGAAAAGCAATGGTCTAATCTAATGAAGATTGGTGTTTAGGTGACGAGTCATGAGTCTAGAAGTAGTAGTGTAGTACCGCAATAGCGCAGCAGGGGGCGCTTTTAGTGCGGAGGCATGGTTTAACTTTGGCATGGGACGTGACTGACGAAAGGTTGTTGTAGAGTCTTATTCTCGTGGTGACTCTGGTGCTGAATTCTTACTCCTATTTTTACCCTATATTTCTTCTGGTTAAGGACATTAGAACGTTAATTGCAAGAGATTGGGATTGCTCTCTTCATCATATTTTTCGTGAAGCTAATTATTACGCGGACTTTCTCGCTAAGCAGGGTTCTTCAATTATGACTCAATGGTCTCTTTGGGAGAACCCAACTCCAGGATTACGTTTGTTGCTCCAAAATGATCATAGATCAGTGACATTCTTGAGGCGTTAATCCACGCTAGTTTCCTTTCTCCAATTAAACAACAAAAAAAAAGGAAAGGCAGCTTCAGAGGACCCCAAAAGAACGGCACTGCCAAGGTGCTTAGTTGTAGTCCATGATATGTGAATCATTGCTTCTAGTGACCGACGCCCAACACCATCCAATTGGGTTGCTAAACAAATGCTTC
Source organism: Erythroxylum citrifolium (assembly GCA_026284465.1). Lineage (NCBI taxonomy): Eukaryota > Viridiplantae > Streptophyta > Magnoliopsida > Malpighiales > Erythroxylaceae > Erythroxylum > Erythroxylum citrifolium. The sequence continues at coordinate 63,404,187 of JANKOE010000006.1, forward strand.
AAAGGGCGTGACCTAATATGAACTTTAAAGTTATATTTCAATTTTAAACTTTAAGTTATCATCCGGACAGACTCTATGTTTAGTCGGGTTATATGAACTCTCACAACAACTTAATGCTAACTGTTAACACAACTGAGAGCACACTTGTGTTTATCTGATTCTCAGAAATATAAACAATCAACTTCTGTCTATGCCGAGATGGCCGAGTTGGTCTAATGCGGCAGTTTAAGGTTCTGGTCCGAAAGGACGAGAGGAGGTCAAATCCCACTCGCCCCATGCTGTCATTTCCTTACAAGCTAAAGAAACGTCCGTTATATAAGATTCAATCATTTCAACAATTAATTAATTTTTATTTAATAAACTTTAAACTTTTTTAATAAGTTAAAAACAAAATTTTAATTATATTTCAATATTTTTAATTTTATCCGATATTTAACTAATTTTATTGCGTCCAATATCGGTTAAATCTTTTAAACTTTAAATCTTTCAGCTTACCGATTTACTCTTTACTGTTAACAAGATAAAAATTATAAAATTGGTCAATTTATTAATTAATTTGTTAGTTTCATAAATTAACTTATTTTTATTTAATAGTTTCTTTTTCAATTAAACTTCAAACTTTTCAATGAGTGAAAAAAGTTTTTTAATTATTCATTGTTCAATTTATTCATAATTAGTCATATTCATAAATTAACTTATTTTTATTTATCAATTAATTTTTATTTAATAGTCTTTTTTTCAATTAAATTTCAAACTTTTTCAATGAGTAAAAGCAAAATGTTAATTATATTTCAATGTTTGTAATTTTATCCGATATTTAACCAATTTTATGACAGCCTAATATCGATTGAACCTTTTAAACTTTAAATTTCTCGACTTATAGGTTTAATTTCTTGTCTGATCTTTAAAATATTCGTCATTACTCTTTACTGTTAATAAGATAAAAACTATAAAATTGGTTAATTTATTAATTAATTTGTTAGTTTCATAAATTAACTTATTTTTATTTATCAATTAACTTTTATTTAATAGTCTCTTTTTCAATTAAACTTCAAACTTTTCAATGAGTAAAAACAATTTTTTAATTTTATCCAATCTTTAACCCATTTTATGATAGTCTAATACCAGTTGAACCTTTTAAACTTTAAATCTCTCGACTTACCAGTTTAATTTCTTGCCTGATCTTTAAAATATTCTTCATTACTCTTTACTGTTAACAAGATTAAAAATTAGTTTTTATCAATTAATTTTTATTTAATAGTCTTTTTTTTCAATTAAACTTCAAACTTTGCAATGAGTACAAATAACTTTTTAATTATATTTCAATATTTTTAATTTTACCCAGTATTCAACCAATTTTATGGGGACCAAATCCTCTATTCCTACTATTCAAGACCAACCCTGTGTCATTCAAGCATGGCCACAAATTTTGCTGAGTCCCACTGAAATTTGTGGCCTTGCTTGAATGGCACGGGGTTGGTTTTGGAAAGTGGGAACAAAGGATTTCACTCCAATTTTATGACGGTTTAATACTGGTTGAACCTTTTAAATTTTAAATCTCTTGACTTATCGGGTTAATTTCTTGTCTGATCTTTATAATGTTCATCATTACTCTTTATTGTTAACAAGATTAAAAAATAGTAAAAATAATTTATCAACAACCACATGCAAACTAAACCATATAATGATAAGAACAAAAAATAAGGATAACTAAAAGTTACCATATAAACAAATGGGTTTCCCTATTCCCTGTCTGAAACAACAAACTTTTGTGCATGCAACTTGTCCACTGTAACCAAACGAAATCAAGCTCTGCACATGCATAAAGTCCTTTGTGTAGACAGAATCCTCATCACCCTATATCGCTCATTATACTCATTCCTGTTTAACTACTAAGCTCCTTTTAGAACATTAATTACATAAATTTAACTCTTTAAGCTCATTTTAAGATACTTGGGAATATGAAACTCAAAGCAAGGTGGGAGGCAAGCATGGCCTTTTGTTGAAAGGGAATTGTGGGCAATGAATAGAAAAACAAAAGAGGGCAAGGAGACATGATATGCGGAGAGAGATATGGCAATAGGCAGGGATTCGTGGGGGAAGAGAGAGAAGAGGGTGAGTACTACGCACAATGATGGTCAGCCACAGTAGACTGGGCATCCCACGTGCCAATCCTGCCCAGAGCGTGGGCTGGCTTAGCCCTACCACTTATAAAGCTAAATACCTTACATACTCCATTGACAAATCTCAATTTCTATTCTAAGACCACATATAAAGTCCATTGCTTTTCCCTAATTTAACCACCGTACCTCCTTACTTTTACACTAGAGGCACGTGTGATTCTAATTATTACACCCCCTCCCTCACTTTTATATTTATAAGAAAAAAATAAATTAAATGCATCCAATAATATTTGGTCTCATAATGAGGTTGCAACTAAGTAGTTTGATATGAAAATTGTATCAAAAATCCAAAAATTTATCTAATTTCAAATTTTATAAAATATGAAAATTGTTCTATTAAAATTTTGATTATATTTTTTTACAGACCAAACATATGGAATAACAGAATAAATAATTAAAAAATTCAATCGATTTGATCGATTCAACCGTAAAAATCTTGAAACAGCCAAACTTTTGATTCACATTTCAATTTATTTATTCGATCTATTATTGTAAATTAACAAGTTTTTATAACCCAATTAATTTTTATTTAACAATCTCTTTTTTTAATTAAACTTCAAATTCTTTGGCGAGTAAAAACAATCTTTTTCAATTATTATTTTAAATTCTTTAATTTTTATTTAATCTTTAGTCGATTTTATAATTACCTAATATTGGTTGAACATTTTAAATCTTAAACTTCTTGTCTTACCAGTTTAACTTTTGATGCAGATTTTAAAATACTAAAAAAATAGTAATGTAAGAAAAAACTCAAATTGTGGGGTTATTTGATAATATCGACATTTATTTTGTAAAAGAGAGTTAGAATATGCCTAATTATATGCAAATATTAAAGTCAATGAATCAAGAGGACAAAATAAAAAACAGAATCCAAAACTCTTAATTAATTTTTTTAATGAAAGATTAATAGTCTATTAGTGCTAATTTCTCTTTTTATGGTAATTTGATTTGGTATAATTAATATTATATTTTTATAAAAAATACAATGTTAATAAGATTTTAATTGAGTTTGAATTTCATAATATATAAAATAATCCTATGTGTTAAAATATGAATGATATTAAACAATAATATGTTTGCTAAGGAAATTTTAATATATTGAGTCATAAGCTCTCTAAAGGGTGATCGAGTTGGTAGAGTAGGGGGTATGAGATCAAGATGTTCTGTGTTTAAATTCCCTACTTATGCTTCCTCGATTGAGCCTATCATACAAGGCTTGTTTAATGCGTAGTACTCAATTGATATAATTTACAGACTATTACGTCAATCTAAAGATTTACTCAGTACGTATTCGGCGTGTGCATTCTTCCATTAGAAAAAAATCATACGACTTATAATGGAACATAAGATTTTAATTTGGTAGTATTTTTAACACTTATCCATTTTTTTTAAAATTATATATTAAAATACTCAAAAGCATAAAACTGTTCACATAGAAGTGAAAAGAGACAGCAAAAGAGACTCCGACGCTTCAATACAACACAGAAAAGCTCTACTTACACCCCAATAACACAGTCCGTTATCTCTTTCCTTGCTTTTGGCTCTTTCTACAACGGGATTCTCTCCAACCACTCCATTGTTTGACTGAAACACCCTTACCTTATTCCTCATATTTACCTTTAAATCGACACTAGAGCAAACGGGAGTCGAAGTTATTTCGATGTGTTTAAGGTGGTTATGTCATTTTGCATGGCGAGGTTGGGTTTTATTGTAATTTGGTCTTATTCGAGCTTTATATATACGTAGCAGTCACTCGCTGTCACCACCTTAGCTCCGTCGAGTGTCTTGATTTTAAAAACCTTCAAGTTTTCTCTCTAATGGAAGAGGAAGATCACAAGGAGTTACAGTTACTTCCTTCTCAGTATCACTTAACGTCTTCTTCCCCTTCTTCATCATCTTCACATATGTCGTCTCTTCCACCGGATTCTTCTTTCTGGTGTCGGTCGACGATGGCTGAACAATACGGAGGCACACCATCTGTAGACCTGCAGTTATCTATCAGTCTCAAGCCAATCCAGTCACCATCTAACTGCGTTTTATCAGGTCCCGTATGTGGGTTAAGTGATATGAAGCAGGATACGAGCTCCGTCGAGGCGTTGAAATGGCAGGCAGCGGAGCAAATTCGATTGGCAGCCATAGAAAAAGCTTATGCTGAGAGAGTGAGAGAGCTGACAAGGAGAGAGATGGAAATGGCGCAGTCTGAGTTTGCGAGAGCGAGGAATATGTGGCAAATAGCTAGAGAGGAAGCGGAGAAAGCAGAGAGATTGAAGGAGACAGCGACAAGACAGATAGATTCTACATGCATGGAAATCACTTGCCAATCTTGCAGGCAAAGGTTCAAGCCATAGATATGGATGATGATGATGATTATATTTGATGATGCCTTTTACTAGGCAGTTGGGGTTAAAATATTCTAGTGCCAAGTTGTTTGATGAGTTTTTGCAGGGGGTTATTCGATTCCTTCAACCAAACGAAAGGGATCATGATGATAAGATTGAAAAAAAAGAAGAAGACAAGTTTACTTATATAGTGGCATGAAAAGTTTGGAGTGCTCATGAATATCTCTTTCCTGCTGCGTATGTATGATGATGAGTTATGAACTGTAAGATCAATTAACAACACAGCCAACAATGTTTGGTCAATGATTTTGGTTCGTTTTCCAGATTGGAAAACCTTCAAAAAACTGAACTTGTCAAGGAGTGTAATTATTTATTCATTTCATGCCTCAACTGCATTCTAATCATTCAGACAACAGACAATAATATTTATTCACCGAGGAGAAGTTTCACTGAGTTATGTACCTGGGCAATGCATAATGTTAATTTCTCATTAAGTTGAACATCGAATAAAGTCCTGATACATCAGAAGAGAACTCAAAGTTCATTTTCGTATTCTGAATTTTGAAGCCATGACTTGAAAGAACCTGCTTAAGTTTTTGGAGTTATCACTAATCTTCTCTTCTGTTATTCGTACTAATCCATGCTCACAGTTTATCTGATAACATAGGACATAGTTGCAGAAGCTCGGAAATTATTACAAAACAAGATACCAAATCAAATATGTATGCCAAGCCGCAATTTGTACACAGACATTGAAGGAACTGGTTCCCGTGTTTCTCTTGATTGGACTGCGTTTAAAATCTCATGCTGATATAAATATATGAGGAGGAGAAGTTGAAGTTGGCTGACCTCGGAGTTGATAATCCTTCAGAGACCTGCAAGTAAACTTTAGTTTTCGGACATGGAAAAGCAAATTTAGTTTAGCTTCTAATGAGCAAAGGCTAAACACCAATATCAGGTTCTAGGAATTTCTAATTGTATGGAATGTATAGTGCAAGGCCGCACGAGTCAAACCTGACGCTACCAGAGTCAAGTTCAGAACCTTGATAATGATAGAAAGGCAAATGAATCAGAACAAAAAGCAAGTAAAATTCATCAAGAACATGACAGAATAGCTGTAGCCACTTGTAATGAAGCTCTTAACTTTTGCTCATCAGCAACCAAACACCCACTATCTCTGTCTGGGATCCAACACAAAAGAGACATTTTTGGATAGGATGACTCAACTGAAAGCACCAGTCAGAGCAGTGAACAGTGGCCCTTTCAAGATGTCGGGAGAATGAAATTAGCTTGATTTGTTAGCAACCTCTAAACACATTTCTCATAATGCAGTTAATTTGTCATGCGTGGCTTCAATAATACACTGAATTGATTCTTTTGTTCAGGTCAAGACATAATCTAGTGGGGGCAGAGGATCTTCAAGTTTCAACAATCAGGGCCTGCCGAAAACTACATACACAACATCAAGGTATGCAAAAAAAAACACTTAATTTAAGCACATATTCTTGTCTAAGTTTCACAAGTTAAGCTTAATTTTTCACTTTATAATCATTTTATCTCTTGCCTTCACAACCATGTAAACTTTTATACGATGTTACGACAATTTCCAAGCTTCCTGGTGCTAGGAAGGATAACTTTGAACAGGAGAGATGAAGCTACTGAAACAATAGGAGAGTTCTGCTTCTGGTTCTTGCATTAGATTGAGGTGTTGAAGGTTGTTTTTGGTATTATAAGGTATGATAGACCAATCATGAATTGGGGTGGAAACTAACAAAAAAATTGTTCATTGAATCAGATAATTACGTGATAATCATAGCAATCAAAGACAGTATTCTGACATTGACCACTTTGCATTATTAGGTGCTTTTGTCTTTTATCTTTTATTTGGATACAATGAGAGAAATGCAGGAGTAATCGATTCCTTCATAAAGTTGAAAAAGTTGTAGGACATCCTAAGCTGAACCATCAAACAAGTCATAATGATAAAAACCTTAATATTTGTCTTTTCAGATTGTCCATACATTACCCTCAAGTGATACTGTATGTCTAATTATAAACCCATAGCAGATGTCGAATCACAGATCCATTCCCAGTACTTACATGTATTGTAGCGACCCTGTACCACTCGTTAGTGCCTATAACTGTCTCCTGTACCATGTTTCCCTCATTGTCACAACTGTCAAGGAAGTCTTGGTCGATTCCGTTGGAGATATGACACACTCCGTTACCTTGCCTGAATTGCACATTCAGGCACATGTAGATGTTATAATGTACTCCTGCCAAATTCACGTTTATTGCAGGAGCAACCATTTATGGTTAACATTTTGGAAGCAGGTGAAGAGTAGGTATTAGAATTAGTAGGGAACAAGAGACGGTGGAGTTCATCCATGTCATGTGAGAAACTCTCTCGAACTTTGGTTACAGATTTCACAGAAAAAAAAAAAAGAGATATCTTTCTTAATGAGAAGAACAGAGTAGGATACGAAATGGGTCCAGGATTGTTTCATCTTTGATAAGAGGAAAAAGGGTCAGCTTACGTAGAAAGTTAGGCAAGGTTACTGGTGGGGCTGAAGATCTCATAGTCACTGTAACATCGGTGTGGTAATGTGAATCACATCTTTGCATTGATAGACTGGCCTAACAGCTGGGATCGAGAACGCCACCTTTTTTTGTTTCTTTCTTTTCAAACATCAAAAGCTGATAGAAGGGAAAAGATATACACAAAAGAGATTGTCGTCTATCTTTGTTTTCCTTTTCAAACTTTCCCTACTTCATTTGTGGCTTATAGGAGGGGGAAGAAGAAAAGACAGAGCAATCTAGCCATATGTTTAGTTTAGTTTTATCCATCCACCTTTTGTCACTAATATAATTTTGGGGTAATCCTAAAACTTATTTTCATAAACAAAGTAAAATTCAGTAAAAAAATTGTTTATTTGAGTTTTTAATTTTTAATTTTTAATTTTTATAATTTATGTAAACTAGTTTTGTTTTCTATTTCATTTTTTGTTATAAACTGATTTGTCATCAACCAAAAATATAATATTTGATTTTTCAATGTTAATTACTAATAAAAATTATGATAAATATAATTTAATCAGTTAATTTATTTTAATTTTACGGTTGATTTTAATTTTATTTTTTGAAAAATAAAATACTTTGAAATTTAATAATTATTTAATAAATATCCTTTAAATTTAAAACATCTTAAAAGAAATATATGTGAAACAAAATTAATTTCAAAACTAAAATATATATTAAAATAAATTTTATTTTTAAAATAATTTTTTCCTTATTAAATTATTTATTTAAATAAAATATTATATAAGAGATTAAAAAAACACAAAAAATGATATTTTATATGTTTTCACAGCATGTTTTCTTGGCCAAAGAAACAACAAGAAGTTCTGTTTCTTTTTCCATTGATCTACTCCTATTGCTATACTTTCCCTCTTATTGATCTATTGCCTCTCTCTTTTCATTATACTTGCAACAACCCTCTAATGCACAAATCTACTTCTCTCTGCTCTCTTTTACAGCCACTTTGTTTTGTCCTCGACTCTTTTTTCTCTCTATTTTGTTTAGTTTTTCTTATGAAATTTCGCCTTTGCAAAATGAAAGATGGCTTTTTCATGTGTTTTTATTCTTCTCCAAACCATGTTGAAAAGTTTTACTAATCTTTCTCTTTTTTGGTCGATGTAAAAAGCTCGCAAAAATTGATCTTGATCTTTTCATTAGGTTAGTTTTCAAAAATTAATCTTGGTCTTTTTGTTTCTATTGAAAAATTACTTTCATTGGTTCATGTTAAAATTTTTCATTAATCAATCCACTATCAAAACCTATGTATATAAATCTTACATCTTTTCCATTCATGGTTGTTTTTCTTCTTTAGTTTCTTTGACCCTTTTGTTTATCTAATTTTCCTAGTTTGTCGTTTTTCATCAATGCCCAGTTTGTCATGAGTGACCTATTTATGAATTTGAAGTTATTAAGGTCAAAAGCTTTAAAAAGTTACAACCTTAAGTGATGCGATGCATAATTAGAAATCACAACCATATATGGGGGTTGTTGTTGTTTCCAAATTGTTTCGATGTGTTTTTTTAAAGGAACATTAATAACCTCACACATAAATCTTTAATAATGATTTTTATACCTTGCTTGTGATAATATTGAATGCTCATATATAACTATTGAAAGCCCATGCATAACTATCACAACAAAACAAAAAAGAGGAAATAGAGAAAAAATAAATGACATTATAAGAGGAACTACGCAACTGGTACTAGACTACTATGTTTTTTATATTCTCAAAGGCTTTGTCTTTATGAGAAAAGAAAATTTTCTAGAGGGGATTGATGGAGTTGAAGTTTGAAGGGAGAAAGAGGGTGTAATAAATAAGAGAAGAGAATGAGGGTATAGATTTGGTGGGGTTATAAATGCAACACAAACACATAGAAAGAACCAAACAAACACTAGAGAATGAAATAAAAAAAATGAAGTCCACATTTTATTTTGTAACTTCTATATTAGCTCAAGTTAGTGCTTTGGTATAAAAGAATAGTAAAAGAGAATGAGGATATGATGTTTTCTTATCTTTTTTACTTTTTCTTTCTTTCTTTTAGTTGATATCCTACAACTTTCGTAAAGATATTGATGGATTTTAATGAGACTCCGAGAAAAATTTAGACCAAGTCCAAATGAGCCCATGTAAAATTAGGGCAGCATATCTTTGTTCGAGAAGACAACATTTTGGCTAAAGAAAGGCCATCGATGATGAGCCAAATTGAACCTTCAAGTGGACTGAAGCTGAACAGTTTATAAAAGCCCAAGAAGTGAGTATACAGGACCAACCCATATGTTGCAGCTCTGTATTCTTGATAAGTCTTCTAGAAGAGCTCCTCTGCACCTGCATATCACCAGATTGAGTCACTCAACCTTGACAGCTATACAAATAATCGGCATTGTTATTCTGTTACAGATGACAACCATTAGATCAAAACAAATAAAAGATCAATGGTCAATATCAAATATGTACCATGTATAAATATAGTCATCTATCAATGAAAAAGATGCGAAGTATTATCACAAATTTATTTCTTTGCATTCAGTTTTTACATGGTATCAGAGCTTGCATAGACAAATCGTTAAATGGCATCCTCCTCTTCATCTGATACTAGGCATGTTATTTCCTCCACAGATCCTCTTGAATTTTCTGCCCTTGCAAAAACCCTCAACTTCAATTTTCCTTTCAAGCTTGATCAGAACAATTATCTAAACTGGAGGCCACAAATCTTAGCTGCCATTAGAGCGCTAGACTTAGAGAGTTATATCTCTGCTGATCATTCTCCACCACCAGCCATTCTACTCACTCCTTCATCCGATGGATCCTCCACTCCTATTTCAACTCCCAATCCAGCCTATAAAAACAGGAAACGCATTGACCAACTTCTTCTTTATTGGTTACTCACCACAATTGGTGATTCTGTCATTGGACAAGTGAATCATGCCAATTCCTCAAATGAGCTTTGGCAAATTCTAGTCCAACTTTGTGCACAAACCTCTTCAGTAAAGGTTCTGCAGCTCAAACAGAAGCTCTCCTCTATGCAGAAAGGTGCTTCCTTCATTGCTGACTATATTCAGCATATCAAGTCCATTGGAGACTCCCTCAAAGTTGTTGGTCATGCTGTCACATAACAAGAACTTGTTCTTAGTGCACTAAATGGTCTAGGCAGTGAGTATGATTCAGCTGTGGTTCTTTTAACAAGTTCACTTGGCATTTCTTCTTTATAGGATGTTCTCTACACACTAATGATGCATGAGACAAGGCTAGAGCAGCAACATGCTATCTCTCAGGTTTCTATTCCTAATGCTTCTGTAAATCTAGCTCAGCATTTTCAGCATCCTCACGGGGCTCCTTCCAATAGTCAGGGTTCCTATAAAGGCAAAGGAAGTCGCGAAAGAGGGGGCAGAAACAATCGCCTTTACTACCAACTCTGTCGCAAACAAGGTCATGATGCCCTAAAATGTCACAAACGGTTTGACATTCATTGGCAAGGTACCAGACCAGCTACTAATCACATTAATTCGGGTCCTCCACTACCTCAACAAGTCTATTTGGCTCATCACACTGCACAGACCCCTACTGACTCAAATACGGATCAAAATTAGTTCATTGACAGTGGTGTCACAAATCATGTTACTGCTGATCTCTCAAACCTCACACTCCATAATTCCTAGACAGGCAAAGATCAGCTAACAGTTGGTAATGGTAGTCATCTTCCTATCTCTCATATTGGTACTTCCTCTATCCCTTCTTACTCTACCACTCCACTCACACTGCATAATATCCTACATGTACCTCAAATCAACAAAAATCTGATCAGCATTTCTCAGTTAACTAAAGATAACAATATTGTTGTAGAGTTTACTGACTCTTGCTGTGTTTTCAAGGACAAAATTACAGGGAAGACACTACTCAAGGGACTGCTCAAGAATGGTCTGTACAGC
>JANKOE010000006.1:63415312-63431162 GCA_026284465.1 Erythroxylum citrifolium
ATCACTCAACCCACCGCCTACCCATGTTTGTAAGCTCAACAAAGCTTTCTATGGCCTAAAGCAGGCTCCAAGGGCTTGGTACAATACTCTCAAGTCAACACTCCTACAATGGGTTTCCAAAACTCACTGTCTGACACATCTCTGTTTTATAAGTGTCACAAAGGTTCACTATTGCTCTTGTTAATCTATGTTAATGACATATTAGTCACAAGGAACTCCAATGCAGACATCCAACAGATAATACAACAGCTAAATAGCAGATTTGCTTTAAAAACATTGGGCAGTATTAATCATTTTCTTGATTTTGAAGTTTATAGAGACAAGACGGGTTTATACCTTTCTCAGCGCCAGTACATATTGAATCTCCTTGCTCGTGCCAATATGTCAGCCTGCTCTCCCTGTGTAACTCCTATTGCCTTTGACACCAAGCTATCTGTTCTTACTGGTCGCCCTTTTGCTGATCCCACTATGTATCGCAGCATCATTGGTGCCCTTCAGTACCTGTGTCACACACGTCCTGACATCAGCTTCACTGTCAATAGATTAAGTCAATTTTTATTCGACCTCTAGATACACACTGGGTTGCCTGTAAGAGAGTTCTTTGATATCTTAAAGGCACTACTCACCTTGCCCTTCATCTTCGTCCTTCACCATAACCTTTGTCACTACAGGCGTATAGTGACTCTGATTGGGCGGTAAATCCTGACAATAGGAAGTCCACAACCGATGGTTGTGTCCTCCTAGGGGGCAAACTGGTATTTTGGAGCTTAAAGAAGCAAACTACAGTATCCCGCTCCAGTACTGAAGTAGAATACAGAGCCCTAGCTCAAAACTCTACGGAGATTTTATGGCTACACTCACTACTCAAAGAACTAGGGTTTACTCTCCAACACACACCAATTCTTTGGTGTGACAATAATGGAGCTCGATTACTTGCCCAAAATCTAGTCTTTCACGCCCGCACGAAGCACATCGAAGTCGATGTACATTTCATACGAGATAAAATAACCAGTGGACAACTAGATGTGAGATATGTAAATACTGAAGATCAATTAGCTGACTTACTCACAAAACCACTCACGGCATCCAGAACATCGATATTAATCTCCAAACTCCATGTTTCGGCTCTCCCTCACTCTCGCCTGACAAGGAATACTCGAGAGAACAACGTTGATGATAAAGATAAGCTAGCCGCCAAAATGTTGTCAACAAATCTCCAAGCCTTGTGTGTCAGATCTATCTCCAAGCTTCGTGTGTCAGATCTCCCTCACTTTCGCTTGATAAGGAATGTTCGAGAAGACAACATTTTGGCTAAAGAAAGGCCACCGATGATGAGTAAAATTGAACCTTCAAGTGGACTGAAGTCGAACAGTTTATAAAAGCTCAAGAAGTGAGTATACAGGACCAACCTATATGCTGCAGCTCTGTATTCTTGATACGTCTTCTAAAGCTCCTCTGCACCTGCATATCACCAGATTGAGTCACTCAACCTTGACATCTATACAAATAACCGATATTGTTATTTTGTTACAGATGACAACCATTAGATCAAAACAAATAAAAGATCAATGGTCAATATCAATATGTACCATGTATAAATATACTCATCTATCAATGAAAAAGATGCGAAGCATTATCACAAGTTTATTTCTTTGCATTCAATTTTTACAATCTCAACCTCAAACCTTAAGGTAATGGATGATGAGTCTTATCCTAGTATATAAGGCACTTCTTCTTTGTGTTTATTTCTAATGTAGGATTATCCCACTTGTAAATTTTCAACATCTTCCCCTTACAAGTGGATATATCCATACTGGACTAATCCCTCTAAACTCATGTTAATGCAAGGTCATTTGAGTCACTCTATGGATCACTATTCTTCTGACCCAAATTCATGAATCTCTATTCATTGAGCTTTGCTAACCCAACTCTAATACCATTGATAGATTTTGAGGGGACTTTGGGGAAAAAATTAGACCAAGTCCAAATGAGTCATATACAACTAGGATATTACATCTTAACTCAAAACCTTAAAGCAATAGGTTATGAATCATATCTTAGTATATAATACACTTCATCTTTATGTTTCTTTCCAATGTAGGATTATCCCACTTGTAAATTTTCAACATTTAATAATGATTTGGTTTCTCAGTAATTGGTTGTTAGTTTATTTTCTAAATTAAAAAAATGACAGAAAGAATAAATTTGCCCCTTTGATAAGTACTGACTGATTTATTTGCTTCTCATGATTGTACTAGTAAAATATGATTTTTTTTATATTGCTACTTGTTTTAATAGAGAATTTTGGCGGTAAAAGAATAGCCTAGTCCCCTATAAGGGAAAGTTGTCAAATGATATAAGTTGTAAAATGATGTGATAATATTATTGATTTTGAAACGACTTAGTCAATGTAAGTTGCAGTATTTAACCTGAAAATAAGAATGCAATGTCAAATTATCAATCTTAATTATTTAGGAAATTAGTATGAACAACATGAAATGATTCTTTGCAAACTTACCTTTATTCTTACATTATATTTGTAAAATCACAGCAAGCTTACATGCAACTTACATTTTGAAATTAAGATAATAAAGCTTGTAATGAAATTTATTAACTAATATCGTATTTTTTATTTTTCTATTGTCACTTATATGCAATTACTTCTAGTGATGGAAGCTTTAAACAATGTGAACGATTCTAATGATTACGTAGAAATAAATAAAAAGGTTGGAGTATGAAATGTTGCCATAGAGATGCATTTAATCTCATTAATGATTGAAGAAATGAAAAAGGAAAATTGAACAATTACTACCTTTTCTAAATCTAGCTGAAAGAATATTAAGGCAAGTCTTCAAACAAAATTCAGTAAAGAGAATATTGATGCTTAATTAAAGTACAAATATAATGCAATAAGGTTAGATTGAAGAATTTAAATAACTTTCTCAAGGAAACAAGAATCGATTACAACTCCAACATTAGTAAAGTTAATGCTACATATGAATGTAGGAAAAATCTATTTAAGGTAAAATACATTTTTTTTACTCATATACAATTTTCATCATCATAGCTACGTAAAATGGTTCACATATTCAAGAAGAATGATGCAAGGATTTTTATACTTATGTCATATTTTTTTAGATACAACTGCAATTAGTTTGCAAGCACGTTCATCAATAAAATATGTATTGAGTAGTATAAAAGAGAAATATAGAATTGATAGTGATGAGACTTATGCATTCAATGAAAAAATAGATCAAGTTGCAAATTCTTCTTTTAAAAGAAATCTCTTAAAAAGAAGAAGGCAAAGATGACGTACTCTAACATTATAGAAAAGATGTTGATTATGATTGGTGAACAATCAAAAAGAAAAAATGATTTGCTTAAGAAAAAATAGCCTTAACTACATACACTATAGATGATGGATTTAAAGCTTCATCAATTAATTAAGAGACTAATATAATCATGGAGTGTTTAAATTCCTTACAAAATTTAGGTGTCGAGGCTGTACATTATGGAACAACTGTAAAAGCTTTACATAATTCTCCACTTTTTTTAGGGAGATTTTTATACAGATATAAAATGCGAAGAAGATAAATTTGTTTATATATCTTTAGTTATTTTTTATGTTATTGCATATTAACATCTTATTGGGTTAAGCATGTTTATATTGATAACTATTTTATGGTTTAAACATTTTATCATATTTTTTGTATGAATATTTGGTGTGAATCTTTTGATATAATGTTTTATATGAACTTTTTAAATTTATGTTAAATATTATGATGTTTCATAATTGTTTTAGCATTTATATTTAAATATATTTATTGATTATTAATGTTGATATTGTAGATACATGCTCTCTTTATCGAATTTTGAATCAAATTCAAATGATGAACTGATGAAGGTAGTTATTATTTCTCTAGTTAAAAAAGAGAATGAATATTTTTATTTACATAAGCAACCATATGGAATCTTTGGTCTATCAGGTCATGATTGGATATTTGAGCTTTTGAATGAAAATTGTGCAAAGATTTGTGAGAACTTAAGAATGAATAAGATATTCTTCTTAAGTTTATGTATTAAATTGAAGAGTTTAAGAGGCTCAAAGCCAATAAATCATTTGACTATGGAGAAATAAATTGCAATTTTCTTAATAACTATAGGATATAGCGAGACAACTAAGGTCAATGAAGAGCGCTTTAAACATTCAACCTAGACAATTTCAAATTATTTTCATAAAGTCCTCTATGCATTTAATTATATTACAAAATGTCATTACTTCGTCATCCTTTGCCAATATGCCTTCTAAAATTTAGCATAACTCAAAATATTTTCCATATTTTCATATCCATTCATATATTTAGTTATTATTTAATCATATCCTTATATTCAATTAACTATTTTAATAATTCATTTTTTAAGGATTTCATTGAAGCAATAGATGGCACACATATTGATGCATGTGCTCCAGCCAATAAACAAATACCATATAGAGGTAAAAGAACTGATCCAACCTTAAATATTACATGTTGTTGCTCAATTGACATACATTTTACATGTGTAATGCTTGGATAAGAAGGTGTTGCAAATGACTTTCAAGTTCTTTTAGAAACAGTAACAAGTCCAACAAATCAGTTTCTTATGCCTTCACTAGATATTATATTATCTTAAATAATTAAAGTAATTACAATTAATTTTTAATAGCTAGCTTTATGTTAATATCATGTTCTTTATAGATTAAGTAAGTTTTACTTAGTTGATTCGTGCTACACTAATATGCTTGGATTTTTTTTTACCATATCAAGGTGAGAGATGTCATTTACAAGATTATACAGGAAAAGGAAGAACTCAAGGTCCACAATAATTGTTTAACTATAGACATTCTTCATTAAAAAATGTTATATAAAGATTTTTTGATATTATAAAATTAGGAATTCCTATACTTTTAAACATGTCGAGTTATGATATGAAGAAATAGAAAAACATTATTTTTACTTATTATATACATTTTCATATTTATAATTAAGTAAAGTATAACTCAATTACAATAAAATAAGGAATCTAATAATGAATTAACCTTAAAAGACAAAATTAGCCATAATCTATGAGGTTTTTCTTTCAACTTTTCTTGAACTCCAGCTCTTGAAATTAATCTAGCATACACATTTAGTGGATCTCTTGATTGGCTAGTCAAGTCCACATCATTCCTCCATTACTAAAAAGGATTTGTCTTCAAATCTTCAAATTTGGTTAGGAAGATGCTTTCACTGGATCCATAAAAGAAAAGAGAAGAAATTGGTACTTTACTAGCTCTTTTTATTCTAGTATAATATGCCTATTTGACCCATTGTGACTCTTTATCATTGAATAGATAAGAAGGATGCAAGAACAAAGTGATGAATTATTTAACAACTGAGTTGAAAATTGAGAATAAATTATGGAAAGTACAAATAAAGATGCAAGTTCTTAAGTGAAGTATAATATCACTTTAACAAAACTTCGAAGTATGTCTTGAAAGCGGAAAGAAATTACTAGAAATGTTTATATTAGTTCTAATTTATTTATGTTTCTTTGTGTATGTGATACTATTATTATGTTTTAAAACATTATAGTATGATGATTATCTTTTATAAATTAGAATCACTTAATATAAAATTTTTTATTTTATAAACTTTTATTATATAAAATTAATGTGTAAATTTCTATAATTATACTAAATATTTGCACATTTTTATTTCTAATCACAATGAGAATTAATTAATTTAATAATACAATTTGATATATTTCAAATAACTAAATTAAAATTTAAGAATAAGTTTAATAAATTAAAAATAATTAAATTAATATCTAATAGTACAATTAAAAATAGGATGACGAAATTAAAAATATTTTTATTTTCATTTTTTATTACAAATATTAGCTAAACAAGTTTTAATTTTTAGTTTTTTTATTATAAACATCAACTAAACAAGTTTTTTATAACAAAAAATAGCAATAAAAAACATGAAAAAGCCAAAAACTATAACAAAAAATAGAAATAAAACAAAAACTAAAAAGCCACAACATTTGTTTTGAATCCTTAAAATAGTTTCTCAAATATTTTTAAGTGTTAAAGGACAATCGATTAAAATAACTTTTAGTTTTTTAAATAAAAATATAGATTTTTTGGTTGTTAATACCAATGTAGTTATATTTTTAATATTGCTTACATATTATATAAAACTTAAAGATAAATTAATTTTTATAAATTAAATAAATAAATTTTAATCTCTTAAATAATATTTACTATTAAATTATCAATAAATTATTATATTTTATTAAAATAAGTAATGTATCAATTAAATTTTATTTAAAAATTAGTATTTATTTGTTAATATATATTTTAAATTATTAAAGTAAATTTTATCTGAAATTTATATATTTTTAAGATAATTTAAAATTAAATTATATTTATTATGTAATTGACAAATTGAATTAAAATTTTATTAATAATTAACGTAAAATAATTAAGTAATATAGTATAAAGAAAAAATAGAAACAGAAAAGATCGCTTTTTATTATATATACCAAATCTAAAACAAATAGATTTTTTATCAAATCTAAAAATAAAAATAAAAACAAAAAATTAAAGTTGAAACAAATATCACAAATTTACCATTCCATTGATTATAGAATTTCTTAGAATTCGAAATTCGCGGGAAGAATGTACCACTTGTTAAACGAGTGTGTTCTGTAATGCAAATTCACAAAAGAAACTATTTCACGGACTTAAAAGCCCTAACGCTAATTCAACGTCGAACAAGTGTGAGTACCAGTTCTGCAAGGTTTGCAATCTGAATCAAGGATCAAGGACGATGCCAAAAGTATTTTCCGAATCACAATAAGTGCTGATGTGTCTAAGGTATGGTAAAGTCTCCGAATCATTTGAAGATTTGGTTTTTGGATTTTTGTTTCTTAAAATTGCTCGACTCAAGTATCCTGTTGTATCTTGAAAAGTGCGGATAAGATGTTACCTTGGTTCTTCTGTGCCTCCGTCGGATGCAAAATGTTTTATTTTGCATATTACGTGGCTTTATGGTACATGCAGAGGTCCTTTATCTATATCTGCTTTTCAAATTTCCATTCTACTGCTATGTGTAGTAGCTGCTACTGCTGTATCCAACTATTTAGTTGATGAGTTTTTCTTCAGCCTCTAATAGATTTAATGTGAAGTATGAATATAGTTCACCTAACAGAACTGCAAAAGATGCAGCAATTATTGTGATTTGGCATTTAGCTGTTGCTTACTGCTCAGCTGGTAGATTTTTAACTATAACAAACTTAATTTTGATTGTCTATAATATTGTAGTTAGCCTGGCATTTTGGTGTATCTGTGATCTCAATTCTGATTAGTTTCCTCAACTTGTGCTTTGTGAAACCACCATATGGTACAATTTTTTTTATACATTCCCCTAACTTCACTCTTTCATTTGTTTTCTACACAGCAGAGAGGATAAAAGCAAATGCTTTCTGGTGCCTGTTCTGAAGAAGAAAGACGTAGGTGCTTGTGATGTTTGTAAGAGAAATTGCATATTCTTCTGCGAATTGTTATCATCTTCTGTTTAGCTTAGATGGTTTCTATTTGTAGTCATTACAATTTTGCATGTCAGAGTTGTTTATTCTCCTTCAATGCTCCTGCAATTTACTGACTGGGATACGTTTAAATAATGCACAAGTATGATGATTTCGTTAAAATCAAATACAAGATTCCGTGCATATGTGGAAAACCTTTCAAACACTTTTCTTTACTTGAGCATATGACAATGGAAATCCAATGCTTAAATGTATCTGGTAGAACTCAGAATATAGTAAATATATATATATATATTCATATATGATGTTAGTTCGGGAGGGAGGCTGACAACCGTATGATTGGTTGTCAGCCTAACAGAATCTGTTATTCTAAACAGACTCACAGTATAAATAACCCATAGGTGTGAGGAGAGGGTATCGATTGAGTATAGTGTGAGTAAATTGAGCCTTAGGCTGGAGGGTGGACCTCGAAATCCAGGTTACTTTGTATTCGGTTTTACAGAAATCAATAGCAATATATACATATTTCTTACCTATTTTGTTGGAACCTATCAACTGGTATCAGAGCCGTTGATCCTGAACCATGGCTGCCAAGAAGGCCGATAACCGGATGGAAGGGCTAGAGAAGGAGCTGGAACTGTTGAGAGAAGAAAGACGAAGGGATGGGGAAGAAATGCAGCAGCAACTCAGTCGCGCCACTCAGGACTGGCAGAGACGGCTGGACGATCATGGCATGGAGCTCCAGAAGAAGATGGAGGAGGTCAGTCGAGAGATGGGAGAGCGTTTGAGATCAGAAATAAAAAGTATGATGCTGTCGGTGTTGCAAACGTGGAGGAGGGCCGACGGTCCCGAACCGCCACAGTTTCACTCGGCGAAGTTGTTTGAAGGGGAGTCCTCGGTGACAGGCATGAGAAGAGGGCAACAAGAGGAGGCTAAGGAGGGTGTTTATACAGGGACGGACACGGTTCAAGGAGGAGAAGCTGGGTGGGTCGGGTTGGACCCGTATGGCCATGGGCGACCCGCGGAGCTCCATATGAGGGATGGATCTGACCCAACTATTAAACACCTAGTCGGGAACAGATTAGGTCACGATAAGGGGTGGGAGGAAGTACGACATCACAAAGGAAAGGGAGAAGACCCGAATAGGGAGGAGAGATTCACCGGCGCACCCAGGGTCGGACCGGAGCTGAGGGGTTGCTATCGCGAGGAGGAGGATGACCGGCGGGATGAGCACTGGAAAAGGGGACTCGGGGCTGATGATCCCCGCCCACCTGAGTGGAGGCGTGATTGCCGACCAAGACGAGTTGAGATGCCGACGTTTGGAGGGACCGATCCCGATGGGTGGATCTATAAGGTCGAACGATTCTTCTCGGTGGGAAGGTTCACCGAAGGGGAGAAGATGGAGTTAGTGGGTATGAGCTTGGAGGGAGATGCTTTGACGTGGTTTAGGTGGGTGGAGAGCCGACGGCCCATCGTCGATTGGCAAGAGTGCAAGAAACTGGTGACGCAGAAGTTTCGGCCGGCTCACGAGGGTAACCAGTGCCAACGATTGCTAGCAGTGAAGCAGGTCGGTACGGTGGTGGAATACACCAGCAAATTCCTGGAACTCGCCGCCCCTCTTCCTGAGTTACCCGATGCAGTTCTGGAAAGTACATTCATGAATGGGCTGGTGGAGGAGATTCGGCTGGAAGTACAGCTCTTCAAGCCTAGGAATTTGGCTGAAATGATGGAACTCTCTCAACAGGTGGAGGAGAAGTTTCGGCGCATGAATGAACTTAGGTGGCACCGATGGGGTGCAGGCACAGGGCTGGGGAATATGGGGACTGGAACTAACAGCATGATAATGGAGAAAAGGAGGGAGGAGTTAGCTAATAATTTGGCCACTATGGAAACTAGGCATAAAAATAGGGAAGAGGGCAGAATTCCGAACAGGGGAGGATCTAGGAGGTTGACGGTGAGTGAATTAGAAGACAAAAAGGCTAAAGGGCTTTGCTTTAGATGCGATGAGAAATTCAGCCCAGGCCACTGATGCAACAAAATAGAGCTCCAAGTTCTGGCAGTCATGGATGAAGAAACCGAACAGGGGGAGGAATTGGAGGAGGAGACCCGCATATGAAGCCATGAAAGCTAGATTTTCCAAACTTTCACTTTGCGGACAAGGTGAAGCTGATGGGGGGAGTATTGGTAGAACCAGGCCAGCTCAGAAATGAATTTACATATATAATAAATATAAATATATATACGTATATCTTGTTAGTTGCGGGAGGGGGCTGACAACCTCGTGATGGGTTGTCAGCTAACCGAATCTGTTAGGAATAACAGATTCTTAGTATAAATAAGGCAGAGGCATGAGGCGAGCAGTATCTTAAGTATATTGGGAGTGATTTGAGCCTTAGGCTGGAAGGTGGACCTCGAAATCCAGGTTACTATTTGTATTCGGTTTTACAGAAATATATAGAAAATACCTATTTTCCCTTACCTGTTTGTTGGAACCTATCAGTATATTCCAAAAAATGTTAAAAAGTAAACGATGAACTAGGTTACATGAACCGTATTTTGCTCATGAATCGCTTCTACATCTTTAAACTAGAAAACTCTTTTGACGTTTTATTTTTCGTTCTCATCCATTGTCGACAACACTCTTTGTGCATCTAGCACCACAGGAGAGCCCGCCCTTGCCTTCTCCACAATTTTCTTTATCAACTGCTGCTCCATTTCATCATTGCTATCATCTTCTTCATCTTGTGGACATTTTGCCTGACAGTGCATGTGAGAGGACAAAGAATCATTTGCTCCATTGATCTGACCCTTTAGCAGGGTCTGAGGTAATGGATTCACACTCACCTGATAACTGTTTCCATAATCCCCTGGTAGTGATAACTCTTCATCAGTCTCATCCATCTCTCTGAGCTCATCACAAGCCTCATTGTAAGCATCTAGAGGTTCCCGCGATATTTTCATATCCAGAGGATTTATCTTAGAGTTCCAATCTCCTTCAGCAACTGGGCTTCCCTGGTCAGATGAAAATCCTATCTCACTGCTTGACAACTTCCCCCATGTATTCCTATCTTCTGATTCCATAAGTTGCACCTTCCGATGGCTTCTTTCCAGGGCTGACTCGAGCTCCTTCACACGCTCTTCAAGTCTGGAATGAATCACTTCGTGTAGGCGCAAGCTCAGTTCTCTAGGTGAAACCGCATAATTAGCAGAATGTGTTGTTGAGGTATCAGTTCTATCTTGATCTATCTCATCTTGAGGTACATTGTGGCCTTTGACCTTGTCAGCCCTCAGCTCACCATGAGCAAAATCAGCCACAAAATCTGGGTCAAGCTATGGTAGGGTAGATCTCCATCAGTACTTGAGAAATGGAATTTCCTCAAGAAACAGCCATCACACATTAAAAGCAGACACTTCACATAGAATATAAGCACCTCAGTTTCCTCATGGCATTTCAAACTATGTACATCCTAATATATACAATGGCTTTTCAGAAAATACAGGTTAATTATAGACGAGACCATCATCAGCGGGAGAAGCAGTAGCCACGAAGAATGACTGAATCATCATCGAAAAGCACAGACATGGTGGATGATTACATACAGCTTTCGCAAAAAATTATATTCACTTCCCCATTTTCATTCTTTTCAACAATTTATCAAAATACAGTTGCATGATTAGTAAATTTAGCCACAAGGTCCAAGGCATTTAGGCCACAGTCATGTATGACTTTCAGCTACTTCTTTTCTTTAACTGGTATTTATATTGTATAATCACCAAAATCTGCTACTCAGTCAAATTTATAATAACGCTGTGAGTTTTTCAGTCAAAACCCCAGAGTAAACTGAGTACTAATAGGGCAATGGTTGAAAATATTTAAAGAACTGCCAAAAAAGATGTTCCAGAAGTTGACAGTAACGTCAAGATTAATAACACAACTAGGCAGTGAGAAAGTGACCTCCAAATGCCGACATTATTTATTGAAAAAGAAATTATGGCAATGATTTAAATTGGTAAACACCATTAATAAACATTTCATGCATCCATTTGCACTCAAAAATGGTCGTGAGAAAACTGAAATAAGACCAGAAAGAAATTACAACAAAAAAGCCCAAAAGGTTAGGTGAAACTACAAAAGCTTCAATCTACTCCGACAAAAATCAATTAAAAGAGAATCCCCAAGCAATATATATGAACTTCTTAAGCATTCACCAAACACGAAATTAGTAAAATAGTAATTGGCATACACAATCACATTAGACAGCAAATTAAGCCTTTCAATCATTTATTCGACAGCACAAGCGTGTCAAAGGGAAAGAAGAGCTTACCTCAACAAGGTCAGAAAGTCTCCTCTCCAAACAAGATGAATTCATATTTAGCCCCAACCTCTCCAGTTCAGCCTCAAGCTCAGCTTCAATTTTCCTCATTGATTCTGAACTCTCTTCCAATTTCTCATCACATGATTCTTTACCATGAATCACAGTTGAATTATCCACAGTCCCTACAGAGAAATGCTGACACGGTAAATTGATGTAAAAAGAATTGTCACTGGTGTCTTTTGAATTGTGATTCTCATTAACAAGCTCTTTAAATGTCAATGCATCTCTCATTTCAAGGTCCTCTTGTAGATCTTGAACCAAGTTCTCCGTTTGCTTCAACAATTCCTTCAATTTGCCTACTTCCCTTCGGTTAGCAATGAATGAAGAGATCAAGCCAATAGATACCCCAAGACAGAATAAAGTTGTCCCATCAAGTGACCCTGATGACTATCAAACATTAGCATGACAATGAAATCAAAATTCATGATAAATAGATTCTTTAAGATTCAGACGAGGAATAAAATTTTGATTTCTTCATGTGGTGATGATAATCCAGAATATAGTTTACGGTGCTAGCTGTATTTATTTGGACTTTACATGTCAATATGCATATTCTACAATGAAATAAAGGAAAGAAGCTTCAAATGATCATACAGAAGCATTGTATAGCTAAACAAATTCACTATTTCCATAAATTAGGAGTCAGGAGATGGGAATTCATAGGGACAGAAGCCAATCAATGGGCAATGTGTGTAATCTCAATTTAATGAGTATGGCCATGGTTGATATTGTTATGAATAACTAATCCAAAGATAAGATTATTGATGGAAGTAGGAAAGCCATGATACAGGTGTTGCATAAGTACGGGAAAGAGTAACTGATAGATTGGGAATTATTCAATTGGTTGTAGCACTAGCGATCCATAAAAAGTCTTCCCTCCCAATATTTTCTACAAAAAAACTCGTTGGGCTTAGAGGTAGAGATCAAAATGTACCATGAAGTGAATACAGCTCGTAACTTGCTTGTGATAAGACATTTATTAAAGCAATGACGACAGATTATGAAATATCCTTGACTTGCAGTGAAAGATAGTAAATAGCATAAAAACTTGTAAAGATACTGCTTCAACTTTGAAGAATTATGATAAATTAGTTATGAGAAGTAATTATTCAGGAGACTAAATCCTTAATCATGCCAAAATTAATGCCTTGAAACTATCACTGAAGTAGCACCTATTAACTGGACGGGGCTTTACCATGTAGATGAGACACATACCAGTTAATGAATGTACACGATTCCCTCTGACAAATTTTTGGGAACTGCTCAGCCTTTCATCGCACTGGTTCCGAGTATTCAATTTTAGTTTCTTCAGAGTATTTAATTTCGGCAGTGGGGAAATCCCACACACTTTTTCTGCCTTATCTGCCTGGAATCCATCAGATATAAGTAATGGACACACATTTGTAGATGATGGAGGTAGTGACCTAACCACATACTCTTCCATTTTCATATGTTCTTTGTATATCTGAGACATAAGGCAACTTTCAATGGAATTCCGAGGTTTAACAAGTTGGTCATATGAACACTTCACTCCAGTAGAGCTTCTGTTCCTCAACATATGAGAAAATTGTGCTTCACCTGAAAAGGAATTACCAAGCTCTTCAACTGC
Source organism: Erythroxylum citrifolium (assembly GCA_026284465.1). Classification (NCBI taxonomy): domain Eukaryota; kingdom Viridiplantae; phylum Streptophyta; class Magnoliopsida; order Malpighiales; family Erythroxylaceae; genus Erythroxylum; species Erythroxylum citrifolium. Next base: position 63,428,870 of record JANKOE010000006.1, read on the forward strand.
ATCTGCATCGCTACTCAACCCATTTCTGGGATCATATTCTCTAAGTTTTGCATGTGTAACAATTCCACACTGTAAGCTCATAAAAGAAAGAACATGGTAGTCCTCATAGTTTTCTACATTTTCCAGGTTTCTGTCATAGCCGCTTGTAGAGACTACTTCTGCTTCTGAAATACTATCTAACTCATTCACATCCGAAAATATTCCATCCAAAATATTTCCTTCATTTGTTGAAGTATTTTCAGATAATTTGTTTCTCCTTGCTAATCTCCGGAGTGGACAGCTTGGAGTTTCCAGTTTTCCATAAATGTTGGCACCAGAAGATAACTTTGATGAACCATCTTTACCTCTAGAGATATTACGGCAGTATTTAGCTACATATCCAGCAGCAGCAGCTGCTCCAAAGACCCACAGATCCATCTATGCTCTATTTCCCACTAAAAGGAAAAAACAAATTCCATCCATTCACTATAATCAAGCATTCCTGAATCCAAGTCTCAAATATCATATATTCTCTAGGCATGCTGGGATTGAAATGCTAGCAAAACTCATAAAATTAAGGAGTCATAACTGAAACGAGCACTTTTACTCGTCCCCATTGTGCAACACCAAGTTCTCTGAAGTCAATACGCCATAACCGCACTGGCGAAGGGAAAACCCCTAAAATCTTCACAGAAATGATGAGTTACTATAAACAATAAAGCTAAGGAATAACGACACCTTCCCGATTTCGTATAATGATTTTAAACAAATAAAGCCTCACATAATGCGAAACAAATCAGAAGAGAGACCAGTTGCGAGTACATAAGCAGAAATCTAACTGTAGTCAAACTGAAACCATTCCATGCGGGATCTTCGGGAAGCTGGGATTGGTTAGTAAAAGTTTCCTCCTCTGTGAAAAACGGAAGTATATCCAATCCAAACCAAACGTCAGCATAGCGTATCAGAAACCGCTACCCATTTGAAGACAGCCTCAGAATAGCAAAACCCATAAAAGAAAAAGGGCCTCATTTCACCATATACATCAAGACAGCGCAGAGAAAGCCAAGAAAATAAGACAACGAGAGGTGGCTTACTGTTCTTGATACTGAAACGGCAAAAAGACGTTCCTTTTAGGAGTCTGTGTGTGATTCTCTGAAGCGAAGGCAAGGCCACAGGAGTTTGAACTTTGAAAGTGGATGTCTTTGGTTTGGTTGGTAGGAGCTCAGCTCAACGTCTATTTAGGACTAGAACCTGTTCGTTTGAAATGTTATCCACACCACAAATCCACGAGCCGCACCTGCAAATTTCTATCATCTCTGTATTATTCCGAGATTCTAAAACTAATTTAATAAAATTTTCTGTGATCAAATTTTTAAGGAATGAATGAATCTCAAATTAATAAACAAAATATGTGTAACGAATTTAAAGTGCAAGAATAGATAAAAGGAAAAAAAAAAGAAAATTAATAATCGGAAAAGACCAAACTATGGTTAAATTTAATGATTAAGAAATTAATATAGTTTCAGTTGAAATGGAATTCTGAAACCTAATGGGTATGTGTGTGTGTCTCGCTGTCCTGCATTTTATGGACTGAGGTGGGTCCAATTTCCATTGTGAACATGGTAACGTGTTCTTTGGCCTTGAATTTTTTTCCAAGTTTAGGTATTCCTTTTTACTTACTTTCTTCTTCTGCCTGAATGCATTTATCCAGGAAAAAGAAAAACATAAGGGTTCAGATCTTTGTGCTACTTAACATGTTTCAATTTTATTTCATGTATAAGCAAACTTAAAATGATGTCAGGACAAAAATAAAATTAAATTAGATTAAGTTTTGTTGAGTAGATTTTTATGAAAATGACACGAAGTGTGATGGTGACAAGAGCATTGGTTTAATCGCCCCCAGTTCCTTGAGGATGACAACATACCAACCATATTTACTGAGTTTGCTTTCCTAACTAATTAATAACTTTTAAGGCCAACGACGAAACAACTATTTACGTACAACAATAAAACTAAAAGTAAAACTAAAACCTCCTGCAATTATGTAACATATTGATACGACACCTTCAATACATTAGGAGTCTTATTATAATTAAGAGTCTTATTTCTTATTACGATTAGAAGTCTATCTTTTATTACGATTAGGAATCTTATCTTTTATTATGATTAGGGGTCTATCTTTTATTGTAATTAGGAGTCTTATCTTTTATTACGATTAGGAGTCTATCTTTTATTGTGATTAGGAGTCTAGCATTATAAATATTTGATAGTTAGAGCAAGTAGGTAAGTTTTGAGAAAATTAATTCCTTTGTTT
>JANKOE010000006.1:63471603-63500022 GCA_026284465.1 Erythroxylum citrifolium
CACTGACCCTTAAATAACTCTATCTTTATATATATATATATATATATTAAAAATAATTTTTTAAAAAAACTTGGGGGCCCAGTGACCCCCAAGTCTATGCATAGCTACGTCTCTGGCTGATTCTATCAATGGTTAGTTGATAGCTGATTTGACCAGATAACATCATCTATTTATTAAAGATGTTTGATAAAATTAGCTGTTTATGTATAAAATGACTTATAAGAGCATGACTTTAAAAAAAATTGTAAAGACATGAGTATTATATCTTAGTTTTTAAAAAAAGATATTTTTTAAGAATTTATATTTTAGATATTTATCTTTACAAAAAACTAAGTTTATAAATTAAATAAAAAAACATAGAATATATAATAATAATAAAATTGATCAATTTTTAAATTTAATTTAATATTTTTCTATAATTTATAAATTAATTAAACAATTTTAGTAAATTAATAAATTAAAATAAGTTGTTGAAATCAAAAAAAATTATTCCACGTATATAATATATTGTATAATTTATTTGCATTTTACAAGTATTCTTTATAGAAAATTTGTTTATCATAAATATACAAGATGTTTAAGATTACATTAATACGCATGCGAGCTAATATAATAATAATAATAAGAAAACTAATCAAAATTTTAAATTTAATTAAATATTTTTTATAATTTATAAATTAATTAAACAATTTTAATAAATTAATTATTTTTTAAAATTGTTTTTTTTATAAATTTTATTTTAAAAAATAAAAAATGTGTCACAAGCACGCCTGTGACACAAATACAAACCTAATAATTTTATTTTTTATCATTTTAATTTTAATATTTTTATAAAACTAATAGTAAAATAATTAAAATTAAAATTTATTCTATTTTATTTTTTGTTAAACTAATTGTAGTATAATTTAAATTAAATTAAAATAATTAAAACATAAAAAAGAGTTATGAGCGTGACTTATGTCATATCTGTGACACTTACGTCATATCTATGACACTTATACCACGAACGTGATACTTATATTTGAAAAAAAAATTAAGTAATTGAATTGTTTAAAATTTAAACAAAAACGCGGGCATTTTTTAGTTGGACATAATTACATAGAATAAAGATTTAGCCTCTGTTTGGATTGAACGAAAGCAAGAGAAAAGAAAAAAAGAGAATTATATTTCTCTTGATTTTTATTGTTTGGACAAAAATAAATAAAAGGAAAGGGAGAGAACGGAAAAGAATAGAAGAGAAATTTAGACCAATTATATTTTCCACCAAATTGGTAGGAAAGGAAGGGAAATTGAGACAAGATAATCCTAATATAAATAAATTATCATTGCATCCTTATTAAATCTAACAAGTAAAGATAAACAAGTTCTATAAACAAAGATATAAAGGTCTTAAAAAATTCTCTTCTATTCAATTCACTTATTTAATAAATTATGAAAACAAATAAGAGAAAAGAAATCACATTTTTTATCCATTCTTTTTCTTTCTTTTCTTTTCATTTTTTTTTCTTTATGTAAATAAGGATCCAACCAATCCGTGTGCCGGAATAGCAAATCAAGTGTTTTGAAAGACGACGCAGGAGTTGAGATGAAAAGGAAAAAGCTGACAAGTAATATCACAAAGAAAAAGAAGGCAAATTATAAAATGTCAAATTCTAAAAATCAAATAGAGGTAGAGAATTTCACCTCCGCGTTAATTCTCTAATATTATCTCTAGTATCATTTTTCTTGCAATTATTTTTATATCATTTTATACAATATTGTCTCATTTTGTTTCTCAACAATTTAAAATTAAAATAATGTTATATTTGTATTATTAAAAATAAATAAATTTATTAATTAATCGTTAGATTTTGATTTTTATAAACTAATCGACTTATATAAATTTAACTAAATCAAATAATTTTATTTAACAATCTCATTTTTCTTTAATCATATTCTAACAAATTAAATTTCTGTAACAATCATAAGGAAATAAAGAAGCAGAAAAGAGAACAACGTGAAACTAAAGAGTTTATATTTCAGAAATTGTTGAATGAGGTCAAACATGTCGCAGGTATCAAAAAGGAACAAAAAAGAACTGAATATCCAGGATTTCAATGAATATGATTTCCATCTTGTGTGTTGTGCCCTCAACATTTTCGACAAATCCTGCAATCACACATTGAAAGCAGGAAATTAAGTTCAAGTTGTTCCACAAAGAGTCTCTGTAGTTATTGCATTCTCATACCAACTTGACAGGAAGAGTAATGGAAGTGGGATTAAATCATCTGCACGTAATAAACCAAAAAATAATACCAACTTCAACAGAGTCATTCCACCACACTCATTCACTTGAACTTGTTAAATTAAATCTCCATTTTATGGTTTTAACTGAAGATCACCAGACACATGGTAGGCAAGGATCGGATAACTAAATGTTAGATCACAAAAGAAATACCTAAGTAGAACCAACGATGATGTTGTTGATGGGGATGAAGATGAGCTTAACGAAGAAACCTACGAATCCCATCACCACAAAACCGATCGCAGTACGGAATGCCACTTTCGTGAACTCTATCATGGAAAAAAGAAGAAGAGAGAAATCTATGAATCGAAAGAAGAAAAAAAAGACAGGGCGGTTATAAATTATAAACAAATAAACCATCAACCACCTTTGCGATCGGGCTTGTGGCACCGCTTAACGAGGCGGACGCTGTCCTTGGCGAAATCTCTGAGGGGATCGATGACGGAGTCTACGGCGTCCATTTCGATTTCGATTTCGATTTCGATCTGTCGTAATGAAACCGCGTCGGCGTGTTGAATACAAAGCAATAGGACGGAGGAGGGTTTAAGTTAGAACAAATCTGAACCAAGACACCAGAGCAGCTGTCTATATGACCAAGGTTTGTGACTCAGTGCAACCAATAGAACAATGCCGCGTGGTTACATTGAACATCCACGTCACCAGTACTTTGTCCACTTAAGAAATCGATTTAACGTGTCAAAGTATTATATAAATAACATTTTGGTCGTTTCCACGCTAAAAGTCTTCAACTGTTAGGTATATTTTAATAATTTTTATTGATAAAAATTAAAAAATAATTAATTTATTAATTAATATTTTAATTTTTGTAAATTAATAAGTTTTATAAATTAAAATAAATCAATTAATTTTTATTTAACAATCTTTTTTAATTAAATTTTAAATTTTTTGACGAAGAAAAATAATATGTTTCAATTATATTTCTTTGAGTGATAAAGATTTTGTACCAAATAAAAATTGAAATTAATGTAATTTAATTGAATAAAGTCCCATGTTTTTCATTTTTTCCCTTTTCTTTAAATTTTACTTGCATATGATACATATGCTAAATTCTATATGTTATATATAAATATAAAATTTTTAAATGTAAATATTTTTATTTCAGGTTTTGCATATACTTGACTGTGTTCCTCGATACAAACTCTTATTATAATATTTATAGTCATGAAACTTTATTATTCTTACTATATGATATTTTAATATTCTTATTCTATTTGATACGATGTAAATTATAACATTTTAAACACTTTGCATTATTTTAGTTTTATATTTGTAAGATAATTAAATAATTTTTTGTATTAATTGTGGTTATTGTTTATACGTGAAATTTGTAACAAACAATATTAATAGAAATAAAGAGATAGTTGTTATTTTAAATTTATACTCTTATAATTTTTGGAGATATGATTGATGCAAAATTAAAAATTATGCAGTACAATATATTAAAAGATTGTTTTGTAATTTTAAAAAATTAAAAGATTATTTTGTAATTTCAAAAAATTATCTGAAATAGTACTCGATATTAATCGATACTAATATCGTACCGTACTAGAAATATATTCGATACCGGTATTACTACCGATATTGTATTCATAATATTGGGTTATATTCTGGTTGTGAAACAAAAATTATAAATAAAACAAACATAATTATAAGTGTAACTGTGAATTGTTATTGCAATTAAAAATGTAAAGGTAATTGACTAAAACTGGAAGATTGCATGGTTCTCTGTATCATGGACATCTTAAATAGTTCACATTTCGGAATTCAATCCTTCCAATAACATCGTTCAAACATCAATGTATCGACATTGATGAGCTCAGGATAGATATTATGATGGAAAATCTCTTTCCTCTGTATAAAAGATAGCAACTCCTATCATCTACTATATAAATTTTCTGGGCATTCTACAACTTCGAAGGAAGCTGTAAAGCCACCTGTGTATGGGAAAGAAAATAAACTAAATCCAGTTTTCAGGATTCTTCAAAGATAACTTAGGTTCCTATGATGATTTCCTATACTGTGGACTAACCATCTAATCCAAACCTCACTTTCTCTACTTTCTATACCGCCTCCGTTTATACACCAAAATCACCTTATTCTTTGTAACTTCTGCTTCATCACTTCTTGCAGAAACTTCAACATGGTTTTCCTCGGAGATGTTTTCACATTTTACCAATTCTTCATCCTCCAACTTTTTGCAATCCCCATAATGAGATTCTTCCTCAGCTTTATCAGTAGTCTTTATCGTTTCTTCCACCTCAACTTCTGTTAGTACCTGAAGTAGTTCCATAGGTGTAGATGCTGGATCAAGCTCCCAACAACCCTGTGGAGCATTGTGGCCCTCCTGACCTGTTAGCAAGCATGAGGGGACCATGTGAGAAAACCGAAACATCTCTTCTTTTGGAATTGTTCTGATTCTAGTGAGGTCAGAACGCTTGCGAAACACTGCCTTGTAACCCACAACTTTGATGAGCGGAACAACAGTTACTCCCCTTTCCTCAATGTAGTCTTCGAGCACTTCCACCATGCTATACTTGTGTATAACTTCTTCTGGGGTAAGCTCATTCCATTTGGGGGACCAATTCTTATAAAGAGCCCAAACATCTCCCTTCCTGGGATAGATTTTAATCGTCCCTCTAAAACCCTTTGTCCAATTAACTTTGTGAGAAAAAGAGTTAAGAGACTTATTGACTTCATGCTTGCCTATCCAGAAGTCCCCAATCGTCTTGTAAAAGCCTGAACTGATCCAGTTTATTGGGGCCAGTTCATGGTTACTTTTGGAGTTAAGCCAACTGATCTGCACTCCGAATGGTTTCATTGACATCACCTGATGAATCAGAGCATAAAAGCGAGGCATCCCATCATCATCATCGTAAACAGCCCAAACCTGGTTTTTTCCAAAAGACATTTCTGTACGATCATGGTCAAAATCATGAAAATCAGAATCTGGAACAGTCATTGATAATGGATTGGCCTCCTCTGTATCGACAGTATCATTATGATTGGCAGAGGAAGACATATTGTTGTTAGCAGTGATCTTGACATCTACAAACTCCTGTTTCCTGTTTGCATCAGCTTTAATGCCATCTGAAGGACCCTTCTGCTTTAGTATCTCCTTCTTCATCTCTTTCTGAGAACGACTTGGTATGGAAGCCATCTCTGAAGTCTTCAATAGGGCATCCAAACTGTTCCATTCCTTAAGCTTTGAGCGAATGTCCTTCTTTGATCTCGATATCAAAATGTATCGGACTTCTACTTGTGACAACTCTCTTGTGCTAATGCCTCTTTGTCCGACGAAACCACTCTTTTTTCTTGTTTGATTTGTCTTCTCTTTTGCATGTTTCTCTGTTTTTGGCTCCTCAACATCCCTCTTCTTCTTCTTCACCCCCTCACTGTTAAGCACAGAACTTGAGCCAGGATTTAGGAAACAAGGAGCTGATCTCGTGGCCTTTTTTTCATGAGGCTGAGGTTTTAGTTGAAAGGTTTCCCCTCGAAGGGAAGTAGTTGATGCCTCTTCATATTTTCTTTTAAATTTGTCATGTAGAGTAGCGGAAAAAACTGCTGATGGTATGTTTTGAGAACTGACAGTATCAGAAAATGTGCCAGGCTGAGCTGTAGCTCCCATGTTTGTTACAGGCACTGGTTTCTTTTTTTTATCATCTGAGTTCTCAACCATTGAATTTGGATTAGAGTTTTGTGGCTGCATGAAAGAAGCCCCCGAAGCAGATTGGTTGCCCCCATGAATAGGTGGAGGTGGAACCTCAACAGCCAGGAAAGGATGCTGACAGTTGTCGCAGCGGAGGTTGTGGTTAATATACATCCTAAGATACTCAAACTGTAACTTGCAAGCATCACAGGTTGTCCAAAAGGTATTGGACTTGGAAAAAGGAGGAGAAGGAACAGGCTTTGGATGCATAGCACCATTTGGGCTACATGTATATGAAGTGTTATTGTTGAAGATCTCAGGGAAACTATTTTGATTATCTGTAGCAGATGATCTCCAATCTGGGAACCTTTGACACATATCCTTCATTTTCTGCTTCTGGTCATAAGCAATTCTTTTTGTTTTATCCGCCAACAAACTCCACGCAGCAGATAAAATCTTAAAAGCCCCGTCAGCACCTACTGATTTATTTTTATCAGGATGAAGAAGGAGAGACAATTTCCTGTATTGTTGTTTGATTGTGCTATCATCAGCCAAGGGATCAACACCAAGTACTCTGTAACAATCTACATCCCCAGTTGATGTTTTCTCAGCAGAGATAAACACGTCAAGAGTTGCAAGAAATTGAACGATACCATCAAGATCAGGGTCCAAGTTTTGTGCCTTCAAAGCAAAGCTTTTTGCACCAACAATGTCCTTATCAGAAAACTTCTTCTCAGCGATTATTTTGGCCTTTAAGGCCTCTTCTTTATTGTCTTCCATTTTCACTATGACACACTACTGGCAGCCTTTTTGCTTATTAGGAGAACTCAATCCACCAATATCAGTTCAAGGGTCTACAAATTAAAGTTTTATGATGCATCAACAAGAAGCTGCCTTCAGTAATGCAAGCCCTGATCAAAGGAAAAAATGAAACCAAAATAAGGAATCTATCTTCTGAAAGAAGGGTTATGAACTCTGAGCAGTTAACCATGATTAATCAAAGACAATCAAATATCGAAAGTTAAGAATTTCAGGAAAAACCCATTTAACAAACAACATTTTTTGAGAATACCAAACTACTACACCATGGACATTTACCATTTTTATCTATATAAACTGTCAAGTAAGAATACGATAGGCAACTCTTATGATCCACTCATGATTACAAAATCATGAGACAACCGAACGATCAGTGCTCCATCACGACAAGAAAAACAAAGAATAATAGAATAAGATAAAAGATCCATCAAGCTGTCCTAATGAAGTGTTTCTTTGAATCATTTAATTTTCAGCAGCCAAATCATAAGTAAATATATTCAGATAAGGAAACTATATCCATAAATAAGAGAAACAAGTGCCTCAACTTTGAGCCGGACACTAACGGCTGCGATTGATCGAGGATAGCAACAATAAAAATAGAAACAATATAAATGTTTCTTGTCATCTATCAATTAGAAAGTTCTCATAAACCTATTAAATGATCAAATGAAACAACTAGACAATATTTAGAAGGTCCGAGAATTCAGTAACGAACACCAAAAGAGAATCATAACAGATTTCCACGTGCTACATTGCAGAACGAGTATATAAAAGAGAATTATAACAGATTTCCACGTGTTACATTGCAGAACGAATGTAATGCCATGCACATTTATCACTCACGTAGAATTACAGAATCATGAAACAGATAGTTGCTACAATGCAGAAAGAATGAAATATGATGCACTTTGATCTTTCAACAGAAAGGACAAAGTAATGGAATAAATCATCCTTGAGCAAGAAGCTAATGATCTCACTGCTGAGCAGTGACAAGCATATACAAGAACAAAAACCAACTTACAGAGCAGATTCAGGCGGAACAATGTGATCAAGTGCCAAGTTCAATCACTCTGCCATTGATATCTTACCAATCTTCTTTTCTCTCTAAGTTCATGATATAAGCTCCAGTCATCATGTACTTCAAACAGAAAATCCCCAAAAACAGATAAACCCTAACTCACAATTGAACAACAGAAACCCCCCACCCCCACCAATCAGAAAACCAAAAAAAAAAAAGGAAAAATCTCTAATGTGCTTCAAAAGCGAAGAAATTTATATGTTCTTAAAATGCTAAATCCAGTTCTTTTTCTTTGGGTCCATAATTCCAGTGCTTTTGCATAGTACCCGTTATCTCTTCATCGGTGATCAATGTACAATATGAAGCTAAATTACCAAAAATTGACAAAACATAGTTCAATAGCAGCTTAAATATATAAGTGATAGCATAAAAATAGCCATGTCTATACAAGAAGATGAAAGTTACCCATTTAAACAGAGCTGCATTGAAGAGACGCCATTGATACATTAGTTTCAGAGATTTTTTTTAATGCCACGGATTCCTGGAAAAGATGGTTTTCCACTTTTCCTTGTGTGATGTTTTTTCCCTATATATTTAATGTTTGTCTCGTATTTATAATGACATTTGTGGGCCAAAAACTGACCGTTTAATTTCTGTGGGAAAGAAGTTAAAAACAAAACCCTGGTTAGTATTTTACTATAGTTAACAAGTATTATAATGGTTTATACATATGGAAAAGAAAAATATGGAAAATAAGTTAGTGTTGCCTCAAGGATTTAAATATATAAATATAAGTATAGATTTTTGCTATTAAGATAAAAGGGTTGTCATAGTGTATAAAGCTCCTAGCTTTGCGATCTATTGTATGCAGCTTTTCTTTTGTATTTTATTACTAAGATAATTATATAATTTTGAAAGATGTAAACTTTATTTAATAGATATTTTTATTTTATTTTATAATTTTATCACGACAAATAAATTTGGTTAATATATTTGATATTGCTATTTAACATATGCTTTTTCTACAAAGGCACAATTTGGTTATCATTTTAAGGTGAACAAATCAATGCTTTAGTAATCCAAGACTCAATTAATTCTAATTAAATTTTTGCAAATTTAAAATCATCAAAAGTCATGTGATTCTCTCTTAATGACAAAAGTAATAATGTGGTTCTTTTAATATTCATAGATTTGCTAAAATCTTGTGTTGTACATGCATTAATTATTTTCAAATGTAATAACAAATTTTGACTAGAGTAGAACGTGATTGTTTATTTTGAACCACTCATGATACAACAACAATAACAATCCATTGAAAGTTTTGCTAATTGCGAAATTTGGGAAGGTCTAAAAGTACGTAACTCTATCTCTAATTAATAGAAAGGTTGTTTCCGAATTTTGAACCACTCATATTAGAATGCATTTAGCTTACCACTGTACTAACCTATGGTGAAATGTTATTTTGCACCTTTTGGTCATACAAGAGTAGCATACTATGGTTGCCTTATTGCTTCCATGGCTTTTATGTTAATACCATAAACATTGGATTTCTCGGGATTTGTTTTTCAAAGATAAGTGCAATTCTGAGTTAGATGTATTAAGAGGACTGATAAGATTACATCCTAAAAATAGATTGTATAGCTTTAACACCAAAATAGGTAGTTGAAGAAAAGAAAGGAACCAATTAGAGTTGTCTAAAAGGGTAAGAATAGGATGTCTACATTTAAGTTAAACCAGAAATTCCACCAGGCAACTATCTAACCTTGTTCTTATAACCTTGTCATTTATTCTTGGGCTCATTTGTGAAATTCTAGGTTATCAGCATGTGGCACTAATATGTTAGGTAACAGCAGCATGTTCACAAGAATGATTATATCAGAGAAGATTTAGTGCAATTTGCTTTGAGTAATGAAGAGATCATATGAAGTTTGAATTGGATAGTAATCATATGAAGTTTGAATTGGATAGCAAGGCAATATTAGTCAATGTTACTATAGAAACCAACACCTGAAATTCTAAGTAAATTCCCAATATTCTTCATTCAAGCTTTAATTTGATAGGCCATAATAAATTCATTCGTTGTTGGCTAGTTACTTTTGAGAGGAGCATTTTAGCAGGACATTGGCTCCATAATCTCTATGTCTCTCCTTAAAAGAATCTACAGAAACTTTAGCATCCAGAATTGTACTTTTGAAAAGTTTGGTCATTCGTTAGCATCTCCTGCAGAGTTGTTGAACATAAAGACAAGCAAATAATAAAAAGATGAAATTCACTTTTTGTGCAACATAAACACTTTTGGTCCAGCAGGTATATTGAATTGGCCAGTTCAAGACATAATGAACACAGATACATTACCGATTCATGAAATGCTGATGGAAGAAATAGTTTACCAGTCTAAGAATGTGAAACTAAGGCTTAACACGAATTAATGTTCATCTGAAAACAACTCCAATCTATTCAGGAGTTCAAAAATCTTCACGGGAATTTAATGGAAAGACAGTTCTTGATTACTAGTTTTTTATGTCATCAAGTAAAAGACTAACAAATAACAATGAATGTTTGACTCTACATCAGGAATCTAGTCCAGGCTGGTAGTGGGTGAGCATTGTATATGGAACCATATCTGTAGCTTTTCCTTGCAATTCAAACAATGGTCCTTGCATAAAGCTGACTGTATATACTCCCTAGTTAGATATAAAACCATCAAACTCAAGATCATTGCAAGAATGCAAGGACCTTACATGATTTCACAAGTGAGAAATAGCATATGGAACCCACACATTTATGTGATTTTTCCTCTTAAAGATGCATTGCCAGTAAAAGTTCTAATTATAGGTCCAGGAGACCATTTTTCTTTTTTGCATAATAGTGATAAGTGCTACTTGCAATGACACCAGAGAATATAAGAAAACCAGCAGGGCTCGCTAGAGTTCCTTAAATTGTACGAGGCACCAAAGCTCTTCAACCCAAATAGCTCTGAGGCTGAGGCAGGCATAATTGAGCAATGAGCACCATAGTCAAGTCCTATCAGACTGCTGTCAACATAAGTTTCTCCAGGCCATAGTGTAGAAGTCTTATTGCCATGATAACCTGAACCACAACCATAGCTAACAGTTTTGGGTACTCAAACTTTCTAGATAAAAGGAAAACAGAAAACTTAGGATCATTACTATGTTTGTGGTAACTTAAGAAAAAGGAAAGGCATTGTTATTAGGATGAGGCAAAAAGGTTAAATTTCGAGCTGACGAGAGCTTCAGAGAAGTAGTCACCGCCAACACGCCCAAAAAAATTCCAAATACTGATCATGGTTACAAAGAGGCTTGTATCACTATAGCCTAAAGATTAGCACATCTGGCCTAGATTATATATGACTGTAAGACCAGATCAAGAAGCCAGCACAAAAGAAAACCAAAAGTAGAAAATCCGTTGTTACGACCCATAGTCCAGAAATTAAATTTACTTATCAAAGGAAAAGGTCCAAGGGTACGGGGGTTGTTGCTGATAAGAAAGAGTAAGGGGTAGTTCTGTCAAGTTTTAGGAAAGGGGTAAAGTTGTCTAAAGTAAGAAAAGAGTTAGTTAGCTGACTAAGGGAATAAAATAGTGTGGGGTGTGAGAGGGAGGGATGTCATGCATTTTGTATTACGTGATTTAAGCCAAAAGGCTGGAGGAGCTAGAACCTCAAATTCTAGTGTCTCATCTTTGTTATTTTCAGGTCAATTGTGATCAAGAAATATATACATACATTTTTAGTCCATTGTTTGTGCTTGTGTGTTGTTTGGTTAGAGGAATATCGACAGGTTCCATCATTTGGTATCAGAGCAAAAGATCTGGGCATGGTGGGTAAGAAACAGGATACCAAGCTCGATGTAATGAAAAAAGAAGTAGAAGAAATCAAAGTGGGGTTGCAAATGGAGCGTGATTCTCTGAGGGTGGAGATGAATCAAAAGCTTGAAGGGGTGAAGGGGGAGCTAGAGGAAGAATTCAGTAGGTAGTTTGATTAGTTAATGCAAGCTATTATAACTCTTCAGATTCGATCAGATCCGTCACCCCAAAATATGGCGAAGACACTCGAAGGTGAGTCATCGGGCACTGGAATGATGAGAGGTCGAAGATATGAGACCAAAGAGGATGCATTCACATGGAAAGGAATGGGCCCTGATAAAGTAGAAGATAAATGGTTCGAGTGATCCAAATGTTCGATTGAGATTTGAAGGGCGCCATTCGCGAAACGGGTATGGTCTGGTTTCTAAAATTAAAATTGGGGATCTAGAAGGGGAGCGAATCAGAAGGGAAGGAAGGTGAGAGGAAGAACATGGGCGAAGGAATGAGCGACGTGACGAAGAGGTACGAATTGAACCGAAAGATAGAGGATGGTACCGGGGAGAAGAAATGAATCGCCGAGAGGAACGCTGGAGAAGGGGATACCCAGAGGACGAACCTCGACCACCAGATTGGAGGCGCGATTGCAAGCCATACAGGATTGAGATGCCGATTTTTAAAGGACAAGACCCAGATACTTGGATTAACCGTGTGGAGCAATTTTTTTTCTACCGGGAGGTACTCGGAAGAGAAGAAAGTGGAGTTGGCTGCGTTGAGCTTTGACGAGGAAGCATTGTTGTGGTGCAAGACCATTGAAGATACTGGCCCAGTGCCAGATTGGAGAGAGCTGATGAGTATGATACTCAGGCATTTCCGCCACTCCACGAGGGCAGTATATGTCAAAGGTTCCTATCCATCAAACAAGAGGGTACGGTTCTCGAGTATAGGAAACGATTTTGGACCTTGGCTGCTTCCTGCAGAGATCTGACACCGGAGGTAATGAAATGTACTTTTATTAAGGGGTTACAGCCCCAAATTCGGTATGAATTAAATTTACTTAAGCCTAGAGGGTTAACTGAAATAATTGAAACTGCTATAGAGATAGAGGAGAAGAATAGGGAGTTGAGGAATTATAAGTATAGTAGACAGGATAGCACGGGCAGGATAAGTGAGACAAAAGGGAGTTTCGTGGGAAAAGAGGCTCTCAGAGAGGGAGACAAAAGTGAGAAGAGTGGTAGGGATATTGGGTTTAAGAGGTTATCAGCTTCTAAATGGCAAGACAAGAGGGATAGGGGATTGTGCTTTAAGTGTGATGAAAAGTTTGCTCCGGGGCACCAGTGCAAGAATAAACAACTACAGGTCCTCTTAGTGCTAGATGAGGAGGTGGAGATTGAGAATGAGGAAGAGGGGGAAGAGTGTGTCGAATTGGCTGTTAGTTCTGTAGTAGGGTTAACTATGCCAAAAACCATGAAGATGAGGGGGAAGATAGGGGAATTAGAGGTGGTCTATTTGGTAGACTCAGGTGCTTCACATAACTTCATTTCCGTGAGGTTACTGGAATAATTGGGATTAAAATTAGAGGAGACCAGGGGGTATGGGGTAGTAATGGGAAATGGTGTAACTGTGAAGGGCAAGGGTATTTGTAGGGAAGTCCCATTGAAGGTGCAACAATACACCATAACGGAAGAATATTTGCCCATGACCCTTAATGGATGTGAATTGATACTAGGGGTCAAATGGTTATAGACTTTGGGAGAGGTAGTCACTGATTGGGCACAACTTACCATGAAATTATGAGAAAATCGGAATTGGGTATTATTGAGGGGGGATCCAAGCCTTACTAGAGGTTTGATAGGCTTAAAAACCTTAATGAAGCAAACTAAAGAAGAAGGTAATTTGTTCATGATACATATTTGTGTTTTGGAGCAGAATGGAGGCAAGGAGTCGAGTGTATTACCTGATGGTGTGCAGTCTTTGTTGGGTAGTTACGAAGAAGTCTTTAACATGCCAAAGGGCCTGCCACCTTTAAAGATATAGATCATGCTATACATTTAAAAGAAGTGGTAGAACCCATAAGTGTCAAACCTTATAGGTATCCTCAATGTCAAAAGGCAGAAATTGAGAGACTAGTGGAGAAGATGCTGGTAGCAGGAGTAATTCAGCCTAACTTTAGCCCTTACTCAAGCCCTGTCTTTTTAGTGCGGAAAAAAGACAACAGTTGGAGGTTTTGTGTGGATTATAGGGCTTTAAATGGGGCTATAGTGTTAGATAAATTCCCCATACCTATGATAGATGAACTATTAGATGAATTATATAGATCTAAGGTGTTTTCTAAGCTGGATTTAAAGTCTGGATACCACAGATCATGATAAACCAAAGAGATGTGGAAAAAACAGCTTTGAGGACACACCATGGACACTATGAATTCCTAGTGATGCCATTTGGGCTCACTAATGCTCCTGCCACCTTCCAAGCTTTGATGAATAGGGTGTTTAGCAAGATTTTGAGGAAGTTTATGCTAGTATTTTTTGATGATATATTAATTTACAGTAAGACCATAAAAGACCATGTAGATCATTTGAGAGAAGTATTAGAGATATTGAGGGAGAATCAATTATATGAAAATATGAAGAAGTGTGTGTTTGCCAAGTTGGAGCTTGAATACTTGGGAAATGTTATCTTAGGGAAGGGGGTTTCAGCAGATCCAAACAAAATCCAAGCTATGTGGGATTCACCTTGACCTAAAAGCTTTAAGGAGTTAAGAGGATATTTGGGGCTAATAGGGTATTACAGGAGGTTCATGAGAGACTATGGGAAGATTACTGCTCCGTTGACACAATTATTGAAGAAGGAAAGGTTCAAATGGTCTGAGGAGGCTGAAAATGCATTCAAGCAACTGAAGACTGCTATGTGTTCATTACCAGTTTTGGTTCTACCTAATTTTCAGTAACCATTCATTTTGGAGACTGACGCCTTTGGTATCGGTCTAGGAGCAGTGTTGATGCAAAATGGTAGGCCTATAGCATATTAAAGCCAGTCCCTATCACCTAGAGCCCGTGAAAAATTAGTTTATGAGAGGGAACTCATGGCAATAGTCCTCTCGGTTAAGAAGTGGAGACACTACTTGCTGGGGCAACAGTTCATTATCAGAATCGACCTCTAGAGCCTCAAATATTTACTAGAACAGAGATTGATTGTGGTGGACCAATAGAAGTGGGTTACAAACCTGGAAAGAGTAACAAAGTTGTTGACGCCTTATCAAGGAGGGGGGACTTAGTAGATTGCCAACTCATGGGAATTTCTCAAGGGGTTGACATAACTGACATCTTACAGGAGGTAAAAGAGGACTGTAGAAGAGGACTGCCAGTTGAAGGATCTGAAGACTGAAATCTCCAAAGATGCTACCAGTAAGTTACCTTTTTCCTTGGTGCATGGTAGATTAATGTATAATGGAAGGTTAGTGCTGAGTAGAAATTCTAAATATATTCCACTACTTTTAAAGGAAGCACATGAGTCTCATTTAGCAGGTCATGGGGGAACCTTGAAAACTTATAAGAATTTGGAAAAAGAAATTTATTGGGAAGGGATGAAAAAACAAGTAGCTAGGTATGTAGCCGAATGTGCCACTTGCCAACAGCAGAAACATGCAGCTTTAACCTCTGCAAGACTGCTGCAACCATTACTGGTTCCTAAGCAAATTTGGGAGGATTTATACCTTGATTTTGTAGAAGGGTTACCGAAATCTGGAGGTTATGACGCCATCCTAGTGGTAATGGACAGGTTGAGCAAACTTGCTCACCTGTTCCTTTAAAACATTTTTACCCGGCAAGATCTGTGGTAGCGCTTTTCACCAAAGAGATTGTCCAACTCCATGGTCCTCCAAGATCTTTGGTGTCAGATAGGGACAAGGTCTTCTTGAGTAAATTTTGGGAGGAGTTGTTTAGGCAGGCGAGAACTCAACTAAATCGAAGTTCAGCCTACCACCCTCAGTCGGATGGTCAAACCGAGGTCACTAATAGGACGATAGAGGCCTATCTTTGTTGTTTTACTATAGGTAAGCCTCTTCAATGGTATAAATGGTTACATTGGGCGGAATATTGCTATAATACCTCTTTCCACTCCTCCCTAGGGACTTAACCATTCAAGGTAGTTTATGGGAGAGAACCACCACCAATTTTAAGATACAGAAAGCAGAAAACTGTGGTAGCTAGTGAGGAACAGGTGCTACAACATAAGGATGCCATGAAAGAAGAGTTGAAGAATCATTTGGTCATAGTTCAACAGTATATCAAGACAAGGGCTGATGTGCATAGGAGGGACATTGAGTTTGTAGTAGGAGGCAATGTTTATTTGAAGTTAGCCCTTTATAGACAACAATATTTAGCTAAGAGAGTGAATGAGAAGCTGTCTCCTGAGTTCTATGGGCCATTTTTAGTTGTACAGAGAGTGGGATCAGTGGCGCATGAACTTACCTTACCACTAGAATCTAAGATACATCCAATATTTCATGTTTCACAGTTGAAGGCAGCTCATGGTTATCAAAAGTTGGCCAAGGGATCGCAGTCCCAATTTGAAGTTATTCATCCAACCAGAAGCTATTTTGGGAGTGAGAACTACGCGGCAGTCTAAAATTAAGGAGGTTTTGATTTATTGGGAGGGGTTGCCGAATGAATAAGCAAATTGGGAGCCATAAGACCTAATTGACCAACAATTTCCAGCTTTCCACCTTGAGGACAAGGTGTAGCTGATAGGGAGAGCGGGGGGAGAGGGTTAATGTTACGACCCATAGTCTAGAAATTAAATTTACTTATCAAAGGAGAAGGTCCAAGGGTACAGGGGTTGTTTCTGTTAAGAAAAAGTAAGGGGTAGTTCTATCAAGTTGTAGGAAAGGGGTAATGTTGTCTAAAGTAAGAAAAGAATTAGTTTGCCGACTACTAGAATAAAACAACGTAGGGTGTGGGTGGGGGGGGGAATAAATGCATTTTCTACTACATGATTAGAGCCAAAAGGCTGGAGGAGCTAGAACCTCGAATTCTAGTGTCATATCATTGTTATTTTTGGGTCAATTGTGATCAATAAATCAATACATACATTTTCAGTCAATTGTTTGTGCTTGTGTTTGTTGCTCAGTTAGAGGAATATTGGCAGGATCTATCACTGACTTCCCAATTTTGATCCTTTTCGTTGTATTTTATTACAGTAATTAGTGAAACGTACGCTTGGCATGATCTACTGTAATCGGCCAGACTGCAGAAACAAAGTTAAACAAAAACTAACGCCAAGCATCGAAAGCAGACATACTAGTTGCCAATTGCAGTCACATTCGGTACTACAACAATTGTTCACATCTGACTACATTATCCATCCTCTGTTCACATTATCAACGAGACTTTGTACTTCCACATCAAAATGTATCACTTGACAATACCTACTGTCTTTACTACACTACACTCAACAGCCTACGTAACTTAAGATTATACAAACATATTAAAGGGAGTTGTGTAACTTAACTATCAAAGGAGGTGAAATGAAACACACATTTGTTGCCACCTATTATGTGGTTCTCTATGGGGCTGCTACAGCCCCAGAAGGGCATCATGGGTCCATATGTCCAACAATATCATTGTCACTTGATTCGCTTTCTTGCTTTGTAACATCCTCGTCATCACTCCTCTCTTTTGTAGTGGAATTTGTAATATTCTCCCCTTTAACATATTGTTCACAGTATTCTGTTAATGATCACAAAATCAAAATGAGATTATATCCATCGGTCTTTAGCAACAAGTGACTTTTTCAACAACCCATGTATAAAAATGATAAAGAATTCACTCTTTCATATGTTACAATGAAAATTAGTCTAAGGGAAAAACAAATTAATGTGATCCCATAGTCCAGAAATTAAATTTAATTATCAAAGGAGAAGGTCCAAGGGTATAGGGGTTGTTACTGACAGGAAAGAGTAAGGGGTAGTTTTCTCAAGTTGTAGGAAAGGGGTAATGTTATCTAAAGTGACAAAAGAGTTAGTTAGCTGACTAACGGAATAGAATAGCGTATAGTGTGTAAAGGGTGATATCATGTATTTTGTACTATGTGATTTGAGCCAAAAGGCTGGAGGAGCTAAGACCTCAAATTCTAGTGTCATATCCTTGCTATTTTTCAGTCAATTGTGATCAATAAATCAACGCATACATTTTCAGTCAATTGTTTGTGCTTGTGTTTGTTGCTCAGTTAGAGGAATATTGGCAGGATCTTTCACTAACTTCCCAATTTTGAGCCTTTCCGTTATATTTTATTACAGTAATTAGTGAACGTGTGCTTGGCATGATCTACTGTAGTCGGCAAGATTGCAAAAGCAAAGTTACACAAAAACTGACGCCAAGCTTCGCAAGAAGACATATTAGTTGCCAATTGCAATCACATTCGTTACTACAACAATTGTTCACATATGACTACGTTATCCATCCTCTGTTCACATTATCAATGAGACTTTGTACTTCCACATCAAAATGTATCACTTGACAGTATCTACTGTCTTTACTAAACTGCACTCAACAGCCTATGTAACTTAAGATTATACAAATATATTAAAGGGAGTTGTGTAATTTAACCATCAAAGGAGGTGAAATGTAACACACATTTGTTGCCACCTATTATGTGGTTCTTTATGAGGCTGCTACAGCCCTAGAAGGGCATCATGGGTTCACATGTTCGACAATATCATCCTCACTTGATTTGCTTTCTTCCCCTGTAACATCTTCCTCATCACTCCTATCTTCTGCAGTGGAATTTGTAATATTCTCCCTTATAGCATAACGTTCACAGTATTTTGTTAATTATCACAAAATCAAAATCATATTATATCCATCGGTGTTTAGCAACAAGTGACTTTTTGAGCAACCCATGTATAAAAATGATAAAGCATTCAATCTTTCATATGTTACAATGAAATGTAGTCTAAGGGAAAACATATTAATGTGGTCCCATAGTCCAGAAATTAAATTTACTTATCAGAGGAGAAGGTCCAAAGGTATAGGAGCTATTACTGATAAGAAAGAGTAAGGGGGTAATTCTATCAAGTTGTAGGAAAGAGGTAATGTTGTCAAAAGTGAGAAAAGAGTTAGCTAGCCGACTAACGGAATAAAACAACGTGAGGTGTGTGAGGGCGTATAGCATGCATTTTGCACTATGTGATTTGAGCCAAAAGGCTGGAGGAGCTAGGACCTCAAATTCTAGTGTCATATCATTGTTATTTTTAGGTCAATTGTGATCAATAAATCAACACATACATTTTTAGTCAATTGTTTGTGCTTGTGTTTGTTGCTTGGTTAGAGGAATATTGGCAGGATCTATCACTAACTTCTCAATTTTGAGCCTTTCCATTATATTTTATTATAGTAATTAATGAAATGTGTGCTTGGCATGATCTATTATAGTCGGCCTGACTGCAGAAGCAAAGTTACATAAAAACTAATGCCAAGCATCGCAAGAAGACATATTAGTTGCCAATTGCAATCACATTCGTTACTACAACAATTGTTTACATATGAATACATTATCCATCCTCTGTTCACATTATCAATGAGACTTTGTACTTCCACATCAAAATGCATCACTTGATAATACTTATTGTCTTTACTACACTGCACTCAACAGCCTATGTAACTTAAGATTATACAAACATATTAAAAGGAGTTGTGTAACTTAACCATCAAAGGAGGTGAAATGCAACACACGTTTGTTGCCACCTATTATGTGGTTCTCTTTGGGGCTACTACAACCCTAGAAGGGCATCATGGGTCCACATGTCCAGCAATATCATCCTCACTTGATTTGCTTTCTTCCTCTGTAACATCCTCCTCATCACTCCTCCCTTCTGCAATGGAATTTGTAATATTCTCCCTTATAGCATAACATTCAGAGTATTTTGTTAATGATCACAAAATCAAAATCAGATTATGTCCATCGGTCTTTAGCAACAAGTGACTTTTTGAGCAACCCATGTGTAAAAATGATAAAGCATTTAGTCTTTCATATGTTACAATGAAATGTAGTCTAAGGGAAAAACAGATTAATGTGATCCTAAAGTCCAGAAATTAAATTTACTTATCAAAGGAGAAGGTCCAAGGGTACAGGAGCTGTTACTGATAAGAAAGAGTAAGGGGTAATTCTATCAAGTTGTAGGAAAGGGGTAATGTTGTCTAAAGCGAGAAAAGAGTTAGTTAGCAGACTAACGGAATAAAACAGCGTGGGGTGTGTGAGGAGGGATAGCATGCATTTTGTACTATGTGATTTGAGCCAAAGGGCTGGAGGAGCTAGGACCTCAAATTTTAGTGTCATATTATTTTTAGTTTTTGGTCAATTGTGACCAATAAATCAACACATACATTTTCAGTCAATTATTTGTGCTTGTGTTTGTTGCTCGGTTAGAGGAATATTAGCAGGATCTATCACTAACTTCCCAATTTTGAGCATTTCCTTTATATTTTATTACAGTAATTAGTGAAACGTGTGCATGCATGATCTACTGTAGTCGACCAGACTACAGAAGCAAAGTTACACAAAACTAACTCCAAGCATCGCAAGCAGACATATTAGTTGCCAATTGCAATCACTTTCGTTACTACAACAATTGTTCACATCTGACTACATTATCCATCCTCTATTCACATTTTCAATGAGACTTTGTACTTCCACATCAAAATGTATCACTTGACAATACCTATTGTCTTTACTAAACTGCACTCAACAGCCTATGTAACTTAAGATTATACAAGCATATTAAAGGGAGTTGTGTAACTTACCATCAAAGGAGGTGAAATGTAGCACACATTGGTTGCCACCTATTATGTAGTTCTCTATGGGGTTGCTACAGCCCCAGAAGGGCATCATGGGTCCACATGTCCAGTAATATCATCGTCACTTGATTCACTTTCTTCCTCTGTAACATCCTTGTCATCACTCCTCTCTTCTGTAGTGGAATTTGTAATATTCTCCCTTTTAGCATAACGTTCACAGTATTATGTTAATGATCACAAAATCAAAATCAGATTATATCCATCGTTCTTTGGCAACAAGTAACTTTTTGAGCAACATATGTATAAAAATGATAAAGCATTCAGTCTTTCATATGCTACAATGAAAAGTAGTCTAGGGGAAAAACAGATTAATGTGATCCCATAGTCCAGAAATTAAATTTACTTATCAAAGGAGAAGGTCCAAGGGTACAGGAGTTGTTACTGATAAGAAAAAGTAAGGGGTAGTTCTATAAAGTTGCAGGAAAGGGGTAATGTTGTCTAAAGTGAGAAAAGAGTTAGTTAGTCGACTAACGGAGTAAAACAACGTGGGGTGTGTGAGACTAGGATAGCATGCATTTTATACTACGTGATTTGAGCCAAAAGGCTAGAGGAACTAGAACCTCAAATTCTAATGTCATATCATTGTTATTTTCAGGTCAATTGTGATCAATAAATCAATACATATATTCTCAGTCAATTGTTTGCGCTTGTGTTTGTTGCTCGGTTAAAGGAATATTGGCAGGATCTATCACTGACTTCCCAATTTTGAGCCTTTTTGTTATATTTATTACAGTAATTAGTGAAACGTGTGCTTGGCATGATCTACTGTAGTCGGCCAGACTGCAGAAGTAAAGTTACACAAAAACTGACATCAAGCATTGCAAGTAGACATATTAGTTGCCAATTGCAATCACTCTTGTTACTACAACAATTGTTCACATCTGACTACATTATCCATCCTCTATTCACATTATCAATGAGACTTTGTACTTCCACATCAAAATGTGTCACTTGACAATACCTACTGTCTTTACTACACTGCACTCAACAGCCTTTGTAACTTAAGATTATACAAGCATATTAGAGGGAGTTGTGTAAGTTCATCAAAGGAGGTGAAATGCAACACACGTTTGTTGCCACCTATTATGTGGTTCTCTATGGGGCTTCTACGGCTCCAAAAGGGCATCATGGGTCCACATGTCCAGCAATATCATCGTCACTTGATTCGCTCTCTTCCTCTGTAACATCCTTGTCATCACTCCTCTCTTCTGTAGTGGAATTTGTAATATTTACCCTTTTAGCATAATGTTCACAGTATTCTGTTAATGATCACAAAATCAAAATCAGATTATATCCTTCATTCTTTAGCAACAAGTGACTTTTTGAGCAACACATGTATAAAAATGATAAAGCATTCAGTCTTTCATATGTTACAATGAAAAGTAATCTCAGGGAAAAACAAGTTAATGTGATCCCATAGTCTAGAAATTAAATTTACTTATCAAAGGAGAAGGTCCAAAGGTACAGGGGTTGTTACTGATAAGAAAAAGTAAGGGGTAGTTCTATCAAGTTGTAGGAAATGGATAATGTTGTCTAAAGTGAGAAAAGAGTCAGTTAACCGACTAACGGAATAAAACAACGTGGGGTGTGTGAGGGGGGTGGGGATAACATGCATTTTGTACTACGTGATTTGAGTCAAAAGGCTGGAGGAGCTAAAACCTCGAATTCTAGTGTCTTATCATTGTTATTTTCGGGTCAATTTTGATTAATAAATCAATACATACATTTTCAGTCAATTGTTTGTGCTTGTGTTTGTTGCTCGGTTAGAGGATTATTGGCAGGATTTATCACTGACTTCCCAATTTTGAGCCTTTCCGTTATATTTTATTACAGTAATTAGTGAAACGTATGCTTGGTATGATCTACTGTAGTCGGCCAGACTGCAGAAGCAAAGTTACATAAAAACTGACGCCAAGCATCACAAGCAGACATATTGGTTGCCAATTGCAATGACATTCGTTACTACAACAATTGTTCACATCTAACTACATTATCCATCCTCTGTTCACATTATCAATGAGACTTTGTACTTCCACATCAAAATTTATCATTTGATAATACCTACCATCTTTACTACACTGCACTCAACAACCTATGTAACTTAAGATTATACAAGCATATTAAAGGTAGTTGTGTAACTTAACCATCAAAGGAGGTGAAATGCAACACACGTTTGTTGCCACCTATTATGTGGTTCTCTATGGGGTTGCTACAGCCCCAGAAGGGCATCATGGGCTACATGTCCTACAATATCAACGTCACTTGATTCACTCTCTTCCTCTGTAACATCCTCCTCATCACTCCTCTCTTTTGTAGTGGAGTTTGTAATATTCTCCCTTCGAGCATAACGTTCACAGTATTCTATTAATGATCACAAAATCAAAATCAGATTATATCTATCAATCTTTAACAACAAGTGACTTTTTGAGCAACCTATGTATAAAAATGATAAAGCATTCAGTCTTTCATATGTTACATTGAAAAGTAGTCTAAGGGAAAAACATATTAATTTGATCCCATATTTCATAAATTAAATTTACTTATCAAAGGAGAAGGTCTAAGGCTACAAGGGCTGTTACTGATAAGAAAGAGTAAGGGGTAGTTCTATCAAGTTGTTGGAAAGGGGTAATGTTGCCTAAAGTGAGAAAAGAGTTAGTTAGTCGACTAACGGAATAAAACATCGTAAGGTGTGTGAGACTAAGATAGCATGCATTTTGTACTACGTGATTTGAGCCAAAAGTCTAGTGTCATATCATTGTTATTTTCAAGTCAATTGTGATCAATAAATCAATACATACATTTTCAATCAATTGTTTGTGCTTGTGTTTGTTGCTCGATTAGAGGAATATAGGCAAGATCTGTCACTGACTTCCCAATTTTGAGCCTTTCCGTTATATTTTATAACAGTAATTAGTGAAACGTGTGATTGGCATGATCTATTATAGTCGGCTAGACTGGAGAAGCAAAGTTACACAAAAACTGACGCCAAGCATCGCAAGCAGACATATTAGTTGCCAATTGCAATCACATTCGTTACTACAACAATTGTTCACATCTGACTACATTATGCATCCTCTGTTCACATTATCAATGAGACTTTGTACTTCCACATCAAAATGTATCACTTGACAATACCTACTGTCTTTACTACACTGCACTCAACAGCCTATGTAACTTAAGATTATACAAGCATATTAAAGAGAGTTGTGTAACTTAACCATCAAAGGAGGTGAAATGTAACACACATTTGTTGCCACCTATTATGTGGTTCTCTATGGGGCTGCTACAGCCCCAGAAGGGCATCATGGGTCCACATGTCCGGCAATATCATCGTCACTTGATTCACTTTCTTCCTCTGTAACATCCTCCTCATCACTCCTCTCTTCTGTAGTAGAATTTGTAATATTCTCCCTTTTAGCATAACGTTCACAGTATTCTGTTAATGATCACAAAATCAAAATCAGATTATATCCATCGGTTTTTAGCAACAAGTGACTTTTTGAGCAACCCATGTATAAAAATGATAAAGCATTCTGTCTTTCATATGTTATAATGAAAAGTAGTCTCAGGGAAAAAACAGATTAATGTGATCCCAGATCATGTAGTGTCTTAGACTCTTAGTATACATCTAGAAGCAGTGTCAAGGAATGAAAAAGTTATATGATTCCAGATCATGGGACATTTTCTATGGGAAACATAAAGCTCATCTAAGCTTGAGATTAGTAGGTCCAGAGTTTCAAAACTAACGTTTATGCACCAGAATGAATGACACAGTTCATGTTCTGTCAGGATAACGAATACGCACACTCTCAATCCATGCACGTTGACCCTTTTCAGAAGGATCAGAACATGAACCGTGTCACTCACTATGGTGCATAAACATTTCATTTTTCTTTTAGTGCTTTCTGTTAATAACCAGAAACTAATTAAGCATTTTGCTTCTAAATTTCTTCTTGTTCCCAGACGTGCACACACGTTGTATAAACAATGATTCGAGTGCTAGAACTTATTGATTTGTGTTTCTAGTAATTCATATCAATCACTATCATCATACTACTCCTGTTAACAACATAAATATGCATTTAATGATGATAAAAGAACGCTGAATAACTGTCACCTTTCACTTTTTGATCGTACTTTTCTCTATCCTTCATCATCAATGATGCAGCATCACCATTGAGAGGATCTGAAGGATTTGGATAAAGTAATAGCTGCGGCAGGAAAACTTCAAAAACATTTAGAAGATCTGCAGCAATGGCAATGATCGTTCACGGGTAAGAAATCCTGGAAAGAGCTAAAAGGGAAAAGGACAATGGCGGAAAAAATGCATATATAAACAATATTCCATTTGAGTAAATGACATTAAGTACTTATTAAACATGCAATGGCTAATCATTTACCAAACATTGGACTCCATGACTGGTTGATTACATCCAAGCATACAGAACCAGAACTGCCATTAACATATAACAAGGATAAAGTTAGGCGTATCACTAAAAAAATGACATTTGAAGGCAATTATTGAAATGTAACTATGTCATAATTTGAACTTAATGTAAATGCTTTCAGACAATCAGGCCCTGGGCCTGCTAGAATTTCAACCCCTAAAATTGACTTACCCATCTCTCGTGTAACCACCTGAATCAATGCACACAACCAATTAAAAGCTTCATAGGAAAAAGAAGTCTGATTTTAGCTTACAGTTCATCAACATTTGGGTGGAATATCTTGTTCACAAATCCAATAGAAGGAGATTTGTATGGATAAGCATCAGGAAGTTCAACATGGATTTTCCAAACTCCACCTTCATAGAGACCTTGGAGAGTCACAATCATATAAGTCAAAAAATATAGAAGTTAATGTAAAATTTCATAAGCTTTCACATGAAAAAAGAATAACTGTTTGGAAATTCTTCACAAAAAGTGCTGTAAAATCAACTAGAATCAAGCCTATCGTGTTCAGCAAAACTGTTTGAACAATAGATATATAACAGCTAAAAAGGACAAAATACCATTCTAAACCCTAAAACAATATTGCATGTACTAGGGCCGTTTATTTTCAATTCTATTTCTACTGTCTAGTTTCACTTTGGGTTTTATGTTGTAGTCTCTAGTTTTCTTTTACTGTTTTTAGTTTCTATTTTTTTTAATAAAAACAAAAACCTCTTTAATCGTTAATGTCAATATAATTATATTTTTATTACTGATAATAATTACATATTATATAAAATTTAAAGATAAATTATTTTTTATAAATAAAAATAAAAAATTTTATTTAATCTCTTATAAAATATTTATTTCATAAGTTATGAAACTGGAAGAAACCAAAACAAAAAATAGAAACTAAAAACTCAAACAAGCAAGTTTTTTTAATTGAAATTGAAAACAAAAACAGAAAATCAAAAATAAAAATAGAAACAAACAACCTTAAGAACCTTGTCAAGAGGAAAAAAGATAACAAATTAGTATTTGTATTACAATCGCTTTCTTTAGACCATGATCTGATAAATGTATGCAAATGATCCTTCTCCAAAACCATGATTTTGAGAGGTTTCTTTTCCATAATTATGATCCTGAAATATTAACCAAATACCAAAAGAGTTGCTTTCATGCAACCCACTTTGAGACAAAAGTTGTTCTAAATGTAATCCCAAGCATTTACAATATTCGATGGTTCATACATTAGTTTCAACCATGCACACACAAACAAGCAAAGAGAGACATGGAAGGAGAAAGCACAAATGGAGAGCACCATATAAAACCAAGTTCACCAAAGAAAGGAAACAATTAGTAAGATAGATGTCAAACGAGAAGGAAAATGCACCATATCTGAAGATACATACTTCCTTTAGGACCATGAAAGTCCACATTAAATTCAATCAATCCATCGTTTATTGTCTCCACATTGTAATCGCTCATCATCCTGGAACCATGAATATGACAGCTCAGAATCAACTCAAAAGAGAATTGTTATCAATAACTTGAGCAAGAAAGCAGCTGCAGATCTTGGTAAACAAGGTTATTCTGCAAAATAACAATCGTTTACTGGATATAAAAGGATGAAGTCCTTATGATGAAAAGAAACAAGGAGATAAATCAGGAATCCATTGCAAAGCATCAGAATTGAGGACAAAAGGATAACATGAACCACATGATCCACGCACAGGGCAGTCACCAGTGGTGACAATATCTGAAATCTTGCACTGAACAAGCCAAGAACTGCAAATAACAAGTCCAAACCACAAGCAGTAAACCTAAGAATAGTTTTTATACAACTTCAGCTGCTTAACAACAATGCACCGGTGCTCTTGATAGTTTTGAACTCTTATCACTCTTTCTGACACTACTAGTGCATTTCATGGATAATACTTCCGTCCACAACGCTGAATTTCTACCTTCTCCCATGAGCATGAAACTTAGTATAACGTATATCTAACAAGGTCTAAACACGAATCTTCCATTTCAATTATTTCAACTGAATGAAGTAATCCAAAATGCATATACTAATAACGAATAGAACTTACAGCTTCATGACGTCCATCTCCCTCCTCTTGCTTGGAGAAGACATTTTATATTAAAGGTACAAGAAAAAAGAACCTGCCAGTAGAGCATTAAAGGATGTGCTTTTAATTTCACAGGACTAGAACAGAAGGGGAAAAAAAAGCACAACTTAAACAAAATCCACTAACTCAAAATATTTTAAAATCAAGACGCAAAATATACATGGAGAAAAGCGTACCCCTTTTTCAGAAATAAATAAAAACGTAAGCACAATGTGGGATCTTGACCTCAAAAATAATGAAAGTCCGAAGTAACAAGCAAGTGAAGATCAAATCTGTCAAAGAAAATGAACCATATCAGTTAGCCAATTCATCCAATGGCAAAAACAAGACAAATAATTGCTGCTAAGAACACAGGCTTGAAGCTCCTTTTGATAAAACAACCAAGTACTACAAAATGATGCATATATCTTCCATATCCAAACTTCATCGAATCTCACATTGCTTTAAATGACAAATAAAAAGAAACCCTTCCCACATAAACGAAGCAAACATCGGTGCCCTATACATGTTTCATATGCCCATGAACAAAATTTGCAGCATTCAACTCTTAATAGTCAAATTCAGAACCCCCTCAATCCAAAGCAAGCAACAGAATTCAAGATTCCAAAATATCATTTGACTTTCGAGAAAAATAAAGATTAAAAAAAAAAGTAACAAAGCAGAAACCGCAAACAATCGATGATTTTATTTGAAGTTGAGGCCTTGAAGTCAAAACCTGGTATTTAAGACATTTTTCACTCAAATCTTAACAAAATGGAACGACCCTTTCAAGATCGTGGTATCGTGAGACGGGAACAGAAACTGGGAAATAAAGAAAAAAAAAGGGGAAACAGAGAGAAGACAGAGTGACCAAGAAACAGGACATTGTGTATACATGTATTATGTATATATATGGGGAGAGAGAGAGAGAGAGTGAATGTCGACATTTTCACATGCGCGTGTTCCAACTTTAATTCTGCAACGTGTCGATGCAACTGTGTACGTACGTATTTCATTCTGAAAAAAAAATTGTGTACGTATTTAATTATTAACTAATCAAGATGGTTATTTAAAAAAAAACTAATTAAGATGATGTGCGTTCCGAACATGAGAGGTACTTGTGTCGATCGTTTAGTTTGTATTACTTATGGGGAAAAAGGTCACTTTTGCCCCTAAATTTCTTATCAATTACCAACTTTAACTTTAGCGTCTCAAAGCAAACGATACTAACCTTAATACAGTACAACCTTGATAAATGAATATTTAATAAATTAATAATCTTGATTAAATAATAATTTTCTTCGATCCGGACTTGGGCTAATAGGATAAAATAATAATATCGCTAAATGCATAAGATAATAGTTTTAAAAAAATTCCTTGAGGCCCACTGAAAATATAAAATAATAATTCATTAAA
>JANKOE010000006.1:63500122-63529842 GCA_026284465.1 Erythroxylum citrifolium
ATTAAAATGATTGTTATTCATTATATTAACAAAAATTGAACACAAAACCTTACGTAAGGTTTTTATGGTAATGTCTCATTTCTTAATAAACTTTCAATAGAGCTCTCTACTACTTTCCAATCAGAAGTGCTTAGAATAGGACTTTGAAGATGAATTATACACGCAATATGTCTTCTTATTACTACACTATAAGATTATAATTGTTTTGTTCCTGACTTAAAATAATTGTTATGAGCAGTTAAAAAATGAACTCAATTTGTGAGAATAGCTTTTAATCAAAATTAAAATATAATATCTTAGTTTGGTAATTTGGCTTCATATACTTGACTTCAATTTCTTCAATGGTTACACTCTTATAGCTGTTTCGAAATTCTCATTTGACTTTTCAATATAACCTGTAAACTATATTGAGGATATATTTGGTCAACTGGAATGTGTGTTATCTATATAAGGGATCTTTCAATTGAGAAGAGCCATCAACTTGAAATGAAGAGAAGAGTCTGTCTATTTTATTTAGTTGTTTAGTTAAAACAATGATTCGTGATTGGAGCAGATATTAAGAACCATTATTTCATCTGACATGGTAAACTTATTTTTTCCCTTGGTTTTTTGCACTTATATTTCAACCATATATAATTTGGTAATTGCATTAAGGCATTTTGAATTTAATCTATTGAATAAAGAAGGTCAAATTGTACCATCAATAATTTATAATCAGTTATTTTATAATTTATATAGTAAATTATTATTATTTCATTCATTTTCTTCTCTTTGTTTTATAAGGGAAGTGTTTTAATTATCAGACACATTTTAGTAAACTTCACATACAAAAGCATGACCTTTTGCCTAAGTAACTTGAAGCATATGCTTCTTTTCTACATTATCTACTATTATTAAGAAATCTGGAAACTTGTTGATTGGTTGATTCATGAAGCTATTATGAGACTCTTAAATTTGGCTTACATATGCTGAAAATGAAGGTGGTCATTGGCCTTGAGAATCTTCATTATTTTATTATGTTATTTTTAGACTTTTAATTGCTAGCTTTTTAGTATTTACTGATATGCTTAATTGTTTTATAATCATTATACCTTTAATAATAAAACATTATTTTCTTCTTGTTCCTCCTATATTTTCCCTTTGTTTTTAAAGCTTAATAATTAGTATTAGAGCATTATTTTATTAAGAGATACGTAAGATTGAGTTAATCAAAACACAATTAGCTAATCACTTATCTCCTATTTCACTCAAACATAATATTCCAATTTTTGATAGAATAAATTGTTAAATGTGAGATGATAGAATGAAAGTCTATCTTGATATTAATAATTTGTAGGAAGTTGATAGAGAAAGAATAAAAATTATAAAATAAAAATAGTGGAAAGAATAAAGAAATGAAATAATAGCCTCAAGCCTGGAGTTTATGGATACAATCACACCAACAATAATAACGCCCAAGGCCTAATAAGTTTCAAACTAATCTTTGATGTTTCATATATTCTTAAAATTGCTCAAAACCTTTCAAGTGTTTGTCAGCAATCGAATTTTTTTTTAAAAATGTTGTTTAAGGACAAAAGTTGTATGAATATAGATGCAGAAAATAAGGAAATATTTAAAGTTCAAGTAAAAGTCAAAAAGATATTATGTTTTGGTATATACTTAAACAAAAGCTTTGCCTTAAATCTATTGAGAGAGAAGCACACTATAGTGCATAAAGAAGATAGAAGTATAATTCTTTGGCATAAGGGATTGAGTCACTTTCATCATATTGCTCTACTTTTCATGAAGAAGAACAATATTATGGAAGGGTTACCTAAATTAGAATAGGAGCTTTCTACATGGATGTTTGTTAATATATGAAGCAACAAAGGTTCTTTTTTCATATAACAAGGCCTAAAAGGTTACATTGAAGCTGTAACTAGTATACATAGATGTGGGAGGAACTAAAAAAATACTATATTAAATGAAAGTAGGTATTATATTGCTTTCATCGATGATATAATAAGAATGTGTTGGATTTATTTTATAAAACTTACATATGAGGTTGCTGATATTTTTGGAAGTTTAAAGTTTAAATGGGAACTCAAAGTAGATTCAAAATGCAAATGATCAATTATGATAATAGAACCTAATATACCTCTAAAAGATTTACAAGTTTTGTGAACATGCATATGTTGATACCTTGAGTGACATTTACTCCATTTGAACCAAGGATGAAAAGGCCAAGTTGTTAATATTTCCATAAGCCAACCAGATTGTTTAGAAAATTTGAGACATAGGAATCAATTGAAAAGTTCAAGATTCAAGAAGTCCAGACAGTTGATACATAATTAACTTGTGCTTTAAATCCAATAGTGCATGGAGGCAGTTAGCCAGGAAGTGATTACGATTGGAAGTAGGTTGAAAGTTGAGTGGTTATATAAGAATTGTTGGAGGTGGTTGAATTTGAGAGAGTTATATAAATACAATAGCATTACAACAGGGGATGCACAAAAAAATAAGACAATCAGACTACTCAAAGACAATGAAAAACAAAAATAAGACCCTATCATCATTTCAAGTTTTCTTTATACATTGTACTCATCTTTTAACTTAATCAAATTATCTTTTAACTTAAATTTTATTCCAACACTCTTTAACATTTTGGTAACCTAGAATTCTATTTGCTAAGTTTTTCAAAGCCCACCTATATCATTGATAAGAGGTCGGATGAAATATTGGGAGAATCTCTCCTTAGCACACTCAAATTCTTGGTTGATTATAAAAGCAATTAATAATTTGGTATGTCGAGTGGGATAATGATGCCTCATACGAGAAATAGAAAAGAAATCATTATGCCTCTAACACTGGAGGAAGAGATCCCTACTATAGTAGGAAATGAAGGCTTTTGTGTCCCAAATGATTGAAAATCTTGAGAAGGTATCATCACATTCAACTAAGTCTTTAACTTACAAGAATTCAAAATCAGCAACTATTAACAAGAAATGATGTTGTTTATGCTAATGATATTTCATAGTTGAAGTCCAATTTGGCCTTTACGACTGAAGCAATCAAAATACTGATAGAGAAGATGGAAAATCTTTTTGTCGCTTTGGTACAGGTGGCTGAGTAAAATTCTCTTTCTCTATCAAGACATATTTTCAAAGGGAAGCTTACACTAAATGCGATGGAAGTTAGTGAGAGTAATTGTCATTTAGCTTCTTCCTTTGTTGAAGAAAGGATATGCTCCTTTTTATAAAAGAGAGGATATTTTTGTTGCACTTATGCTCAGTAATTCTGTAAATAACGACATGTTGTCAGGTCTCAAGCTCTTAGAAGATAAGGATTTGATTTTGAAGTTGAAACTAATGGATAAAATTGTGGTTTAGGGGCAACCTTTTAGTTATAAACCATAATCCTGCTATTGCTTCTCCACAAATGAGACTTCAAGTTGATATGGAAGCTGCTAGAGAATCTGTATAAGAACTGTATGGGTTTGGCTTAAGATGGTCGCCCATAATTCTATAAATCTTATTCAGAGCATATTTGACTACGAGAAATCTTATTCTTGTGGCTACATAATTCCTGAATTTAATTTATTTTTCTAGAGAAGATGGTTAGTCAACTATTGAACACATTGCCATATTCACTATTTAGTATAATGAATTGGCTAATTATGAAAATTTTAATAATTTCAAGCTTAGGTTATTTACTAATCCATTAACAGGCATGCCTTTCTCCTAGAATGCTATGCTATTTAGGAAATCTATCCTTCCATAAACTAAAATGGAAAGACTATTTCATACACAAATTTTTCATATTAAACCTAGAGTTAGTATAGCTAAATTCTCTGAAGTTACTCAAACGTAAGTTCTAAGGGTAAACTATCTAAATATGAAGAACGTCTTAGAGAAGAAGGACATTTTAAAAAAAGAATTTAATTAGTACTTATTTTATGGAAACAAGTTCATATGATTCAGTTGTGATCTAGGTTAATACCTTTAGAACTTATGTTTGCCCTACTCTAGAACAAAATTCACTTGAATCTAGAAGGGAAGTACAAGCAACAACTATTTAGATATAAAACACTTTTGATGTCTCCAAAATGAAGCAAACTTATGATTTCTTATTGCAAGAGAAGTTTATTACTTTATCGTCAGAACACAAGATTCCCATGGAAGAGATTCGAGGGAAGAACTACTATAAGTACCACAATACATAGGGTCACCTTACAAATTCATGTTGGGGATTCAATAATGTTATTTAAGATTGAATCAATAAGGAAATTCTACCGTTTGCTAAAGCTGATCAAACCAGTTCATAGATGAAAATCAATTTCCACTAGTTGCAACTGTCACAGTAGGGCGAGCCTTTGTTGGCAATTTTCTTCATTATGGATACACATACAAGCTATCAAGTTTTGTTGGTGAGAGATTAGCTCCATTCCAATTTCTGTATTCCTTCATTTCTTCACCAGCTTTTGATTTTGTGAAAAGGTGATGAGATGGAAATTGTTTGGGCTGATTCTTAGCCTAGTCAGAAATTTTGGTGAAAATAACTACACCGTGCTTGTTAATAGGCTGATAAAGGTCCCAATTGCAAAGTAACGTGATGAATAAACTCTCATAAAGAGAAGTTACAATAGTTGTGACTGTAAAAGTCAAATTTCAAATATAGCAAATCATAGAGAATTATGAGGAGGTAGAAGAATGTGAAAATTCCAAGCTGATTTTTTAGGAGGAAAAATTCTCAATAAAAGATGAGGGTTAATTTAAAGATTTGGAATTTGCTCCTACAAAGATTGATAACTTCAGAAGTTAGAATTAAGAACCACACGAGGAAACTAAAATTCAATACCAATATTTAGTTTACTCAATCAAACATATACAGGGAAAATTATTGATAGCCTAAGTAAAATTTAACCCATTTAGCTCAAGGATAGAAAGGCCCATTTGTTAAGATTTCTAGAAGTCAACCAAATTGTTTAGGAAATTTGGGAAACAAGAATCAGTTAAGAAGTCTAGGTTTTAAGAATTCCATACAGTTGATATATAGTTAACATGTGTTTTAAAAGTAATAAGGTATGGAGGCAGTTAGTTAGAATGTGGTTATGGTTGGACGTTGGTTGGAAGTTGAGTGATTACATAAGAATTGTTGGAGGTGGTTGACTTTCGAGGGCTTATATAAACGCACTAGCATGTCAACAAGGGACACACTAAAAAAACTAGATAACTAGACTACTCAAATACACAACGAAAAACCAAAACAAAACCTTCTTACCATCTCAAGTTTTCCTTACACTTAGTACTCATCTTTTACCTTAATCAAATTATCTTTTAACTCAAATTTTATTCCAATACTCTTTAACAGTTTGGTAGCTTAGAAGTATATTCTCTAAGTTTTTCAAAGCCCACTTATATCATTGATAAGAGGCCAAACACAATATTGGGAGAATTCCTCCCTAGCACGCTCGAATTTCAGATTGATTATAAAAGTGATCAATAGCAGGCATTGAACACTAGTTAAGTGCAATTTACCCTCCTTAACAAAATAGTATTATAAAGAGGAAAAAAATATAATGATTATGGAGATGACTAGGTGCTTGATTCATGAAAATGGTTTGCTACAAAAGTTTTGAGTTGAGGTTATAAATACATCTTTTCTTTTTGCTAAATAGATTGCTAACAAAAGCTTTATGAAAAAAGACCCCATTTGAGGCATGGCTGGCTACATACCAAGGATATTTAATATAAGAATATTTGGTTGTTTGTACTTCTCTTATATTCCTTAAATTAAGAAAGACAAATTGGAAAATAAAAGGGTAGAACCAAGGAGTTTTGTAGGCTACAACTCAGTATCAGAATGATCTATATGATCTATTCACCAAAAGCAACAAATTGATTGCTAGTAAGGATGTCTAATTCTTTGTGGTAGAATTGGACCTAAGAAAATAACAAGAAGCTTGAGTTTTAAGAGAAGAATGATGATGTTGATGAAAATCCATTTGGTTAACCATATTATCCTTTTAAATTGGTAGAATTGGACTTAGGAAAATAACAAGAAGCTTGAGTTTTAAGAGAAGAATGATGATGTTGATGAAAACCCATTTGGGTAACCATATTATCCTTTTAAATTTATCAAAAGCGTAATATCACTGTAATAGAGTGTGCAAAATATGAAGAATCTCAATATATGAGAAAAAAAGATAGTTACAATGAAGAAGGAACTTAAGATGATTAAAAAGAACCAAACTTGAAAGTTAGTGGACAAATCTAAATATAAAAAAGCTATAAGAGTCCTGTAGGTTTATAAGACCAAGTTCAATTATGATGGCTTTGTGAATAAGTACAAGGCAAAACCGATTTTTAAGGGATATGTTCAAATATTTGAAGTAGATTTTCTTGAAACTTTTAACCAATTTCCAGTTAAGATACCATAAAAATGTTGTTGAAACTTTGTACACCAAATGAATGTCATGTCATCCTTTCTCAATCATCACTTGAAAGAGTTTTGTGGAACAACCTGAAGAATTTATTATTCAAGGACAAAGAGCGAAGATGTATTTATTAAAAAAGTGTTGTATAGTTTAAAATAGGCACGAAGGGCCTACTATAACAAAATCAATGCACATTTGGTAAACTTAAGCTTTAAAAAGAGTCTAAATGAATTTACTTTATATATCATGAAGGTTGATAATGAAATGATTTTGGTATCTTTGTATGTTGATGATACTTGTTACAGGAAGTACTAAGGAGTTGATTAACAAGTTTCAAGAAATAAAATAAAATATTTATATGCCAACAAAAATATGTAAAGGAAGTCCTCAATAAGTTCAATAAGAAAGAGTGTAAGTTAAAAATAATTCTAAGGAATCAAAAGGAGAAATTTTTCAGAGAAGATAGAACTGAAAAGGTTGATGAAGGGTTATATAAGAGCTAAATAGACTGGTTGATGCATTTTACTATATACTAGTGAAATTTATTTCCAAGGAGTTTAAGGAATTATTAGATATGTTAAAGGCATAATTGACTGAAGCAAGGTTCAGGTAGTGATTGATTAGATGCATCCATGATATGAGTAACACCTAAAGCTATTGTTTTTAGCTTTAGTTCTAGAATTCCTTTTCGTGGTATTTTCAAAAATAGGAGGTCATAGTTCAATCCATTGATTATATTGCTAATCAAGCCCTCAATCCATTGATTGTGTTGTTAACTAAGCCCCCTAAATCAAAAAATGACTGATTTGTGTATAGAACAAAAAGAAAGACACAAATTTTTGTGAACAACCATACTACCAATTGTTAATAATCCAATGTTCCATAGAAAAACAAAACACTTTAAGATAAAGTTTTATTTTTTAAGAAAATAACAAAAGAAAGGAGAAGTAAAGAATTTCTATTGCAAAACAGAGAATCGAGTGATGGCATTCTATTAAAGGCACTTCCTAGATTTAAATACTGAAGGCAAAAACTAGTATGTAGCTCTAGAATCAAAGAGGAGTATTGATTAGCTGACTCATAAATTTGTATCAAACCTGCTCTAATTTGACTAGGTTACTCAGAATTAGTCTAAGCAAATGATCATGTACAAGTTTAGTTGGTGAGATTGAAGGAAATACAAGAACTTTGCAAGTGACTTGTTAAGCAAATCGAATAAGAGTTCAACAAGACCTTCTATTTCCATATCAAGTTTTCAGTATTCCACCAACAGTAAAGGAAACCTTGTGACGATGTCCTTTCCTACAAGGTGGGTAACTATGAAGTACAGTTTCCTCGGAACATGCAAGTTCTAGATTTTTGCTGCGTTTGTATATTTCTATTGCATTCTAGGAACATTCAACATCTGCTTGGTGAATCATCATATTAAGTTTTACAGATCTTGTAACGAGGGAAACACAGAGTTCTGACATATTGTATCCTAGACTTAAAGAGTGCACCAACCAAATTTGTAATGTCAAATTGATGATGAAAGTCCATTTTTCAAGAGTTCTTTCATTGTATAAATGCTCTTTCAACACATGGACATAGACATTCAACCAAAATCAACTTTGGCGCAAGCGCACAAAAGTAAAAGCAGGTGTATAAAATAATTTTGGTGCTTATCTAAAAGGACATCTGTACACATCTCCACATTTTCTCTTATAAGTTCAACAAAAAATGACTCTCAGAATTGCAGAAACAAACATGACAGAATACAGCAATGAGGTTTTTAATCACCAAGCATAAGCATCGTCTCCTCAACAGCAGTCCTGTTTTGTTTTTGTTTTTTCTGAAGTGTTCTACTTTCTAAATTTCTAACTGGTATTAGCCAACTTTGTTTATTGAGTCCTCTCCTTACTCCTCCAGAGCAATGGCATTTACAAGGAGGTTCTCTCGTAATGTAAAAAAAAAAAATTCAGCATAACTGGTGCATAGCATTAATCTCTCTATCATAATTTCCAAAAAAAAATATTTTCCACAATAAAGAAATTCAAATCAAGCATCTCTTTTGCGCATGTGCAGGAGGTCTCTATTTTAACTTACCTTTCCTTTAGCTATGTTTTCAACTATATCTGAGCACTGGAATTTGGTATCATAAGGAGGAAGCATAGGATACTATAGCGATTATAACTTCGTAAGTCAGTGCCGCTAAAAATCTGCAAATGTTGGATTGAAATGTTCTTCTATTAGATGATTTAGAATCCTGAATATCATATGAATAACAAAATTCTAGAGCTTACACCTGCCAATCAAACCAAAGGAATCATCATTCTTTTGTCACTGACGAATGTATCTCTTTATGTGGTCCCTTGGTAGGAACTAATCATTGCAAAGTGAATGTTAGATAACAAACAAGTATCCACACTTGAAGATAACAGAATAGTTGAGAGTATAGTATACTCATAAATATGGGTTAGAAATATTGCAAATTTAGAGAACTTCAAAGGCAATTACATTGCAACAAGTAGAAAATGCGAATGAACTTGGAATGTTGAGAAAAAGAATTGGAACGATCATCTCTTTTAATGACTAAAATCTAGTCCATGGAATCAAAACTAGGAGCATACCAACCTACTTCGTCAATGATTTTCTTCATTCTTTCCTCTTGCCCCTTTGAATCTCCCAGAGCTGTTGTGAAAGGGTACACAAATGTTACTTTTGTGGCCATTGATCTATAAGCAACCACATCTCCTCTCACTAAAAACTCAAGCACATCTCTTCCAAACCCTCCATCCACCTCAGCTTGCAAGTACTGGCCTAAGTTGAAACCAATATCAATAATGTTATTATATGATAAACATGCGTGATTAAGCAGTGTAAGTACTTGTGGTCACTCAAAAGCTGCTGCATAATTACCATATGGGGTATCTTCAATGACTTGAATACTGGCATTTTTCTGGGTTTTCAGGATTGCATCCTTCAATTTCTGCATAGAATTAAAAATCAGATAAGTTCATAAGATACTAGAAAAACAAAGTTTAACCTCACTGCAGCTAAAAATGTCTACTTTTCTTTTACCTGGACAGCATTCTCCACGGAGTCCTCAGGAATACTAAGTGGGAACGCGAATGATGAAGATTTTGGATTTGTAGACACACAACCTGGATTGGTTGATGGACAAGGCCTAATTTTGCTGAGATGACAGGACATGACACATTCAGAACAAATCAGGTCAAGCATATATTTTTGGTTCTATAAAGAAAAGAAGAAACTACCCATCATGCAGAAATAGGAATAAGAGCATACCCATTTTCTAGTCCTATCTCCAAGTTCTTGGATTGAGAGAACGGAGTAGTAGGAGAAAGCAGGGGCGAGTTGGAATTGGGAGAAGGAATGGCTAAAGAGGGCAAAGAAGAGGTTAAAGTGAAAGTGAGTGCTAAAGAAAGGAAATTGGTGAGGAGGAGGGGCTTAGAGGAATGACTTTGCAAGCTAAATCTTGTTTCTTGCAATTGGTGGTGAGAAGAGGAAGTTGGGCTGGGGTTTTTGGAGGTTGAAGGTTGCAGTAGAAGCACGGACAGAGGACCTGTTGCACTCATCTTTCTTTCAACTTTGCTTCATCTCTTCTGTCGAGTGAGTCCGTTATTTCAACCTTTGTACAGTACACGTAAAAGTCTTATCGAGACTAGTAAACACAAGTACCAACCATTCTTGTCTTGTCGGAGGTTATGCTTATTGCCAATCTCTCAACTAATTAAAGTTTGGTTCTTTCGTTTCGTAAAAATTGAGGAAAGTTTACAAAATCAAGCAAGTTAAATATTTTTTATGACACTTGTTAAAAGCTTTGAAATCCTACTTTGGTCTAATTATATCTTTAGAGGCAAAGAAACTGAAGGGCGAAGAGCAGTAATTTTCTTGCCAAATTTCCAATGGAAGACACCTCCATGAGTGAAGTAGCACTTCCCAGAACGACCCAAGAGCTAGCAATGGAAGGCCAGAAGCATCTAGAAGAAACCATTCAAGCCGCGTTTCAGATTCTCTCTTCCATGAACGACGAGCTTTGCAATCCTTCTCTATGGTCCACTACCACGACCACGACCACCACAACTTCTTCTTCCGGTAACGCTGATGCTGTATCGGACTCTGCGCACCACCTGGATGGTGGTGCCACCGCTGCCGTCGGTGGTGGTACTGGCAATGGCGCTCTCGATGAAGCAAGGTTTCGGTACAAGAACTCCGTCGCCGCGCTTCGTGAGGTTCTGTCCGCCATTCCCAATTCTCAGAAGGTGAAGATTTTTAAAACCCTAGTTGATTTTGGTGTTTTATTGGAGAATTTGGGTGCTTTTATCTGGTGTTATGATTTTGAGATCAGAATTTGAAACCTTTCTTTTTGTTTGTGGTTGACTTTAGAATTGTTCAAGATTTCAGTATAGTTCCATGTGAAACGGAATCTGTAGACTGAATTGAATGGAAAGTGAAAGTAGTTTTCTTCTAGATGAGTTACTGCCGCTCTAGGCTTACACTGAAGTTGGTCTCTTGTCTAATCAGAAGCTCTTCTGGGGCTAACATTGCTCCAAACTTGAAGATAGCGAGGACCCTTGTGATGTTTGAATGGGTCAGTTTGAAGTTCTAATGTAATTGGAATAATAATGTTTGTCTGCATAAGAATATTAGACCCAAAAAGATATACTTTCCAAAATTGGATGGTCTTGTCTTCACCTTTAAGCAGAAATGTGTTAGTTTTAGCTCATGTGATGACTTCATCTTCAATTAGGCGAAAGAATTTGAGATTGGATCACCTGTGGATCAAGCTGAGGTTGAGAAGTTGGAAGAGAGAGCTGCCAGTCTAAGAAAGGTATTTTGCAGGGACTTGTGACTTTAGGGTTCAAAATTGCACTCTTCTTGTGAATATATATCTTCTAGTTTGGTGGTTTGACAAACTGGAGCTAGTCTTTTTTCCATATGGTTTGTTTCTCAATCAATGTGATTTGTGAAGGTTCTTGTTCGCCTCCTTGTTTTAGATCTACTTCTTCTCAGTTTGTGCTTTGTAATGTAGGAACTTGCAAAGAAGAACACATATCTTAAGCTTCTCATAGATCAATTGCGAGGTCTTATTACCGACATATCTACCTGGCAAAGCCCTTGTTCAATCTAAAGTCCTATGGTTTGTTTCTCAATCATCGTGATTTTCGAAGGTTGTAGTTCACCTTTCATCCTCATTTTAGATTGATTTCTTCTCAATTTGTGCTTTGTAATGTAGGAATTTGCAAAGAAGAACACATATCTCAAGCTTCTCGTCGATCAATTGCGGGATTTTATTATTGACATATTTATGTGGCAAAGTCCTTGTTTGATTTAAAGTGTAATTGGCTATTGGTCCAATGTGAGAATGGTGTCTCAGAACAGAGGCTTGAGTAGAGAAATTTTCATTCCTAAAGTTGTTCCTCATAAAATCATATGCCAGTCAAGATGAGAGAAAAACAAAATTTGAACGAAATTAGTTAGCAAGAGTTGCATGTGAGAAACTCAAAGGATTGTTGTATATTATGATAACTTTATTGTTGCAGAAAACAATTGAAGTGAATTTTGTTGTTCAGATGCATTAATCTTTTGTGAATGTGGTAGCAATAGCATGCTTAGTGTGGTTATAATAAGTGCTTAGTTTCGGTTTTTATAGCCTTTTGATCTGACTTTTAATGGTAATCTAGAGTCGCTAGACTTGTAAATTTACCTGAACTGTCAAGTTTTTGAATCATATGGGTTCACAGTGTGTTATGTGACAGTTGAACCCTTACTGGTATCTGAATATCGTGAACTGTCTTATCTGGTTAATGTTTTGTTTTCTCAATCTTACAAGAGGGTAGAGCATTACTTCTCACGAGCGTCAATTTAGTACTGCACTTCTGGTCGTGTTCTTCAAGCTCCACTCTTCTGCGCCTTTTTAGCCTCTTAACTAAAGTTTACTAATGTCGCCACTCTCACCAAACGACGAGAGAGGTCGAAGTGTCCAGGATACGCAAAGCACAGAAGTCATGGTGAGCTTCCCGGGAATTGGCTAGGAATGAAGCAAACATCTCGTGTGAAGTTTCTTCTGTCGGTGCCACAAATAGGTGCATGAAAGGATTGACGAGTACTCTGTTTTGTTCTGGCCAGGAAATTGGATTCCATCAGAAGCAACTGATGCAATGAAACGAAGACCACCCGGGGCTCTTGACAGCAAAGCTACCTCATAATTTTTCGCCATCTTTGTTCGCTGCCCACCGCACAGCACCACAGGACTAGTCATTAACCAAGTTGAACGTGGTCCCATCCAGCTCTAGCCTAAGTTCGTATTACCCATCGTAGACCCATCTAGCTCTAGTCAAGTGTGTTTTCCATCAACCCACTCTAATTTGGTGATGCTGTTACTCCTTACGCCCCCTAGTCGTCGAGAGTTTGGTTCAGTTGTCATTAAGAACCAAGTACATGCTTGACTTGACACTCAGATTATGAGCAAATTATGTGATTCAGTTGTATATTTATGTTACCGATTACTATTCAGGAAACCAAGTGCACTGTCAGCAAACAATTTCTTCTTTTCTTTTCAATACTCTCATTAAGTAGCAACTTAACGTGGCTACATCCAAGTTTTACACGCAAGATAGACGTGATCAGCAATGGATAAACAGTGGAACATCCATAGCTAACTAATTAATGGTGGACTGAAGATCTAGTCGTGAGTGACGACCTCATATCAACAATGGCAGATTCATCAGCTCCAAGCTTGACAGCCTCTTTGCTTGCCCTGAGAAACCTTGCAACGCCACCCCTCACATAATCATGAGCTTCTT
Source organism: Erythroxylum citrifolium (assembly GCA_026284465.1). Taxonomy (NCBI): domain Eukaryota; kingdom Viridiplantae; phylum Streptophyta; class Magnoliopsida; order Malpighiales; family Erythroxylaceae; genus Erythroxylum; species Erythroxylum citrifolium. The sequence continues at coordinate 63,513,347 of JANKOE010000006.1, forward strand.
TCACATTCATCTTCTTCCCTATCTCGTTGGGGAAGCTGCTCAAGAAGTGGTCACCGTTTAGTACACCTGCCAGTTGAACTACCTCAGTCTGAAACTCAGAGAGGGCTCCATCTTCTTTTGCTTCTGCGTTCATCAAAGGTGCAACATCCGGCAAGGTTTCTGCAAATTAACATAGAAGGAACACTAATCAAAGGGTCCTTGACACAGAAATACGACAATTGAAAATGAACTCGTTTGTGCAAGTTGCTTCTGTTTAATGATCAAGCTAGCTTAATCAGATTCCTTTAAGTGTTCCTCGTAATGGCTTCAAATTAGCCACCAAATCCTATGTGATTGAAGAATAACTATTGTTTCTATTGAACTGTGAGTTTGTGTCCGGACCAACTTGCACATTAGTTATTAGTACCTGGACAATCAGTTCTAGGAGAAGCCAGCTTACTGACAACACTTTCAAAGGTTCCAGCCCATGCATCTCGATAAGTCAAGAAGTTGGAAGTGAGGTTGAACATTTTCTTCACTGTAGCAGGAATTGAAGAATGCTCAAACTCTGAGTTCGGAGTAGGTCCATTTGGAGCACTTATCACTGGAAAAGGAAGGAAATTAATATAGGAGAAGGAAGTCAGAAACAAAGTAACTACAAAAGAACACATTTTTCTTTGTAAGATTCAGATGTCTAAACAGATTTGGTATTGACCAAAACCTAATAGACTTTTCAAATGAATTGACCTTAAATCACTCCCAGCAATGAGATTCCATTAAAAACCTTGTCAAGTAAACCAATCGAGAAGTGGAGTTCAGTTGTCTAACAACATGCAGGAATAAAGGGTAGTTCAGAACTAGAAAGGTTCCCAAGATCTATGAGATGCCATATCCAATTTCCCATTCTCTTACCAAAACAGAAAAAACAATGATTACCCAATATATCAGGAGCTGACCCTTCCACAGGTTTCACTAACATGGCAATCAACATAATCACCGACAGAGATATCAATCTATAAGATCTCCGATAACAGAAAATTACAGCTTACCACTTCCTTTTTCGATCCATGGGGAGACCATGATTGTGGGTACGCGGACTCCTAAACGATCAAACTTGAAGAAATACGGAGCAGGACCGGTGTTCCCATCTGGGTTTGGAACATTAACGTAAGGAGTGTTAACATGATCATAGAACCCACCATGCTCATCGTAGGTAATGACCAAAAGGGTCTCATTCCATTGAGGACTAGCTCTCAGTGTCTCATAGACCTCCTTAACCAGCTTTTGTCCACTTGCAACATCATGAGATGGATGATCATCACTTGCAGGAAACCCTTTTACATCAAAGTAGCTTGGCTCAATAACAGTAAAGCTTGGCAATTTCCCCTCTCGAGCATCTTTCTTGAACTTCAAATTGTATTGGTGAAACTTAAAGATGTACTTCAATTTCCTCATGTTTCTATAGAACAAAGTTGTCGGCATGTTGTGGAAGTAAACCCCAAAATCTTTATCATTCTCATGAAGTGAATCAAAGATGGTCTTTTGAGGGTACCCTTGAGCCAATTGCTTCTTAACATGGTTAGTTGAGCCATGAGAAGTAGCAGAGTATATAAATAGCCTATTGGGTTGTGTCGGACCAGGGATTGAAGAGAACCACCGATCAAAGACTGCAAACTCTTTTACTAAAGTAGCATAAACAGGTAGAGACTCGGGCCTAAAACCCTTCATTACAGTTTCAGATAGGTTTGGTGACATAGAAAGTGCCTGCTCAACAAAACCAGTCATTGAAGGAACTGAGCTATTGCCAAATACCTGCTGCAAAACAGCCTCAAAGGAGTGTCCAGGATCCCGATCCACGTATTTAGCATCGTCCGTGAAACAAATAGATTGTTGGTTCGCGTTCTTGGTTGATACAGCGTTGCATTCGTTTCCTGTAACTCCATTGAGTGCTGGGTTCACTGTCTTCTTCATCCATCCAAGCATGTGATCAAAAGATCTGTTTTCCAGCACCAAAACCACAATGGTCTTGATTGGGTTTTGTTGTTGAGCGGTGGAAACACACGACAGGGTAAGAGCCAACAAGAAGAACAACATAAACGAAGATGATCTGGTTTTGGAACCTTTCATGGTCACTTGAAGCCAGTATTAGTAAAAAAAGCAACAAAGTTCGCAACTTTGAGTTCAGAATGCGCGGTTTTTGTAATAACTTCAAAAGTATCAGTCAGGATTCTTTTTAAGTGACAGTAGTGGATTCACTATAGTAGTTTTGGCAGGCCATAAGAGAACAAAAGAAGCTTCTGGTTATAGTTTTTTGGGGTGCTTTCAGAAAGAGAAGAAATGATGTTAGTGACGTTTGCGGATTTATTTCCCCAAACTCTTTTAACTGCCTTCTGGTTTTTACCAGTTTCTTACACAGACATGTCTTCCAAATCTATGCTGCGACTGTGCATGTGCCACTGCAAGACTATCATCAGCATCTTTCAACGTCCTTGTTAACGCAATACATATTCTTCGCGACCGTAATTACGTTGAAATTGAGGGTGTGCTTTGTAACTGTGATATAAATTAAAGAACTAACAGACCAAACGGTCAAAATTGGTCATAACATATTTAAATGACATTAACCTTCTTGTTACTCGTACCTTAGGCTTGAATCTGACTTACTGTGTCACTAATTACGTTTCCAATTCCACGTGCCTGTGGTGTATGTTTATTTAATACATGAACAGAAGCGGCGGTGGGGTGTGCAATGGCACGTGGCCAAAGCTTCATCTTCTTCAATTCATACGCAAACGCTCTTGGAATTGCAAAAAGACAATCGTTTCTTGACACATGGCAAAATCGGCACCGACCACGACCACAGATCGGTGAGTTGGAAGCCATTTTACCCAAAAAGCAAACAAGGGTAATCAGTGATAAAAACAGAAAACCCCACATGGCATTTGGTTATCGTCTGCTGCTTTCAGGCTTAAGTGACCCTACTTTTCTTTTCTTTTATATCCGAAAAGTTGCTTAATCAATGTAAGCAAAAGAATGTTAGCTCCAAATCAAACCAGCGACACGAAATTCATGTGCCAACTTTTATTTCCATATATCCACAGAACATCGGATATGTATAAGCTTCAGTGACAATGAATACACGGCATTTAGCAGTCATGCATGAGGAGTATACAAAACCAGCACAGTGAAAATGTACTTTGTTTTATATATGCGGGTTTAACAGTACGTCAACCATAAGAATTGGCCAGCACCTCAAGCCAGTTTCTTTTTAGTGCCTTCATTCAGGAGAAATGAAGTTGGTAAAAGTGGACATATGCATCAGTTACCAGCTCTCTTCAAGTATGCTAACACACCTAACCCAGCAACTAATGCAGCACCTGCTGCAACACCACGATATGCAGCTGCCCATGCATCTGCATGAGCATAATCCAAACTTTCTGAATTGTTGCCTCTTCTACTACCAGGTACCCCTGAATGATCTAGGTGTAACTTCAAACCCTGCAAAAGGTTCTTTGCTAAGTTAATATTTTGATCTTCGTAGATTATTCACACCAAAAATTGGGTGTTCCATTACATTTCAGTAATTAGTTTTCTTTCTATTTGTAACCCAGCTTAGTAAATTGTACAGCATGTAGCTAATAAAAGATGGGCTAGTGATTCCCAATAGTTCATGCATCACAGAATCTTACCCCCCTAGGTGGCGTTCTTCTTTTATGAACTGGCCTAACAGATGTTTACTGTTCCAATAAAACGCATCAACAAGGATAACAGGACACTGTACCTTCAAACCAACTGATTTTGCATGTTCTATAGCCGTTAACAGATCATCATCTGAGGCCAGAACAACTTTGTCGTGGTCTTCATCTTCATACTTCATAGTTTTGACGCCAAATCAGAACATAAATATTTAAAAATCGAAATGCAAAACCCAAGTTGTCAACAAATATAAATACTAACAGACATACCAGAATTTGAGGTAAGTTGTTAGAGTCAATCTCATTTCCTACCCTCTGAAGAATTGCAGTCATAAGATCTGTCAAGCTCCGAGTGTCTATTTCATAAGAAACCAGCAACCATGTCACTAATACTTTAAGAAACATAGATTAGATCACAAACTAAGCTCAAGTTTCAAAGTCACTGATCTAAACCAAAAGCCCGCTTGTTTATAGGTGTTAAGGTGGCGATGGTGTCAACACTGTCAACATGGGTCATGGTAGTGAGTAACATAGAAATACTAATTTGTGAAGAAGGGCACATGCATAACCTCACTCATCCCACATATAGTATGACTCGAGGAGAAACTATATGGTGGTGCCTTGAATAATTCCATCAGAAAGCTAAAGTCCACACTGCAGCTTTGGAAGGAAGTCGTAGACTGTCCTAATCATCAGCACTATTGCTTTTTTGTTGCATTCAGAAACCAAACTTACTCCCACAGTTAAACACCAAGAGCAATGGTACTTTAATATCTTACCACAAGTAAATCTATGCATTCGTCCTTTTTGATCTTCTATTTTGAAACAAAAAGCAGTTGGCATTGAAGACGGAGGATAGGGATAAGATCTTGCTGTCTCTGCTCCATCTGAGGCCAATTTCAGAGAACCTTCACTGAGAAGATGATTCTGTGTGAGAAAACATAAATAATAGCATAAGGGGTTACATTACAAAGACTAATATCAAAGTTAACCTTCGTGAGTCATCATCGTCTTCATGTGGGCTAAAGGTCATGGCGGAATCCCAAAACTTTTGCAACATCAAGCTTGCCGTTTCATTATTTACTCCACCACTGTTCCCAACCTGATTAATGAAAAAACAAAGATAAGAAATGCTTCATTATTTAACACAAGAAAGACATCAGAATCAGAATGTAGCATATATTTTCACGAAAAATCACATGCAAAGGGCGTCTAGGCCATGTAGGTCACGCAACATATTAGTATAGATTACAAAAGTTTTTCAGGTCCATAGATCATGACAATTTCTTTTACGAGTTACACCATATCAGCAAGTTTGTTGCCCAACTCACGTCCATCTATGGCTGATTTTGAACTGAATAGAAAGATAACTCCACCATCCAAAAATTGATTGACACAAGGAACGAAAGTATGCAAAGGTGTTTGATAAATTGCACTGATTACCCTCAGGAGGTTGATCTTTCACATGACACAACCTAGGATGATTTTCAAAAAATGCAGACCTTGTTGCAAGAGAAAAGAAATTGAGAAGATATATACTGTTAGAACATACACAGAGTATTGACTTACTGTGGCAACTGCAGCATGAGTTATATGAATCACATCAACAACAGCAACCACATTCCCATCTGCAGGCAAGCATCCAAAATAATTAGTTACCGGGATGTTAAACATTATACATTACATCTGCAAGTACAGTACCTCTGTCAAGCACAGGAAGATGAAGAAATTTTCCATCATGCATGGTATGCAAGGCATCAACAATCGGCGTATCAATTGTTGCACATTCTGGATTAGGAGTCATGACCTAACAGTTTTATCCAAAAGACGCTTGCATAAAAAATCATATCAAATCATCATCATCTTGCACACTGCTTGTAGCAACACGTAGTAGTACATGTTTAAGCGGTTCTCTCGACGTAATCAATCAAATCATGCATCGATGCATCTAGAGAAGAAGGATACCTTCTCTACAGGAGTGGCATCAGGGGAAGTATTTTGTGCTATTACTCGCATCAAGATATCCTTTGAGCTGAAAAATTGAAAATTGTCATCAAAAGACTTGATAATACTGACAGTAAAAGGAAGTCTTCCAGCACACTTAATTAGAGATAATATGCAAATTTTTAAATTTTTTCTTTATAGATACAAGACAGTTACAACAGGAAAATACTCACGTAAGAATTCCCTGTGGTTTGTTATCAACTACCACCACTGCACAGCTTGATCGACATTCAAGCATCTTCTTTGCCACATCCAAAACAGTATCAGTTGGTCCAACTGTTACAACCCTGAAAATTCCAACCATGATGTAATAAACTCAGAAGCTTAAAAATGATTTTATCCATATATACATAAAAGCAAGGTATAAAAGAATTTAATATAAAAATTACTATAGGAGCAAAATATTACCTACTTTGAATTCTCTGGAATTATTGTCGATAATGAGGGTCTAAATATTCGCTCCCTAAGTGTCTCAATGAATGTATTGGATCCTGGATGTCAACAATGAGAGAGTGAAAATTGAGTCAAAAACCAGAATCATGTAGGAAATTACATTATAGCCCATCAAAGATTAAAATTTTGTAGGAAATTACATTATAGCCCATCAAAGATTAAAATTTTCTACCAACCAGATGTACCCCAATTTTTTTCAACGCCTTCTACAGCTGCAGCTATGGCCTTTCCCTTTTCAGCTGCTCGTTCCATGCGAGCAATAGCATCGTATAAGCACTTTGCTATGTCAAGTAAAGCAATCACCTCCCCATTTTCCACAACAGGCAAATGCCTAAATTTTCCTGTAGATGGCCATATCAACAGGCATATTTTGAAGGTAATACATAAACCAGCAAAATAACAGTGCATCAGTTAACAACCTTGCACCATCTTCTGAAGAGCTTCAACAGCAAGAGTATCAGAAAGTACAAAAACTGGATTCCTCGTCATAACTTTGGATACAGGTGTTTCCTCCGGGTTAAGCTCACGAGCAACAACTCTTGTTGCTATGTCCTAAAATGATAAGAAAATATTGCATGAAATGAGATATAGAGGTAAAGGACAGAACGGTGGGTTTCTGGATTTTGTTTGGGATAGAACATAATCTGCATAGCATTTAGTCATACCTTGTCTGTCAGGATTCCGCAAAGTAATGCATTTGAATCTGTCAACAGTAAGGCATCAACCCTACGAGCAGCCATCCTACGGCAAGCGTCATAAATGCTTGTGCTGTCAGGAACTGTAAGTGCTTTCGATAAGCGCAATCGCTTTACTGTGCGCTCGCCAGTAAGCCCCCTAGTCCAAATCCATGTGTAAATTCAAAGGTCATTAGAAGCAGGCACCGATATATTATCATTCATGCCTGACTGCGGAGCTATAATTCCAACGTATCACATGGGAATGAAATCTACCCAAGAAATGTGCAGTTCGCATAGCTCAAATCATGCTGCCAAAACACCCTTTATTTAACATCTCTGATGCTCATCTCTAATATGAATACATAAATTCCAGTTTACTTAGCATAACATCATCAACATACGATCTTTTGCAAAGCTGAACCAGTTCAATAACGAGATCATAAATTGGAATAGTGATAGCCATTACACATTTCAACTTCTCCAGATAGTCTTCACATGACTTTGTCATACAAAATACACATCATAAATAGATGCACCGAGTACAGAGGACATCACATACTTAAGGTAACATAACAAACCACAGTAAGAAAACGGAGTAACAACCAAATACAACTCAATTATTCTTGAAGTCTAAACCTTCCCCATTAAATTTCTTTTATAGACAGCATAAGAAGTAAGTAGCTGGTCACCCTCCAGTCACTTGCGTCGAAATTCAAGTAGGCACAAAAGAAAAGCTATGAGATACTGGAGTTTAATGATATCAGATAAAAAGAAACTTACATGGGACGAGTAGCAGAAAGAGATTTACGTGCACCATCAGGACCTCCTCCGTTCTCCTTCTTCCTGATGTACGTCGACGAAGAGTTTAAAGAGAAACTGTTCCTCGAACCACCTTGACCCGTCATTTTCACTGCCTTAATCAACAAAGAATCTACAAATTTCTAGAAATACCAACAAAACAAAAGAAAAGATATCAATATAACCGATATAAACGATATAGTTCAAAGTCAAATATCCTAAACCCAATGATTCTTACATAATTCTGAAATGAAAATTCACCAGAGATTCAACTGGGTACCAAATTCCAAAACTCAATAATCACAGCACAAAAATCATTAAAAAAAGATGATTTCCTGAAAATCGAAGCTTGAAGCGACCGGCTGAACTGATTTAAAAATCCTTCTCCCCGGAAGAAGAAACCGCAGGTCGGAGTGCTCTCGGAAAACGTGAATTTTCCGGGTAAGTGCACCGACCGGCGAGGAAAAGGAGGGAGGGAAAGAGAAAAGGTGAAGGAATCAGACAGAGGAGAGAGAGAGAGAGAGGAAGCGAAACCCTGGAACAGCTTGTGGGAGATGGACCAAAATTTTCTCAACGATTTGAGAGGAGCCAATAGGAATCAACCACGTAGACGATTTCTCTCCCATTTTATGGGGAATTTTAAAGCGTTTTATTTTCCACGCATGGTATCTCATAGGATGACTTAAGATTATGAATTGGATTAGTTATTATTAATTATGATTAAATCCATATATTATTAATTACCAGACAAGGCTTGCAGCAACCAACAAAGTTATTCTTTTGCGATTGTAAGGTTTTCGGGTCGGATCTTAGAAATAATTTCCATATAAAATGTAAAAGAAATGATGCTTATAATTGATGACTCTCAATTTACTCTCACAAATAGAAGAGTCTTGTGTAATTACGTTTTTTGATTAGATCTTATTTAAGGTTAGTAAAACAAAGAAAGATTAAAAGTGTAAGATTTCTAATAGACAAACCTTGAGATTTAATGTCATAAAAAAAAAGGACTTGTGTGTTTCGACCAGTATACCTAGAATTAATAGTCAAATCTTGCTTTGTTTTCATAATCAAGCCATCAAAAGATTTGCATCCTCAAATCACTTTTTATTAATTTTCAATTGCATGCCCTATTTATTTTATCGCAATAATAAAACAAATAAATATAAAGGTATATTAATGAATTCCATATTAATACCAATTGATAAGGGCTTGCAATTAGTCTCATACTTTGTAATTAGATCAAACCTATATAAAGGTAGTGAACAGATTATAACAATGGTATATTAATGATAGCTCAATAGAGAAAATAGGGAACACTAATATTTAGTATTGATTCAACGGCATTACAAGGTTTAATTATAGTAAAGAACTGATGAAATAGAAAAGAAGAAGGAGATGAGAAACAAGGAGAATTGGGTGAGAGAAAGAACTATAATCTGCATAACAATATTCATGATCTATTCTAGTGCCTAGCTCCCGTTTTATACTCAAACTTGTTAGGCTAATTGGGCTGACTTGGCACTCTCTTTAGGCTAACTTCACGGATGGGCTCGGGTGCTACTAATGGCCTATTCTTTTGAATCATTCATAACAGCCCTATTTATTTTATCGCAATAATAAAACAAATAAATATAAAGGACTAACTTTTCATCACATTGTATTTTTTATAATATAATATAATTTCACTAAAAATATTTTATTAATGAATTAATAAATAATAACTCAAAAATAATAACTATATTTATATTAATATAAAAATATATTAACTTATTATTATTTTTAAAGTAAAAATTTGATTGACTTTTCGAATTTGAAGAGTATTCTAAAAAAGTTATGGCTGGCCATCAGCATTGAACGCACTCTTCATCATTGAATGTTCACCGTAGTTTTGAAACTCGGACTGGATCGATCGATTTAACCGGTAATTGGTAGGTTATTCAGTTCGGGTGATTTCTAAAAATCAATCCCCAATTAAACCAGTGTGAATCGGTGTGAATCGATCAATTGACCGGTTAAATCGGGACTGGGCGAACTGGTTGGCCACTGGTTCAATAAATTTTTTTATGTTTTATTTTGCTTTTTTTATTTATAAAACACTGATGCGTTTTTTGATTTTTTCAAAAGTAAAACCCACATTTTATCTAGAAATCTAACATTTTATCTAGAAATTATATTATTTGGTATATTTTTCTATTTTTTAATACTACTAATATTATATATAATTAAATAAAATTATTGTAAAATTATGACGTCACACCGATCCGATTGGTGGTCAAACTAGTAGAACTAGTGACCAATAAGACCTCCAGTTTAACGTCCGGTCCGAATTTTAAAACCTTAATGTTCACAATAATTTATTGGTGATTAAAGATTGGAAGGGATAATGTTGATGCGTGGAACGGAGCATACAAGTTATTAGTCTATTATTGTAAAAAGCATAGAGTGTTACGTTGAATGTGACAAAACAATGAGTAGGGCGGAACCGAGCCTTTTATTATTTTTAAAAAATTCAAAATAACATTATTTTGTTGTTATCAACCCAATCTGGCCCAATGCCCAACAGGCCTGAGAATCGGCCTGAGACCCGATCAACTTGAGCCAAGCCTATTAACTATGGATTATGTCATATCGGGGTAAAATTGTCATTCCCACTTTTTATCACCCAATCCCCCTTCTCTATTCTCGCTTTTGATTTAAAAAAATGTTATCTAACTCATTTAAAAAAGTACTTGGTTGAAAATAAATATAAAATAAAATATTTTATAACTCTTTGAATACTAAAATGTTTAAATTTAACCACATTTAAAATGTATATACTTTACTCATGTTTTATTTATAATACAAATTATTGAAAATATTTTTATCATGTACTTATTAAATTATTTTAATATAAATTATTACATAATTTATTAGTGTGATTATTTATATAATTGTCATCTTCTCGCAGTAACGCTTTAGTAATTTTACCCCTAATTAATAAATGGACTATTTAAAATTATTATCTTTTAATAATTATTTTTATTAATATAACTTACAATATAACATAAAAAGTTATTTGGTAGAATTTTTAAAATACAATTCAATCCGGACGTCTTAATTTTATTTTAATTTTATATTTAAAAATTATTTAACTATCATAAATCACTTTTTAGCATATTTCATTTATTTTTCTGTACTTTTTTTTGACATTATTATTTTTCTGTACTTAAATATTTTTTTAAGACAAGTATTTAAGTTAATTACTTGTACCCAAAAGGTGAAATCACCCACCTTAGGCGCCCCTACTCTTCGGTCCGACAGAATAATAAGGGAGTAAATTACGATCCGATCTCATTTAGCTTCTTTAAAAAGCGGTCCAATATCCAGTATGCACAAAGAATTACTACATTAAATAAATTCCCACACTGTAAGTACCGAGACTCAAACATAAGAGACCTTATACCCAAATTTCCTTCTGATGATCAAATCAGCTACCCGTGCGGGCAAATTACAAAAAAGTTTCAGGGATGACTCGAATCGACCTTTATTACTAGAGAGGTCATTTGATGAATCCGCCTACACGAGACCCAAATTCGGTTTCACTTTACGCATGAAGAAATGTGCCTAAAAATGGCGGTGATCTGCATCCGGTGGCTGAAAATATGAAAAATGCATGAAGTTCCCTTATCAACCATTACTGTACCAATCCAGTAATGCAAGAACTCGTGACTTTAAAGGAAGCACACACACTCAGGATTTTTGTTGTTAATTATTAAGAGATGCTTAACCCCAATCAAGGGCTCTCGGTGTCTCTCTTTCATGGAAAAGAAACATAAGAAAAGGTTTTGCGTGAGAATGTAGTTTTGATGCTCTTGTTCGTCATTGGTTGAGTAACATTATACACAGAGAAGCAGATTCTCCTGACATGCGCAGTTGGGCTTTAGATCCTCTGGTCTTTCACGAAAGGAATATAAGTTCATGTCAGGATATCTAGAAAGAAAGATGATCCAAAAGAACTGTCTGGTGTCGTTAAATAGTGCCTGTTGTATCCTGACATGAACTTGATCATTAACCCTGAAGCATTGTATGCTTGATTTTGCAGTTCAATGGCTGATTGGGCACCGATATTAGTAGGATTGTTGCTGTTCATACTCTTGTCTCCTGGCCTGCTGTTCCGGCTTCCCGGGAACGCTCGCGCCGTAGAATTTGGCAGCTTCACAACCAATGTCAAGGTCATCCTAGTCCACACCATCATCTTCTTCGTCGTCTTCACCATTCTCATTTTAGCAGTCGGCATTCACATTTACGCTGGCTAATCAACTCCATTTTTGTATTCATTTATTATTTCCTTTATGTTTTCTTTTGTCATGAAAAGGCTTCATGAATCCAAATGCTTGGTCCGCGTGTTTGATTTTTTTTATTTTGTTTTTGAGGTACAAGTTTATACAAATAAATGAATAAATACGGGAATGATCATTAAATGTTCATCACCATGAGCCCATCTACCATGTGCTTTCACATGAATGCAAAACGAACTAACACAGCCAAGCATCTATTATTCTTATCCCAAACAAGTAAATCAATGGAGTTCTGTCCACTAGTGTCTCCATCAATTTTCCTTGCTCCTACCTACCGCAAGATCCTTCCTTTTTTACTTCTGCTATACACATTCCCATACTTTCTCACTGAAATCGCATCTGGGTTTTCCATCTTATCCATTGAGCAGACGTTTCTTTGAAGATGGCGGATTGGGGACCTGTGATAATCGCGGTGCTGCTATTCGTACTGTTGTCGCCGGGACTGTTGTTTCAGATGCCTGGGAAGCATAAAGTTGTGGAGTTCGGGAACATGGAGACTAGCGGTGCTTCTATAGTTGTTCATGCTGTTATTTACTTAGGCGTCATCGCTGTCTTCCTTATTGTCATTGGTGTACACGTCTATACAGATCACTAGCCTGTGTTTACAGTCTGATCTACTTTGTCTCCTTAATTTAATATGTTAACTTTCTCTGAACAATTGAGAAATTGTTGTATCATTTTGGGAATGAGAATCCATTTTAAATTTTTAATATGCTTCCAAAGTTCAAACTGTTATGTATAGAATTAGCTTCAGAGATACAGCTAGTACAAAAACATCATTTCATATATTTCCTTAATACAAAACTATAGCGAGGAACTTACAAGCTAAGTACTTGAGACTCTCAGAAATAGTAGAATTTGGGGCTATAGACTATGTTCTAAATGAAAATTGTGGTCTATTCAACTTTTTCTAGCCTAAAACGTGCTTGAACGCTTGAGATGTAACTTGCAGCCTTGGCATCGATGGATTCATCACCAGTATGTGTGTTTTCAAAGTAGCTACGACTATTACCAGTTCCAGACGTCATGGAAGGCAAGTCGTCCTTCGATCGATGATGCGAAACTACAGTATATGATGGTTGATACATAGATATAACCCGCTTGCTTTTAGTGAACCCTCTTTGGTTGTAATTTGCCTCCATTTCCTCCAAAATGCTTCCAATGAAAAGACAAGAAGTTGTATTTGCAGTTGCTTGGTAGTTGGTAATCTCAATCTCCAACATATATATATAGAGTGGATGCAGAAGAAATCTGCGCATGAAAATGGTCCGTCAAAAAGAAATATCTTGTGACATGGATGAGAATCAGCGAGATATTTTAGAAAGACACCCCATCGTATTCCTCTGTTCTTGGTAGGTACAAGGAGATAAGTCTCCCAGAAGTGCTCTTATCCTGTTACTTCTATCTTTACAGCTCCATAGATGCTTTCTTATTCAATATATTGACAAAATTCCGATATGAAAATATGCTGTATCTTATCGGATTATTATATTGAAATACATGAGAGTAAAAGTATTGACTGGGACAAAAAAGTGTTCGTTCAAAGATGATCATTAGATAAAATTATCAAGCAGGGAGGCAGAACCACTTTTCTGTTATTTGTTCTTCAAGACTGGAATTCGTACCCCAAATTGATCATGTTGGTATGTGTTGGGTTTCAGAATTCCCACTCACTCTTTAGCTTTTCTTGTAAAGAGAAGAACAAAGCATAGGAAAGTACCATCAAGATTGCTTTTCCATGTTGCAACTGGAAAGTGAAGTTTCATCTTTTTACCTCAAGAGCAGAGAGGAAGGAACAATGCACACTCCCTTTTTTTCTTTCCTTCCACTAATAATTGGAAGAATATAATCATCTGTTGAGGATCTTATAAAAGATCCAATAATTTGATATGACGGAATTTTTTATTTCAAATTATCAGAGTATAAAATGATTCCTTTTTTTTCAAAAATAAAGATTATTTTAAATTTGACTAATCAAAACATTCACAAATAATTTATTTATTTATTATAATAATAATAGTAAGCGGTAAAGTTACTTCTTTGTGACAAAAAGGTGACAGGTTCGAGTCACGGAAACAGTCTCTTTATAAAAAATACAAAAGAAATACTACATACAATTGATGTCCCTTCTATAACCCTCGCAAAACGGGGAGCTTTGTATAGTGAAATTTATTGACTTAATAATAATGATAAGTGAGTTATATCTTAATTAAGAGAATTGTAGTTTGAATCTTATAATTAGTGCTTTTAAAAGAAGAATTTTATCTATTTTGTTCCTAATTTATAAGAAGATTAATATCATAAAACGATCAATTTGTGAAAATACCTTCCAAAATTAAGAACAACAGTTCGACTTTAAATCTCTCGTTCCGTTTTTGTTGTGCCCATGTGTTCCAAACAACATCCTTCAGCCCAAAAACGAAACATAAGATTTGAAGCCTAGAATTTCCTAGTTAGTTAATTGTGTCACAAAAGATAGTCTTATTGCTGTGCCCATGTGTTCCAAACAACATCCTTCAGCCCAAAAACGAAACAGAAGATTTGAAGCCTAGAAATTCCTAGTTAGTTAATTGTGTCACAAAAGATAGTCTTAATTCTAGTATCATCATCGCCATCATCATCACACTCAGTATGAAATCCTGCAGTAAATCAGAGATGATGCTTCTCTTTCTTGTATGTTACCATTAAATAACTCATTGATACTTCTTTTCCTTGTATTAGGATGCACTCCTAATACAAAAGATTACCAAAAGTAAGACGGGATCAACGTGTGCGTCTTGGGGATGGGTTACATTTGTGCTATGAGCATATTGCACAAATTCAAGTGGTAAGATTTTTCATGGCAAACGGAGATGATGCTCACCTTTAACTTTGTACGTTGATATAAAAACCCTTTAATAGTTTTCCCCTTTTGACGATTTCTTATGCTTGAAACACGAGGAAGATCGAGGAGTTCTCTGATTCTGGTTCTTGGGTTTGGGTGGTTTGTTAACATCTGGTGATTCAGATGTGAATTAAAGTGATATGCATTTTGCTTTAGCTTCTTTATTGTGTTTGTGATGGACATTCTCTAATTTGTTTTAGCATAAATTGACTTGAATGGCTATTCGTGTCATTAGAGCAACTACCTGGGATGTAAAGCCACACTGAAAGCGTTAGCAGAGAAAGCCACGGTAAATAAATTCTTGCATATTCATGGGTTAGGCTTTGTCAATTATCTAGGACACGAAGATAAATAATTAATCTCGGTAATGCCTTAGAATCTTTGATAATAGTCACATTATCTTGAATGTCTATGATCAACCCTTGCAAAGCCTCTTTTATGCACTTAGGTTTTGCTCTTATTATAGGACCTCCAATGCCTTGTAATGGATTGACGAGTGTTGATATAAGTTATTCCATCGTTCCCTCTCTTCTCAAAAAAATTTGTCCTCGAATAACCTATATCAAACAAAGATAAGTCAACAATATTAAAAGTAGCGTTGTGTTAAGTCGATTAAAATGCATATTTATTGGACTTAATGTATATTGATTTGTGAAATTGGTGTTCATAAATTAATGGAATTATTTGTTAAATATTTACAGGTGGTTTCCAATGCCGTAAAGACGAAAAAAGATCGAAAAGAGGAAAAATAAGGACAGAATCTTGAACCTGCAGATTTTTCAGATTTTGTTTCCAATTAGAACACAAACACCCAAGATCTTCTGGACTTCTTTTCAAAACATCTTCCACCGAAATTAGAAGACTATTTAATCTGAACAAAATCCAATCAAGATTATGAAGAGATTCAATTCAAGAAGAATGCTTGTTGTTGCCGCACTTTTATAAATACATGTATTAGGTTTAGAAAAGAATAAGTTTTAGACTAGGTTAGGTTTAGGTTATCATTTTCTCTTCTCTTAGAATTGCCGCATCCTTCCCTCTTCTAGCTTTTATCGTTTTCTTTTACTGTTTTTCAAAGAAGTTGTCGCACCTTCCTTGCTTCTGATTTCTTGTTTTCAAAACAATACCATCACATATTTCTATTTTTCCAGCAATGCCGCAATTTCCTTCTCCTTGTCCACGTTATTGAATATCCTCCAGCAGATTGCCGCAACCTTGTTTCTTGTTATTCTTCATTATTCAAACAATCATCATCGGATTATTCTTCTCTTGTCAATTGCCGCACATAATTTCCCTTTGTTCTTCTTATTTCAACAGTATCGACGTCTTCTCCTAACTGCCACAATTTGCTTTCCTTCTTACTTCAAACAGCATCATCGTCGCAATTCATTTAATTATCTTTTATAGTTTATTTCTTTTACAATTACCAAGTAGTTTATTCTTAGATTAGGACTTTTAGTTAATTTAATTTCTGATTTTTGTCTTTAAGTTTCTGCATAGATTTCAATTAGGAATTTAAAGTTTAAATTCTGATTTTTTTGTTTTAATTTTCTGCACAATTTCAATTGTTATTTTTATTAGTTTTATTAAAAGATCAGTTATGGAGTTTGTTTATTTTATTATTTCTTTTGATTTCAATTTAATTATGCTTAATTAATTTTCTTGT
>JANKOE010000006.1:63593642-63604526 GCA_026284465.1 Erythroxylum citrifolium
ACATCGGGCCTATCCAGTATCCAGCCCCTCTTTGCCTACCTACCGCATCGATCTCATTGATGAACACAATGCACGGCGCTTTTGACTTTGCCTTCTCAAACAAGTCCCTCACTCTTGACGCTCCAACACCAACAAATAGCTCCACAACTCCGAAGCTGCACAAGAAAAGAACGACACTCCTGCTTCTCCGGCAACAGCTCTCGCTAACAAACACCCTTTTTGAATTATAGCTCCTAAATGAAAGATGACGGCCAGATCTGGAGAAGATGAAAAAAAGAGAGCTGATTTTGGTGCGATGGAGGCATTTGAGAAGAGAGAAGAAAGAAAAGAGAAGCGGTGCAATGGAGGCATTCTGAGAAGACAGAAGAGGGGAGAGAAGACGATGTAATCTGTAATGTTATAGGTTTTAATCCGATTATCAAATAATCGGTTCGTCAGAAAACCGGCCGGTTCTCTGATAGACCGGCCAGTTTTTATATTCAAGGGTTATTAACTAAAATCGAACTGGACACATGGTTGGTTCAGACGATTTCCGGTCGAGCCGGTCGGTCCAGTCCGGTTTTCAAAACCTTGAGCATACGTGAAATAATAGTTTGTTAGTCCAAGTTGTTTGATCGTTTTCCAACGAAAGTTGTAACATCTTAGAGGTTTGCTGATCAGTTATATTGGGAAATTATTTTTGGGTAATAGTTGGGACCATGTACATAAAGCAAACACTGATTTTGAGCCTCTTTGATAAAAGATTGTAGGCAAGTCAGGTTTTAGGCAGTGACGGAGCCAGAAATTTAATATAAGAGGACCCAAATATTAATTTTTTAAAATTTTGGGTGACCCAGTGCACTACTGGCCCTTAAATAGCTTTGTCCTTTTATATATATATATATATATATTAAAAATAATTTTTTTAAAAAAACTTGAGGGGCCCAGTGCCCCACTGGGCGTCTGGGCCCTATGTAGCTCTTTCGATGGTTTTAGGTAACATCTTCTACACGAATCATAGATCCGTTGTTTTTCTTTTCATTTTCATTTTTTAGTTAAGGAATGATCATAATCTAGTTTTGAGTGACAAGAGTGAGTAATGGCATTCAGTAGCGGTGTTTCAAGTTAGGTATCATCTTACTCTCCATATTAGCCCACATCTCACTGTCTTTATCACCAAAGTGCTAAGAGACTTGAATGTTAAGTGCTAAGCGACTTGAATGTTTCATATATATCATTCTGGTACGATTAGATGTAGACTTCCTGAAATGTCAAATAGAAAAAGAGAAAGAGAAATCGAAGGAGAGAGTAAAGCAGTATAGCATGGGCCTCTGTTCCCATAATAGCATCTATTTTCAGGATACTAGTATCATCCAAGTACGTTTACTTAGAACACTAACAAGTTATTAGCCTCTTTTTTTTTTAATTTCATCAGAGAGCTTATAGCTCTACCCGAAGACAAGCAAGTTTATTGACTGCATAAGATGTCAATCTTATTAGAAATCATCAGTTAATGAACTTCTGCATTATGGATTTTTCATTCTCAAATTGTGAAGCTTGGCCCTGGCATTGGTACAAAGACTGCCTTTGTGACTGAAATGTTAGGATGCAGTGACCTTCAAAGACTGCATTATGGATTTGTGTTGCGAAGCAGACAATGGTAATTAGAATATGATTTATATGAGTCAGATATTTGGGTAATTGAGTTATAACAGTACTTAGCTTCTTTTCTATGATATTTTCTACTTTCAATATGTGCCATTGTACCCATGTGTAAGTGGATAGTGGACTTTTGTCTATGTATGTGTGGGTCTGTGTGGAGATTTGTGCATGTTTGTTTGTCATGAATATGTGCTTGAAACCTTGATCGGCATTCATTGTCTTGGTGGTTTCTCAATTGGTAAGTGAAGTTTTGTTGTAGATATCAATAGCTGAAGGAAACGATGTATTGAAAATTTCATCCAGAATTCATCGTCTTGGGAGCTACTAGATTGGTGAATGAAAGTTTGTCATTTGTAGCCATTTATACTAGTTGAAAGGGATATAACCAAATCTGAGTGCTTTCTCGTTCCTGGTGATGTGAGAGCAAGAGTTTGCCAACTTATCTTTTGGGATGGCTGATCCTGCTGGGCTGAACTGCCACTTTGTTTCCTATGTAGACCCCTCATTGTGCTAATGAAAGATATACAGCTACATGCTAAAAGGACTAAGGATGAAGCCAATTATTTTAGCTTGGATGCTTAATTTCTCCATTGTATTGCCCCTTATATTTTTCTATCTTTTAAGTTTTGAAGAATCAAGAGAGATGTCACAAAATTCTTCAAATTTGAAAAAAATGCAGAAATGTCACAAGCCTTCATGGTTGGTTCGTTAGGCCACAAATTATCTTAGTAGATCTCTAAGGTAATAATTTGCCATCTATTGAGCACTCATCTACTTCCTTTGTAGAGCTTCCAATCTACTGTTGCATATGAATAGACTATGCATATCTGTTTGTAATGTCCTGTGACTGGTGTTTTACTTTTAATGCTTGAGTTTATCTGGAGACACCTCTCATATTTTCTCAGGCCTTGCCAAATCCCTTCTTACCAAATTTGATTTTCTTATTCTGCTTCATAAGCTCCTATCATATGAACAAGTTGTAAGCATGATGTGTCAACTGAAATAACTCATTCAAGGAATGCAATCACACAACTCCATCTTCAAATCCTCGGTGCCAACACTAATTCTTTTAATGTTTCATGCATCAGGACTGCCAGCAGAGACATCTATTGAAAGGTATGGGACTATTGGTGCATATTCTCTCCTGGTTCTGTCGCAATTGAGCCTGAGGTCATTATCGGGCAACACTCTATACTTATGGAAGGTTCTTTGGTGGAGACACACACTATCCTTGAAGCTGGTTCTGTTGTTCCCCCTGGGAGAAGAATTCCATCAGGTGAACTTTGTGCGGGTAATCCAGCAAGGTTTGTTAGGTCTTTGACCCATGAAGAGACCTTGGAAATTCCTAAACTTGCTGTTGCAATTAATGACCACAGCAAAAGTTATTTCTCAGAATTTTTGCCTTACTCAACTATATATCTAGAGGTGGAGATTTTGAAGAAGAAGTTGGGCATTTCTATCTGATGCTTTAAGCTGCCATTTTTGTATAGCAGTGAAACACAGTTTCCTTCTCAGGGGAATAAACAGCTCAAGGACATTAAATCAAGCCTCTCTTTTACTTATCTTCTGTAAGTTGATTTTGTTGGGTGTTAAAAGGGCTGCATCTGGAAGTCACTGAAATGAGATATAGTAGTCACAAGGGGGCATTTCTCGAAATTGTGCTGCGAATGTACCCAGAGAATTGTTTGATAGTTCACTGTATTTGGCATTTGCTTCTGCCTTATTTGATTTCAGTTGCTAAGAGTTTTGTTGATTGTTCCCTCATATGAACGAAGATTTTCCATTCCAGGGGATAGATTAACATCTTATGGTCTGTATCACCAACAAACAGAGTGTCTGTACACAAGGGTTCATGAAGTCTCAAATTAACATCTTATGGTAATATGGTGTATGTAACTTGTGTAACCCATCATTTTGGGTAACTCTTGTCCGTTGCTGGTCAAGCCGAAGCATACCGTGCATACACTTGAGAATTAAATAGAAGTATTGAACTGTATTATGAAGACAAGAGTTTCTCTACATATTCGTGACCTGTACTCTTTCCCAACCTTGCCTGTACCTCCTATTCCTACTTATTCCATTTTGTTCTCCTATTCCTTTTTTTTTTTCTTACGGACAAGATTAGGCTATGGTCATTACATATAGACACCATCTCTTTTAGCTACTAAAGTAGTGGTAAGTTCATCAAGGACAGGGGCTAGATGCATGCAAGAGAAACCTTGCTCCTCATACCCCTGAAAGGCTTTCTGAATTGCTAAACCCCATAATCATATTCATGGGATGTTATAATATTGAAACCAATTTGGCAATGTATGTCCATAGTTTTGTATGGAATTGTTCTTCACATTTCTTCTTCTACTTTCTACCAAACTTAAGAGTTTTGGACGAGTGTTCTTTTTCTATTCCTACCTGGTTCGAATCCGGATTAGTCGGTTGCCCATGTCGCAAGAAAATACACGAGGAAAGTCTCTTATAACATATAATACATATAATAATGTTTACATGAAAAGTTATCTACAGCATTAATCTTGCAGAACTTAAGAAATCGGAATGCTAGCTATGAGCCATTTGATAAAGAGACTCCCTCTATCCAGCTGTAATTTTAGCAACTTCTCAAGCTATTTAGCTATGGAGGATGAGGATACTCGCGTATCAAAACCAAGAAGGTGCAACTGAATCTTTTTTGTGACTAGCGTGCACTAATGCACCGGCAAGAAATCCAGTGTTCCATAGAAGCATGAAACATATCAACATCTGTATTCACTGATTTGGTGGCAAAAGATGAGACTGCAATAAGGTACTGCAGCAATGAAAGAAAAGTCTGTTTATTTTAGATCATTGCTTGGGTCTGCAACTTTAAATTAAGAGGGAGTATCGAAGAATGATTCCAAGTCGAGATCACAAATTTAGTTTATTAGTTGAATCAAAAACATGTTTACAAATAGGTTTCTATTTTTTTATTTTTCTAATTTTCAGTTGAATAATATATGTAGTTCAAGTTTAAGAGTCATGAGTTAGCGAATAATTTTATATTATTAATGGTCATAATTATGTTAGTAGGTCAGCTAATTTTATAAATATTTTCACCTATTTAATAATTATTTTCAGTAATAAAATTATGTGTGATATTTTGAGAAAATGTTTTTCGTATAGTTAAGATAAAAATATTTTAAATTAGACTTAATAACTCAATTTAATAAATTAACATAAAAATGTTTTATTTTATACTTGTAGTTAATTTTTAATCTAAAAATTTTAATTTTTATAATTTGTAATTACTATTCCGTATTTTTGATATTTAGAATGTCATTTATGTATTGATCGATACTATTGGTATAGATTAAATTTTGAGATACACCTTAATATAAATTTTTATTATCATATAGTAACTTATTTGTTAGATAAATCGCAATAATAATCACAAGCACAATCACACATTCAAAGCACTGAAAACAAAGAAAAACGACATAAAAATTTAATGAGATTCAGACAATGATGCCTACGTCATCGGGCAAGAGTAGAGAGAATTTTACTATGGAAAAAAATGATACAATTGGAATCCTTACATCTAGATTTTTTTTTTATTTTTAAATAATAAATCATTTGTGTGTCTCAAACCAAACCGGTCTAATCGAACTGGTCTTATCAAAACAGGCTCATACCGCCTAAGCCCTTAATTTCCAACACAAATTTTCGTTTTTCTCTAATTCGGGTCGCACCGCGAGCTTATCAAATCAAGTCATCATTAGGATCCATCAAATTTCAAGATAAAATAACAACATTATTTTAGCTAGTACACATAACACAAAATTTTCAAAGAGCAAAGTAACTTTTGGTATACTTAATATATGCCAAAGTCATCAACAACTAAGTATTGGTAGGGAAGACGTAACGTAAATTTTATATAAAAACGTGGTTCTTCCACAGGAGGGATCAAGACTTTGACATCTCAACCATTTCTGGATTTCTTGCGACTATATCCATCTTATTTTCTGCTGCTTCTTTTGCTTATATACTAACCATTTGTTATGATCATTCTAACACCAGGACTTCATCCATCTGAATGTTGGTTCCTGATACAACTCTTCGGTCTCTCTATATGTCTCTCTTTCTGCCCTGGGATGGATGTCTGCCAAAAGGGTCGTGCTTGATTCTTGATCAAATCATCTTGTCATCTTCACGTGGTAAGATTAAAGAAAGAGGTGATGTTGGAATGGCTCAATCAGATTAAACCTCTCATGGTATTCATTTTTGGGTTCTTTAATCTGATTGAGCCGTGCCAATATCGTGCTTTCTCACGTACCATTTATGCTGCTTTCATGTAGATGATCAATCACTGTAAAGTTTTAGAAACCTTGTTCACGTTGATTTTTTCTTGTCTTGAACACTCAGTTTCCTTTGCCTCTTGGAAAGATAATTTCCTGAACTTTCTGACTCATATAAGATCATTTTGGGATTTGCAATCATCAAAAAGAAAGAAAGAAAAGCTAGGGTTTGGTTAAATTTGGTATAGGAGGCATCGCTCTTCATGATTAATTCTTCCATAACCTAAAACTCGCAAGTTCCATCATAAGTTATTGCAATATACATGTTGTAGACTATCCGGTGGAGAACTTGCAGTACTTCACTATAATGTACACAAAGGGTTTTGTTTTCAGAATCCAAAAGTCCTGAAACGCCCTATTCTTTGACATATCATTTTCACACAATAGTTTTCTTTACCAAGTAGCTGAAAATTATTGAAGACTATACATACACACATATATATGTAATCAAATAATAGTCATTTTCCGTCAAAGAATCGTATAGTTAAATGACATTTCTACTTCCTATTGGCAAGAGGATTAGCAAATTCCTTAATTCCATCTATGGCAGTCCGCTGATGTTTGTAAGGACATCACTACAGCAGGTTGGTCCAACTACTACTATCAAGGCAAATCTGCTCTGCTCCAAGGGATAAGCAAAGCAAAGTTAGATGTTCGCAAGGGCTCTCGGGAAATTCAACTCGAATGGCCTTTGGTTTCAGATCCATCAAGTAAATCAACAACCCTCAGGACAGCACTGACGTCTGCAATCAGGCTCACTGAGGTTTACCTTAATTCTAGGAACTCCCGACATAGTATGACCGTGCAGCTATATTGGAACTGCCCGGTCCATGTTAGAACTTCTCAATCCGTTCAGGAGTCTTAACTTGTCTATTCATTTACTGCTCATTACCCCTTTGTATCTAGTTAGCTTCTTGGTCTTGTATTAACTTTGGTTTTTGAATTGCTCACCTTATTGTGAAATTGGTTTAAAATACTTTTAATCTTTACCTTAAAAAAATTCTACTTCCTAACCATGTAAGCTCGAAATATCCTTTTTTTTATAAAAAAAAGTCATTTCCTATCTTTTCCAATACCATCATTCTCTTGAGTGTTATTGATCTCTATCTTGATATGATACGTAACAACATTTTTATGTCACCTCCTTATGGACAAATATTTAAGCACATCTTCGCTCTTACCTTAACTAAAAATTTCGAACATAACTTGCAGCTGCATTTTACTATTGGGGTAAAGTCACTTATGTAACTATGTATAGTTCTGAAGAATATTGCACCCTTTATTCATCTCCCCTACCTTGTACAATTTGCTATTCTACTTCAGTCGAAGTTTTGCTCACCTTGTGATACATGACACTTGTTAGTTTGTCTTTTACAATATACAACAACCTATTATTATAAGCTTTCTTAAATTCCTTCTAAATATTAAATTGCATAAACAAGGATACACTAATCATAACACACAAATGATCAAACTTCATCTCACGCTTAATTTTTTCCTGATTATTTTATCATAATACTTAATAAATTATCTCAGTATGCTAAAAAACATGCATATAGCTATAAGCATTCATACCTCATTTATTTATATCGTTGACATTCCTGCCAAAAAATGCTTACTAAAATACAATGGAACCTATAGTAGGTAGTCATCAAATAGACACTAAACCTACGAATTATATTTCAAGTTAAACTCTACAACTATTTCATTTCACTTAGTCACAAATTCTTTGGTTTTGGTGGTATCAAACATATAATATCCATAAATATATCTTTTAACTTCTTATAACTACTCTTATGAGCTTCAAATTTCTTAGTTAATCTCTTAAGTATATGCCGCAAACACAATCTGTCTTATAGTAAGGAATATAAACTCAATGGTGTTACTTATACTATAAAGCCTACTCAGTAAATTAAAAACTTACCCAACAGTCCAGCCAAACCTACAAACACCATTAAGTTGTATAAAAACACAAATCTGAAAGTGCCTTAAACACTAACAAAAAAACCATCTTCTTTTTCATTTTCTCTTCATTCCTAGCTGGTAAGTGTGTTTTACACTTAAAAAACACATTTTTTCATCTGCATGTAGCACTTTCCTCATAGGTTTCCCTCATTGTGTTTGTTTTGCAGAAAAAATTAGAGGGAGTTGTAGAGGTTGACAACTCTCTAGTGCCTTACACTTAGGTAAAAATTCCAACAGTTATATTGTGTCATCTTTTTGTGATTTTGATCATCCTATACTAGTTTATAATTGATTTGCATGTTGTGGTTGTTTGGGACAATAATTCAAGTTGCATGAAGGGATAAAAGTGGAGAAAATCGGGCAGAGGAGAAGAGAGAGGAAGAGGAGAGGGTGAAGGCAATGACATCTTTTGAAAATTTAAGTTTCATGTAGGGGTAGAATAGGAAATGCAGAAAGTGAAGGGTAAATATGGAATTTACTTGCATGAAGGGCATTTTTGTTATTAATTGAAATAGATGAGGGTAAAATAGGACTTTTAATTAGTTAAGAGTATTTTAGTAATTATGGGGGTTAGGTTAATAAGAATATTATAATCAAGAAGAGAGAATAATGTTGGATTATTGATAGTAATTGAGTTAGAAAGTTTTTGTAAATTAGTCTAATAGAATTTTGTAAATTTTAGGTCTGAAAATTCGATTAAGGAGTAATTAAGATTATCAATTAGTTGAATCCGAAATCGAGGTAAAGATAATCTTGGACTTTACTCTTAAAATTAAGTACCGTTTTGTTATGAATAAATTATATTTTGAATATTAGTCATTAATTTAATTAATGATTAATAATTACATACATGAATTATATTTACTTTATCACATAATTAATGTAGTATAAAGTGTTTCATTGTTATATTTTGTTATGTTTTTTAGGTGTATTACTTGTTAAGTTGATGAAAAATGTGTTAATTAAATAGAGACTGGTGGATAATAAGTTGTGAATAATTGGTAAAAATCAAGAATCAGTGGCTTACCTAGGATATGCTACATTCGATGGTCTTAGATGGATAGATTGCATTGATATGAGCGGAGTGGTGGCTAGGTATCTGTTTGTGGAACAAATATTAGGGCATCCTAAGTCCCGGGGATGTTCTGTTGCAATGACTAGGTACTAGAGTGGTACCGGAAT
Organism: Erythroxylum citrifolium; assembly: GCA_026284465.1. Classification (NCBI taxonomy): domain Eukaryota; kingdom Viridiplantae; phylum Streptophyta; class Magnoliopsida; order Malpighiales; family Erythroxylaceae; genus Erythroxylum; species Erythroxylum citrifolium. Next base: position 63,602,756 of record JANKOE010000006.1, read on the forward strand.
ATCCTGAGTCCCGAGGATATCCTATGTCGATGGCTAGGTACTAGAGTAGTACAAAGGTACTAAAAGAGATTGAGAAATTGAGGTATTCTGTGTCAATATTTATATATTTAATTACATTTCCATTTGGTGAGAGTTTACGATGAGTTGAAATGAGCCGACAGACTATTGGATTTAAGCCTACTAAGTTAAGCTCGGCCTAGGCAATTCAGTTAAATATTGGGATAAAGCATAAATGATAGTTGTAATTAATATTTTTGTAAATCATAATTTGGTAAAATGTTCCAGATGTTTATTAACTATTTGGATTAGACTGAGTGTTGTTATGTTTATAAGTTTTATATGTATGATTTAATTGGTTGACTAAGTCTTATAAATATTTTTTGTTATTTGATTTTAAAGGTATGGCAGTTACTCTTACTGAGTAGGCAGCTCACCCCTTGCCATTTTATTTTTTTAAGAGATTCTGTGATTGTTGATAACTCTAATGCACAGGACGGACCAAGTGGAGTTTAGGCAGGGTCAGCAGATTAACTGAGTAAGTTGTTCGATTATATATATATATTTGAATGTAATAGTTTGGGTAGTTGTGTTGTATAGAATATTTTTGTATTTGATAAACATTCCTCTCTTTTGGAACTAATAAGGAATTCGATGATTAATGATACGTTTTGGGAACAACTTGGTTAATTGTGGTTTAAGAATTTTGGGAGCCTTACACTGGGTGGTATCATAGCGAGTTTACGTTTCTAAGGACGTATTAAGTAAATAAAAAATAATAATGATGTATTCTTATCTCTTTTAAGATGGCTTCAGGTGAAGATAATGCTAGCCCTAGGTCACCTGGGGAATCGGGGAGTATGATTCGTGCTCCAGATGTGTCAAATTAAGGGGATGCCTAAGCGAATAGGGTAGGAGAAGAGGTGGCATCCCACCACAGATGATGCAGTTCTTTTAGATGATGCAACAAGCTATTACTGCAGCCCTAGCCCGAGGTGATTCTAGGGTAGATCATAACTGTGAGTGAATCCGTAAGATGGGTGCAGTAGAGTTTCAAGGTACTACTGATCCTGAGGAGGTTGAAACATGGCGGGAGCAGAAAGAGATAATTTTAGACCTTCTGGAGTGTACCTTCGAAAGAAGGTTGCAGTACATAGTTTCCTTATTCCAAGGCAACTCAATAATTTGGTGGAAGTCAATAAAGAGATCTTATGAGACCTGAGAGATGACTTAGTGGGAGTTCAAGAGAGAGTTCAAAGATAAATACACTTTGCGATGAGATCGAAAGAAGATGAAGTTTATGAGTTTGGTTTAGATAAAAGAGAAGTCAATGGCTGATTATGAGGCTCACTTTACAGCCTTATCTAAGTATGCATTGGAGGCTGTGGCAAATCCCGAAGACAGATGTTACCGATTTGAGCAAGGTCGGAGGATAGGTATTCGTTTAGGTTTAGGGGCTGCTACTTCCGATTTCAAGAAGTTACTAGAGACTGCACTCAGAGTAAAGGATGTAATAGAACAAGGTAAAAGGAGAAGAGAGCTAAAGAGGCTATCGGAGAGTCACCAATAAGAAGGGGGTCGGTCTGTTAAGATGGGAGCTACTCATACTGATGCAGGGGGATCTAGGAGAGCCAATGGAACATCGAGCATAAGTGGTAATTTCTATTGATCTAGTGGAGATCAAGGAGCTGATAGTCTTGGACCCCGAACTTTGATTGGACGTCAGAATTGGTAAATAAGGAAATTAATGTTGTATTTGGGTAATATTGCTAAT
>JANKOE010000006.1:63604626-63624598 GCA_026284465.1 Erythroxylum citrifolium
TTTGGAAATCATCATCTAACATCATTAAAAAGCCATCCAAAACACACAATTCAACATAACATCTCATCCATTAGCTTCAAAGTCCTCATTTACCAATCATCAATCCATCAAAGAAGTAATATACCCATCTAGTCAAAGTTTAACTTCATCCAATTGATGCACAAGAGGTTACAATCATGCATTTAACTAACATAGAATATAAGCTTACCTAATCAAGCTTTCAATGTTCCAATTCTTCACCTCATACACCAATCCTCTACTTTTCCACACCATACACAGTCATCATCATGTAAAGGAGGTAGGAGGGTGAAGCTTGCATGCATGAAAGAAGTACTTAAGTGGATGAGAAGAGTGATTTAGCTAGAACACTTAAACAAAACCAATGAAGAAGAAAAAAGAGGAGGAGTTTCGGATGGGGGAGAGAACAAAGGAAGCTTTCAATTTTTTTTGTTTTGTCTTTTTCAAGTAGAAGAATTGTGAATGATGGGTGGAAAACAAGCATTAACTATATTAAAGGTGTGTCATCATGCCACTTGGCATGTAAGGAGAGGAAGAAGACTAAAGTTACTTAACTTTAATCAAAGAAACCCTAATAATGAAATCTTTAACCCATTCAATTCCAATGGCTCCAATTGCAAATCCAAAATAATGTATCCAATATTTTAGTGCCATTGGGCAGAAATTTTCGATACCGAAAACCAGTCGGTTCGCCACTTGGCGATTTTTCTAGTCCGGAAAGTTTTCCCAGAAAAGTCCTGAAAAATTCCTAAAATTCCCTTAAAATGTAAAACCTATAATGATCCACTTCGAATAAATTTTTAAGCCCATAAACCACATTTTCCAAAATAAAATCCCATTTAGGCACAAATACCGGGAAATGTCATGATGCATGTACAGTTATTTTTCATGTGCAAAATTTCACTGTTCACCAATACAAATATGCATGAAGATTTCTAATCAGTCCTAATCACTCTCACCCTTTTCCAAATTACTATTCTACCCTTCCCGTCGTGGGATGTTACAAACACATTCAATCCCTTCTCACTAATGTGGCTAAGTCTCCTGTGTCATAACACTAAAGAGTCATTCTCAACTACATTCACCCTGTTAGTACATATTGAAGCTGTTGTCCAGTACAAACTAGGTCGCTTTCTACCATGAGCCACCACCAAGGAACCTTTAGTGAGCTTCCACGTACCACCACCATTGGTACTCACATAACTCTCATCATCAAGATTGCTAACAGATATCAAGTGCAAACGAACATCAGGTGCATGCTTTATATTGTTCAAAACAAGTTTAGTTCCCATACCTATTTCTAACACAATTGTCTCAATGCTAGCCACTTTAGAGATAGTTTCATTTCTCATATTCAATACCCCATAGTCACCTAGAGTATAAGATGAGAAAAAATCATTCCTTGATGTAAAATGAGAATAAGCACCATTATCTACAACCCAGCTTAATTCATCACAAATAACCCCAACTACAACCCATCAGTTGTAATAGCAACACAATTCTCATTGTTATTCTCTTTCTTTTCTTCCTTACCTTTGTTGCCTTTCTTGTCTTTCTTTAACTTCCAACAATTTTTCATCAAGTGCCCTTTCTTATCGCAGGGCACTTAACATCTTTGTATCTGCCTTTGTATTTACTTCGACTTTACTCTCTGTTTTAAGAATCCTTATTATTATTTCTCCCCCTACAGGTAGTCACCAGGACATTTTTCGAAGAGGAACCCTGAGGCTTTCTTCTCATTTCTTCATTCAATACACTACTATTGGCAAGATCCATAAAGATGACACCATCCAGAGCAGAATTTGACAATGAAGATCTAAAAGTTTCCTAAGAGTCTGGTAAGGAGCCAAGGAGAAACAAACCCTGTATTTCTTCATCAATTCTAATCCCCATTGCTGACAACTGATTCATAATTCCTTGGAAGTTATTCAAGTGATCTTTCATAGGAGTCCCATCACTATACTTTAAAGTTAATATCTGCTTTATTAAGAACATCTTGTTGTTCCCAATCTTTTAAGCATACAGCTTCTCAAGCTGCTCCCACAAGGTTCGAGCATGTTTCTCACCAGAAATATGATTCAACACATTGTCATCAACCTATTGTCTGATAAAACCACACACATGTCTATGCATCAGATTCCATTCTTCATCCGATTTATCATTAGGCTTTTCAGTGGAAAATAATGGTAAGTGAAAATGATTCACATAAAGCAGATCATCCATCTTGTCCTTCCAAAGAGCATAATTGGTGCCATTCAAAGTAACCATCCTACTAGTATTGACAACTTCCATTGTTCATCACAACCACAAATATCCCGAACCAAAAGCTTTGATACCATTTGTTAGGAAAGGAGGAGTTGGTCACGTAGTGGAAACAAAGTAACCAGAACCAATAAACCTTTACCTGTGTGAATAAACACAACCAACACCAAAAGGAAAATAGCAGCTAACAAAACTCACAAGTGCAAGAAACTAAGCAGCAAGAAATAAAGCACACAGGCAATTTTTACGTGGAAACCTCCCTCAGTGTGAGAAAGGAAAAACTACGGGACCTAGACTAGTAAAGAAAAACCTCTACTATCACCAATTAAGTTACAAAGAGTTTTTCACTTCTAGATATAACTAGAGTCACCACTCAACTCAAGAGATAACAACAGACATCAATAAGATGAAAGAATCAAAGAGTTGAGAACAATATCACCCTTAGAATCTGACAATAACTTCAACTGAAGATCAGGGCACCTTGGAGGCCTCCAAATTCAATCTCCACCATTCAGAATGAAGACAATGAGAGATGAATCTCTGGTTAAAATTTCAGGTCACCATGCGATCGAAGTTTAGAAGAAGATTGCGCAATGTTGGGAAGAATAATGAAAATTCCCAACTAAGCCTCTCTTTTCTCTTTTCCCTCTCTTTTGTTCTTCCAGCTGAACCTCTCCAATTTTTCTTAACCTATTTAGGGCTAAAAACACCCTTTTATACTTGGGCTTTGGGCTCCACTTAGAAGTGACCCAAACCAAACACTAACAAAGTTCATATTTGAATAACCAAATAAGTCAAAGGACATATTATTAGGGCACCAAAGTCCTAGTGAAATGGTTTCATACAAGTATCCAAGGATGCACTTAACAACTAATAAATATGATTCTCTAGGGCTTCATTGAAATCTAATACATAGGCAAACACTAAATAGGATATCAAGTCTACTTGTAATAAGATAAAGTAAGCTACCAATCATACCTTGATAGGGCTTTACATCCACCGGTTTACCCTCTTCGTCTTTATTTAATTTTGTTGTCATACTTATGGATGTTTCTAATGGTTTGGCTTGATCCATTCCATTGCATTTGTCTTTTATGTATTTGCTTGATTTATGAAGGTACCTTCCTTTGTTTGCTTGATTTGGAGTTCAAGAAAGAAGTTGAGTTCTTCGATCATACTCATCTCAAATTCCCTAATCATGCACTTGGAAAATTCTTTGCACATAGTCCCATTAGTACCACCAAATATAATTTCGTCAACATAAATTTAAGCAATCAGGATTTCATGCTTGCATGTTTTAATGAAAAGTGTAGTTTCAATTTTGCCTTTGAAGAATCCATTCACTATGAGAAAAACAGTTTAACTTATCATTCTAAGCTCTATGAGCTCGTTTTAAACCTTATAAGGTTTTGGAAAGTTTACATACGTGACTGGGGTGCATCATGTTTTACAGAACTAATAGGTTAATCAACATAAACTTCTTCTTGAATGGATCTATTTAGAAAAGAACTTTTACATCTATTTGAAACAATTTGAAATTCATGTATGATGCAAATGCAAATAAGAGCCTAATAGCTTTTAGCTTAGCCATTGGAGCAAAATTTTCCTTAAAAGTTTATGCCCTCCTCGTAATTATACCTTTTTGTTGCTAATTTAGCCTTATTTCTTACAATAATACTTTATTTATCTAATTTATGTTTAAAACCCCAGTTGGTACCTATGATTTGGTCATCACTATATCTAAGTACTAAATTATATACCTTACTCCTCTCAAATTGGTTCATTTCCTCGTTCATTGCAAGAATCCAATTTTCATTATTGAGGGCATCTTATATTGTTTTAGGTTCAATTTAAGAAATAAAAGCCATATGAGATACATGTTTGGGATGAAATCTAGTGAGTAACATTTGTTAGACGTTATCCAAATTTTGACTAGGGGAAGCTCTTTTTGAATTTTCAATCTCTTGAAGTTACGTATCTTTCTTGTTTTCCTTACTTAATTCGACAATGGGTTCATAAGCAGTTTGTTGGTCCCTTTTGAAAGTTAACTGAGAGCAATCACTTCATATTATACATTTATACTATACTAAACATCATTTTGGGCAATCACTATGTTATACAAAGTTTTTTTTTACTTGGTGAAAGTGGATTAAAAAAATGTAAATCTTTTTGTTTTAATGGAATAAAAGATATAAACATTCCCCATAGTTTAAGAAATTTTTGGAAAAACTCTTTGATTTTTAAAATTCTTGAAAAAACCCTTTTTAGTTTTCAATTTTTCAGAAACAACACTTTTTCTTAAATTTTACTTAAAAATAATTATTAAATATACATGTCATGAATTTTACACTTGTAATAATAAAATGTTATTTACATAATGATTCAACTTAATTCTTAAATTTGATCAAATTAAATAAATCTAACTCAAGCTAAGAATTTATTATAATTATCTTAAATTATTAATATAAATCAAATTTAATTAGTTCAAGTCAAGTTTAAGAAATGAGTTTGATTATTGTATTAGTGACATTTAATTAGTTCACGTCTGATATTAATAGCCACACATTTCTTCGTTATTTTCTAATCAACTATGAGAAAAATTATAAAATTTTTAATTTCTCAAATTACAAAAAAAGGTCTGTATTTTTTGAGCTTACTTTTACAATATAAAATTTACTGATATAACTTAGCAATCTTTGCAGACTAAAGTTAAACGTACTGATTTATCAAAAAAAAAAAAAAAGGTTAAACGTACTGAAAGAATGATGCAAATTATTACTTTCTCGTTTAAGAATTAACCAAAAACGTCTATATTCGAGTCTGAAACCAAACTTCCTAGTCTTTCCATTAGATTGGTACGGATTTATGTTCTGTGTCTTCAAGTACTTGGGGACATTATTCTATCTCAGGTCGTCGGGCACTACGAACAAGCAACGTCTTTACCATTTCTTGCATTCCCTTAGTTAATGTGAGTGTCTTCGGCTTTGTTTACACACATTGCAACTTGCCATTGATGTTGGTAAACTAATGCCAAATTTCATTTTACACAGTTCAATTTTTTGAAGATTAATATCACTTAAAGTATCAAAGAACAAGACCGAAATTAACTCAGCAGCCTCATTTTTTATTCTGTGAAAGAAACAGGAAAGCGAGTTCAACGTTTTAGGTAGGAACATACACAGCAAGAATCCAAGGTTAAACAGGGCTTGCACAACTTTGCTCCTTTGCATTTAACGATTTTTTAAAAATATACTCTGATATTAGAAACACTAAAATTTAAATTTTTACATATTGTTAGCAATTATAATAATACAAACATATAATATTATAATATTGCAGTTATAATTATAATTATAATTGCTATGAAACATAACTAAGAAATTAATAATTAAAAAACCAAACTAGTTAGAACCAACTTTCCTGTTGATTTATTGTAATAACTTTTATTTTTTAAATTTAATTTATCTTAATACTTTATTATTATTAAAATTAACTAATCTATTAATTAACATATCATTTTTATAAATTAATCAATTTTATAAATTAAAATAAAAAGAATTAACTTTTATTAAATAATCTCCTTTAATTAAACTTATAGGTAAGGATTTCCTTGTTTAATACTATTTTAAATTTTTCTTATTCAATCTATACTATATATCCAATTAAATTTTTAAACTTCCTCTTATTTTACCAGTCAAAACATTTATATAACAAAAGAAATGCTGTAGTCAATGATGGCGGTGGGTGATCGGTGAAGAGAACACAAGAGAGGAGCAATAGTTAGGATGGAAAATAGAATAATACCCTAAATATCAATTCCTACTCTAACATTAATTGTTATGCAAATAAAAAAATACAAATATATATATATATATATATATATATGTAATTTGGTTAATTATGCGACTTACACATGTAAATATAAATAAATTTATAATTTAAAATAAATAAATAACAATAATCTTTCAATCTTCTAAAAATTTTATTCTAGGAACCTTATTAAAGTATTTATAACTTAATAAATTTTTTTAAGTAAAATAAAAAGAAATTTCACATAAATCTAAATTCACTAAAACTCTATTTTATAAATTTCTATAAGCAAGAAGATTTACATGCATCTTTAATTCTCAATCACTAAGGTAAAGGAAAATGTCTCTATATATTTCCTGATAAACCCGAAGGGTGGTAATTTCAGAAACTTTCCAATTTTACCACAATAACAAATGACACCAAAAATTTGATAATGCGGTTCGGCACACCTTGCCTACGTCTGCGGAGCCCTCACCCAGCTTAATCACTTTCACCGAAATATAATAGATTTACCTAAGACTTTACTGAGCCGACACCACTCAACTCTTGACACTATCTCTCAACCTCACTTCTCGTGAAAGTTTTTCACACCGAATAGCACGACCAACTCATATTAACCTCAATAGTATTTGATAATAAAGATACGAAATAAACAACTCAAGTGATTAAATAATAACCAACATAAACAAAGACAATAATTGAGATATAAAAAAAAACTCCCTTAAATATGTTGCTTCATCAACAAAAGAATGAAAAGTTGTTCATCGAAAGATCTGCTGTGAGGCTTCAATATCTTCACTAAAAATCACTAGACACCAAAGAAGCTCACAATGGTCACTCAAAACAGAAGAAAACGCAAACAAAGTCATGAAAACCTTAACAGAAATTGCAAAACCAAATCAGGATTCAATCCCCATGAAATCAGTCCAGAAAATTAAACAAAAAATCAGTTCATAAAATTAAACAAACACACAACTCAAATTTCTAGAAATCATGCAACCAACGAAATACGAAAGAACATAGAGTCACGCACACACCAAACTGTAGATTTCACACACTACCATTCAGCCCACTCGGTCATGTAATCTTCACACATTCAAAATCAATTCACCATTAACCTAACTTCAACAACTCCAATTAAACCATATAGGACACTACACACACCATGTATATTTTACTCACAATCCCAGAAGAACAACTCTTGGAAATCAAAAGTTAACCTACGGTGTTTATAAACCCAGAACATGTGCCCTCCCCCCTCCCATCAGCTGCTTTTTATCCCATATATAATTAATACCCACTACACACTTAATACCACTCACACCCAAGATCCACTTCTGCTATATGATAGACACATACACTAACAACAAAAGCCCTTAACCCACACGCAACACAAATTCCCTTATTTTGCTATCCACAAAATCCACGCAAAACAACTTCCCTTTATCTTCTATCTACAAAAGCCAGTAGTACACAATTCAATTACCAACATGATAATAGACTTTAATCTAAAATAGTATTCTTTTTCGACTAGAAGATTATCCATATAACTTTTGAATCCAAGTCATTATCCAATTAATATTTTATATGTCCAATTAATAAATAATGTCAAAACTAATTACTTAGATATATAACATATATCTTAACAATCTCCCCCTTTTTGGCATTATTTGTCACAAATATGAAATTCCTCCTAAATAAGATAATTGAACATATGAGTATCAAATTCACAATTCAAATGACAAATACTCCCCTTAATAAAACATCAAACTCCCCCTAAATAATATAATTAAACATATAAGTATCAAATTCACAATTCATATGACAAATACTTCCCCTTAATCAAACATCAAGTTTCAAAGAACATCAAGTTTATCTAATCATTTAAGTTTCTCCCCCTTAGGACAAAAAATGCCAAAAAGCATGACAAATAGTCACGCATATACCTTGAAATCTTCCCCTGAATAGAACATTCACCATAAATAATCTGATGTCTCTCCCTTGGGACAAAACATTGTCAAAACTAAGAATACCTTCAACATAATCAATCTCAGAGAATAAAGAAACATAAAATCAATAGTGGGTTTATTGGAAGAATTATAAGTACGCCATGATGACAATTTACTACTAGTCAATACACATGCCAACATATCATTACTTACTTCAATTTCATCTTCATAAGACCGATCAAATTCATAAACCCAAGCCAATAAAGATGAGTGTTGCCAGTGTAATGAGAGAGAGAGATACCCGAGAGAGAGACCCACAATGATAAGAGAGCTGAGGTCTTTGGTGGAGCTAAATAGAAGTCACAATGCAAACTACTAAAAAGATGGGACAATAATGGCAACATAAAAATTAAAGAACTAAAGAAAAACCTTTTTTGAGGTTTCCTTTTTTTTAACAACACAAAAAAATACTTCAAAATGTAAAGTATACAATCCGTGTGCCCCTCGAAGAAATTCAAACCTAGCCTTATTCCTCGTCATATTATCTTTGTCATCGATTTCTTCTTTTGAAGTAACAGACTTGTCCTTCGTTTGACCAGTTTCTTTAAAAGCAATAACTAACTGTAAATCTGTATAATTTCTTGTTTTTCCTTCACAATGTCTTTGTGCCTATAATTGACCCTTTCTAATCCAAGTATGCTTTGGTACCATGGGCTGCTACTGGAAATTTAATGGAGTGTAGATTTTTGGTTTTGACCCCTTTGAAACATCATTTGTAACATCTTGTAGCGTCTCGGCCTTATGTGCCCAATAACTCCACAAAAATGACATGTGGGTACAAACTTTCGATTGTTCCTCTAAGTTTCTTCTTGGACAGATCTAGATATGTCATCTTTCTCATCATTCACCTTGGAACATTCACCTCTGTAGCTAATGCCTTGAAGATCCCCTTTAACCTTACCGATTTCCATTAACTTTTCTAACTTTTCTATACCTCCATTCAACATCTTCAATCCCTTTTCGATACTTACTAGTTTAATTCTACTTCACCAAGCTCATCTAATGTAGAAAGCAACTTCTTATCTTGATCTTGAATGATGTTCTTCATGGAAGTATTTCCCTCCTTCAACTTCTCATTTTCTTACATGTTTGGAAATACCTTCCTTTTTATCATCTGAAGTACTATCATCACTGTTATAATCTCAGAGATTTGAGCTGAATCGTCTATGATTTTCCCTAAATTTTCTTATTTACTCACTTTTTCGTCTTCAATTACTTCCTTCTCGGTTACTGTTAAACATGTAACTAGCCTTTTGTTGGACAAAGTAACCAACGCAATACTATTCACAACTTCTTCACTTCCGAATTCGTTATCACTCCAAGTGATCATATAGGATTTTCCTTTTCTCTTCTTCAAGATATTAGCACACTCCGCTTGGACATGTCCGAAGCCTTGACACTCATAACGTTGAATTCTTTTTACCTTTTTTCTCTCTTTTGAGTTTTGGCAGCTTGTTTGAAGTTGTTATTCGATGAGCTCCCGTCGTTTTGCCTAAACGAGTCTGTTCTTTTTCACTCTCTTCAGCCACTTACTGAACTCTCGTGTTAGTAGCTACATATTCTCATTCTCATCGGATTCATCTTCTACATCATTCATACCTTTTCCAGTTTCAACTTGTAGTGTCAATCCTTTGCTTCTTTATTGTTTACCTATTAAAAGATTCATTTCGAAATTTTTAAGAATTCTAATTACCTTCTTCAATGACAGAATCATTAATTTCGTGGGCCTCCTCTATTGCTGCAATTTTCAGAATAAATCTTGAAGATAATGATCTCAACGTCTTCTTGACTAATTTCATATTGGAATATTTCTTCCTGAGTTGATGTGCCTGATTCGCTATGTCTCGCAATCTTTCATGAAAGTCTCAAATAGTCTCATTTTCATCCATCTTCAGTTTTTCAAACCTCTTAGGTAACATCTGTAGTTTTGACGTTATCACAGATTTAGACCCTTCATGAATAGTTCGTAAAGTATCTCACGCTTCTTTAGCTAATTCACAGGTTGATATCATTAAGAACATCCTTCATCAACAACACTAAAAATTGTGTACAATGCTTGTGAGTTTCTAAGTGTTCTTTCTTCTTCGACTTTTGTCCATTCAGATGGATCTTTTATAACTATCTCTACCTTATCGTCAGTAATCATCGGATGTGTCCAGCCATGTAACACCGAGTTCCATGCTATTGTTCCTTGTGTCTGAACAAAGGCTCTTATCTGTGATTTTCATGCAGAATAATTGGAACCGTCCAACAGCGATAGCCTGATAATTGATGCTCCTTCTCTTATAGCCATAATTGCAAAACCCAGATCTGCACCAAATTGATGTACCAAGTTCTGAATCGGTGACCTCGCTCTAATACCAATTGATAAACTCAAAGGGGTGGTAATTTCGCAAACTTTCCAATTTTACCGCGAACGTTTATAATACAAACGAAAAAAACCATTCAAAAACAAAATAACAAATAACACCATAAATTTGGTAACACAGTTTGGCGCACCTTGTTTACGTCTGCGGGGCTCTCACCCAGCTTAATCACTTTCACCAAAGTACAATAGATATACCTAAGGCTTTACTAAGCCGACACTACTCAACCTTTACACTATCTCTTAACCTCACTTCGCGTGAAATTTTTTCATACCTAATAACACGACCAACTCATGTTAACCTCAACAAATGATTTTCTCAATAGTATTTGATAATAAAGATACGAAATAAACAACTCTAGTGATTAAACAATAGCCAACATAAACAAAGACAACATTTAAGATTAAAAAAACAACTCCCCTAAATATGTTGCTTCATCAAAGAAAGAACGAAAAGTTGTTCATCGAAAAATCTGTTGTAAGGCTTCAATATCTTCACTAAAAATCACCAAACACCAAAGAAACTCTCAATGGTCACTTAAAACAGAGAAAACGCAGCTGCCAAATCACACACTGTCAACGATAAACTTTCCAACAAAGTCATGAAAACTTTGACAGCAATTGCAACACCAAATCAGGATTCAATCCCCATGAAATCAGTCTAGAAAATTAAACGAACACAGCTCAAAATTCCAGAAATCATGCAACCAACGAAATATGATACATAGAGTCACGCACACACCAAACTGTAGATTTAGCACACCACCATTTAGCCCACTCAGTCACATGATTTTCACATACTCAAAATCAATCCACCATTAGCCCAGCTTCAACAACTCCAATTAAACTGTATGGGATACTACACACACCATGTATATTTTACTCACAATCCTAAAGGAATAACTCTTGGAAATCAAAAATTAACCCACGGTATTTATAAACCTGGAACATATGCTCCCCATTAGCTGCTTTTTATCCCATATATAATTAACATCCACTGCACACTTAACACCGCTCACACAAGAAATCCACTTCTACTATATGATAAGAGACATACACGACTCTATCAGCAAAAGCCCTTAACCCACATGCAACACAAATTCCTTTATTCTGTTATCCATAAAATTCACACAAAACAACTTCCCTTTATTTTCTATCCACAAAATTCAGCAGTACACAATTCAATTAGTAATATAATAATAGACTTCAATTCAAGATAGGATTTTTTTTCAACTAGAAGATTATCCATATAGCTTTTAAATCTAAATCATTATTCAATTAATATCTTATATATTCAATTAATAAATAATGTCAAAACTAATCACTTAAATATATAACATATATCCTAACATTTCCAATTTCCTATTTTGAAAAGTAAGTGATTAGCATAGTATCTAATAGTATTTACCATCTTTCTTCAATTAAGACCTATTTTAGTTCTAATTTTCCACATACAAGAAACTGATATGCAAAACTAAACAAATTAAATGCAAAGAACTAGCCCAAGTCTCTTAATTGCTGATAGATCATGATCAGAGCTCACTTTGGTGAGGATCTGTTGCTCTCCCAGATAGTGTTTTCTTAACCTTCTCCTTAGTCTTTTGCACTGTTTCTCCGGCGAATGTCGCCGCCAATCTCGCTGAAAGCTCTGTTAGGTATTGGCCTAAATTGTTTCTTGGTCAATTTTGGATGGCTGGTCAAAGAAGTATGCAAATTGAATTTGAAGTCTTGAAGATAAGGATGAGTCAAAGAAGTATTCAAATTGAATTTGAAGTCTTGAAGATAGGAATGAATTAATTAATGTAAGAAGAATCCAAATTGCATTTGAACTCCTTTGGCATGTCTATATATAGGTGGTCTTGCAACCATTTAGGAATGATGTAGAAAGAGAAGTGTTTAGAGAAGAGAGTCGTAGCTCTTTGTGAAAAAGAAATTATGAGAGGAAAAGTGCAGTAGCACCTAGAGAGAGATATTTGTATCTTGTGTGAGTGTGAGGTTTTGTATTAATAGTTTCATATTAGTGGAAGTATTCGAAGTCCGTGGACGTAGGCAAGATTATCAACTTTGTTCTATAAAAATTTATTCATTCAATAAATGGAACCTGACAAAAATTAGACGATTGAAATTATACCAGAACAGAAGACACACCACAAGTCGGAACAGGAGATCTCGCGTTATCAATACGAGTCTCTCCTATGCAATTGGTTTAGAGCTAATATTAGAAATAAAAATAAAACAGAAATTTCAATGTTCTTAACTTTAAGATTATGATTGGTTGAACGTAAGTTTTTTAATGGAATGGAATGTGGATGGATATAATATTAGAAAATTGTTGTTTGAGAGGAATGAAAAAGTTCATAATGTAATATAGTAAAATATTGTTTGGAAGAAAGATTTATAATATAATATAGTAAAAAGTTGTACATCATTTTAGATTCCATCTTAAACTTCTCAAATCAGAGGTTTCTCATTTTTACTGTTTATGATAAAAATGAGATATGATATGAAACTCTCTTCTTCCATTCCATTTTATTATAAACCCTCTTCACAAACGATAGAATAATATTACATTACATTTCATTCCATTAATAAACTCCCAACCAAATATAACTTATTTCTTTCATCTCCATATCTTTATTTTTGATAATTAAATTAATACAAAAGAGATAAGAAAAAGGAAAAAGACATTCCATTAAGCTTATGTTTGAATATCTTAAATGTTACAGGCATGAGATTTAGAAAGTCAAATTCCTTTAAATTGAAGCCAATTTGATCATAATAATGAACTATAGTAAAGAAAATGGAAAACTTAAAACTTAAAACCCTTGTAAGGGTAAGTTTGGTAATTAGGAATGAAGACTTGGAAATGAGTATGTAACTTACATTGTTTAATTTTTACTTTGGTAGCTAGTAATGGATATGATAAGGATTGACAAATTTAGAATGAATTTTAAATAATCTTGAATTTTTATTCTTAAGATAGGTTTGGGTATAGCCTAGAATTAGATGTAAGAAATAACAAATAAATAGTTCTAGGCAAAAAATTGTATATTTCTTTCGTATTCATTCAATATAACTTCCTTTTTCTTTTCTTTTTCTGTGTTTCGTTTAAACTGAAATTCTCTATTTAAAGATTTTATATCATAAAATAAGTTCGTTATGATATTTTTAATTTTATTCTTATAAGAAAAATCACAAACAATTATTTAAATATTAATAATTTATTTAATCATTAAAAATAATTTTAATTATTTATTTATTAAATAAAAAATTTATTTATTATTAATAATAGAAAATATTTTAATTATTTATTTACAAAATCAATCACATAATAATCAAACATAATTAAAAAAATTGTTATTACCGTTCTTAATATTCGATACTAAACACTGTAACTTCTATAACAAAGATTCAAATAAAACAAGGCAATGAACTTCCATCACCTGGTCAGAAATTGGCAGCGATACATGTTATTGTCTCATTCATTGTTTTTAGCTAACCATACCAAACCGCTGGAGTATGACAAAGTATATCTACCAACCTCGTAATTTGCTGTCATTCTTTAATTGCGTCACAGCCACACCAGAAAGATTTATCCTTTCCAGATTCTTAAACTTGGCAGACGCCAGCTATGTACCATTTCAATTCAATTAGATTAAGTAAAGAAAAAGAAAAGGTAACCCAAAACGTAGGTGAGTTGGTAAGAGACTCTCCTGACTTAAGTGAGGTTGTGGATTCAAACTCCTCTCAGATATATAGCTGTTTAAAACTTAGAACTAGAGCTTTGCCTTCCGTAAGAGATCTACCCGATTCAAGCGGAAATTAGTTTGGATGTGGATGACTTAAAGGTGCTTTCCCATAATTGAACCCTTCTAAGATGCCTCGTGGGCAACTAAAGAAGAAAAAAAAGAAAAAAGAAAAGCTTGTCACCATGCAGCCTGTACGTAATTTTTTTAATGCAGTTAATTCCTTATGCTTACGTGAGTAACTGGTTCTATTAACTGGTGCTATTTGTCCAAATTCCTATTCATTAGATGGGTAGATAGATACCGTCCATCTAACGGGTGCCAGTTGATTTAGGCTTGTTTCTCCTAACTTTCGTGCATGAAGCTGTGCCCTTTTCTCCAACTTTTGTTACTACTTGCTTGTTTTAATAATGGGAACGGGCTAGTGATTACTTGTTAAGAGAAATCTCATAAAATGGACATACACACTGAAGAACATACTAGATTAATTGCATGTCCTATAATACATCTTTCATGTTATCATAGTTCCTATCCAACTCCCCTCCACCCTCAAATTTAGGAAGTTAAAAATTATATACTAATTACATTATGTTTTTACTAAATTAGAAAATAACTTATGTCATTAACTAACTTTGATATAGATGGTTATCTTGCTTCGACTACAAAATCTTTTGGCTTGTCCCTAAATATTTATTAAGATAAATAACCGTTATAAGAATTATACCAATATGCCTTTACTAGACAACCCCAAACTTTAAAATGAGTCAGATTACGTTTCTAACATTTTTACAACTCAAAAGGTGTTTCTTATCGATTTTCTTAGAACTTTGTTTAAAATGTACAAAGCATTCTTAATTCCCTCACGCTAAATGTAACACACCACTTTCATAAAGCGTATGCTCGAACGTATCGATGATTATTCCAGAATATACTCAACAAGGATGACACGTTGAGACGATCACATTACCACATTATTGGACGAATAACATATCGAAAGCATTTCAAACATTCATTTTGAATCATTTCATTCACAATCATATTAAATCACAAATATCATTACACTTCAGAGTTCACCTATACATTTGACAATATGTGAGAAATGTTATTCTTGATGCATAATGATTAGAGACATTTGCAGGTGCAACTGATCCCGACCACTAACTCATGTCCAATTGCAATAGTCATACTCCAATTAGTCTAACTAGATCTCCTCTGA
Source organism: Erythroxylum citrifolium (assembly GCA_026284465.1). NCBI lineage: Eukaryota > Viridiplantae > Streptophyta > Magnoliopsida > Malpighiales > Erythroxylaceae > Erythroxylum > Erythroxylum citrifolium. The sequence goes on from JANKOE010000006.1 coordinate 63,620,053, forward strand.
TCCTAAAAATCAACGTTATAATTTTGATGAGTTTGCGAACTCAGTTAGTAAACCATCATCGATATATTCGCTCAAGTCAGATATACAGAGACAAGTCATATCCTAATTCAACAAGTATTACATATCGTCCAGTATTGAATATCAAGTCACATTTCATCATACCTTATCAAGTACATCAAGTTTATCATACTTTCATAAGTATATCAGGTAAACTAACATTTCATATCACAACACATCCTTATTTACTTTTCAACTGTATTTCAAACAATTCAATAATTTATTTCAATTCAATCATATGATACATATAAGGATGTATATCCAAATGCTCACGTGACTCTATTATATTTTGCTTTGTTATGATTGAGCGCTTATTTACTGTACTATATCTGTTGTGGATACCAGACTCATTTCAATTACTGTCCTGTATCCGTTGTGGATACCGGGCTCATTAATAACTGAGCCTGTGGCTCTTTATGTACAATCCTAAGCTTAAAGCTCTTTTTCACGTTGGCCACTCCAATCAAAACTCCTTTATCTAATCATGCATTTCAATGTGATGCACTTGTCATATGTATCAAATTCATCGAATCTAAGTTCGACAATTCACATCCAATTGCTCACACATTTTATATTCATTCCGGCATTTCACTTTCAATTGCTCTCACATTTCATATTTATTCTGGCATTTCACATTCAATTGTTCTCACATTTCATATTCAGCATACAAATTATACAAAAACACATAATTGCGTTTACATATCTAGGTTAACTCACAATATGCTCCAGATAAGCTATTGCCTTGATGATCCAGCAATGTCTGGATGTTGACGATCAACTTGTGTATCTATCTTCATGCAATACATACATATTTCACACATCATTAAGTTGTCAATCATATGATTATTCAATCATTCACATGTGTATATATATCATGTTTCAATGCATGCTCAACTAACCTTCCGGGTATGTATTAATATACAAAGATCTTGACTGTACTTATATGCTTTCAAATCATTCAAACTTTATAGCTTGTATACTACCATTTTGCAATTAGGTTTTTAGCTTAAGTAAGCTTGACTTATTCATCAATCATATACGTTCATATAATTATCCAATTCTCACTCACAATCACTTCATATTCTCCAATGTTCATTCATTTATATCTAATATATATTACTCATATCCTTTGAATCATATTTGCATTCATAAGAACATATTAATTCCTTTAACAACTTAGAATTTCCACATTTCAATACATTGATATCAAGACAATTCATTCCTTAAGTTATGACATCAATTGACAACCTAAACTTATCAAACCTTAACCAATGAATCAAGCAACAATTTAGGTTTATTTTCAAGACTCAATTAAGTCCAAATACACTAATGTAAAGTGACTTATCCTTATGTGGTTCAACAATTACACAAAATAGAAATTATCATTACACCACAATCATGGGATAAGTGACCTGAAAGTGCTCTATTCAATTTCCCTCAATTTTCCACAAATTTCATCTACTTAGGATCATCATTAGCACTTACAAATTTTCTAGAATTCATACTCTTAAATGCTACTTCAATTCATGTGAATATAGCTTCCACCTTGGTTACATTAAAGCTCTATAAACTCTATTTATTTATGTCACTAATAATCATTCTTACTCATACACTAACATCCCCAATTTTTCAGATTCAAAACACCTTCATAACAGTCCATTAATTATACCTCAATTTCTCATCAATTTCATCTCAAATTCCGGCTCAAAGTCATTCATTTAACATCTCATAAACTATTGTCTTTCATGCATGCAAAAACAAAATAGAAACTATCATTCATGCATCATTTTCCATCGCTACTTCAATATTAATACTACATTCAATTCATCCCTAATCATTCATAATAAAGGTTATGTTAAAACATACCACAATAGATTAGTATTTCACTTCCTTGCTTAGCTCTAATGCCACCTCAAGATTAGCCATCTTACCCTTCCTTGTGTGCAAGATCATTTTAAGAACAAGATAAAAGTAGGATAGATTTCAGCAAAGACAAAGAGATGATAGCAGATTATAGTTATCTCTGTGAAGGGTCTTGTATCGATTTTGGGTGGAAATGCTCAGCAACTCCAATATGTGAGTGGGATGTGTATGTTATGGTAGTGAGAGGGAGAAGAAGCAGAGTCTTCAGCAGAAACACAACAATTGAAGATGACTATGCCATTGTCATGTGTAAGATGAGTGTTCTTACATGAAGGACACTTGTCACATTAAGAAGCAAGCAACATGCCCTCTCCCTAGCTGGCACACTTGCCCTTCTATAAGGTTGCCATTTATTACTTATATTTACTGCCATTTGTCACTCAATTTATAAGCTTAGTCATCCTAATTTTTCACATGTCAACTTGTCTTGCTACTTGACATTTTTCCTAGACTAAGTGTACATATTAATTCATCAATCGCTCAATTGTAACAATTAATTCCAAGTTACTAATTATAATCTATCAATTCTTGTCATTGGTAAACCAAAGTACAAGAAATGCACATTCATGTCTCATTCATTTCAGTTTCATACCCTGAAATATGTTAATTGAGTGCAATTTGTCTAACTCACAATTCATGTGTGTATGCTAATATTATGCATTTGAATACAATCATAAAATCATGTCATAAACATTCCAAATTCATTTTATATGATACCACTTATGTAACTCAATAGTCTAATACTTTAAATCCTTCAACAATTTTAGAGACGAGATACTACACTAAAGGTAACATGGAAGGTTAATCATGCTTTGTAAGCTCCTCATCATATTTTTTTTAAGCTACAATTTTGCCATGCAATCACACCATTGTGTTTAGGAATACTTAGAATAAGAAACTTGATGTTTGTTATAATACTCAATTTCATGATTAGGCCTAAAATTTTGATAGACTTTTACAATTAATTCTCAATTTTAGTCCTAAAGATGTTAAATATATCAAGAACTTTAAACTTTTTTTCATTCAAGAACAAATATCCATATTAAGAATAATCATCAATAGAAGTTAAAAAAATTGGAACTATAGATGGCTTTTATTAATTAATAACAAATATCAAATCAAGAATAATCATCAATAGAAGTAAAACAATATATGGAACTATAGATGGTGGGTGAATAAGGATCACATATGCAAGTATTAATAATTTTTAAAATTAGAACTACAAGTTGACCTTTTTTTCATTAACTTGGTCAATATGCTTATGCAACAAATAATACTTATCTATAGATCACTAAAATTAACAGTTGAGATAACATTTTCTTTTCTAACTTTTAACTCTTTCTTTGGAGATGTGATATAATTTTTTTATGCCATAACATGGATGAATTTCTATTTATTAGAGGTGTTTTACTAATAATCTTTTTAACAATATATGAAAAAGATTTCATTAGGAGTTAAACATATTTTATATACATTATATGATAATAACATTAATTTCATAAGGAATTAAACATGATAATAGTACCCACTTTTGGTTTGACAACTGGCACTGTAAAGGACCTTTGTACAAAGTGATGATAATCCAACACCTAAAACTTGTGGCCCCTCAGGTACCCGAGTAAGCAAGTTGATTAACAACAATCAATAGAATTGGCCATATCATAATTGTAGGGGAGCATAGATTATATTGACTCATGCACCAAGATGCAATCGGACGGAACAGGCTGGAGTGTTATAGATAGCTGCCAAGTTTGGAAAGTTCAATACCAAAGCTTGTAAACTCCTTTTGCAGAAAGAAATACAACTAAGAGTACAGTGGATGAAATTAGTGTAAGATATGGACATAAGACTAGCATAATCCTTTCTATTATGGATGGGAATAAATGGTGCATTACTTATAAAGGATAAAATCAAGCTTCCCATTAACTCATTATTGTGTGAGCTTTGTAATCTAGAGTTGGAAAATCTGGAATATATTTTGATTAGTTGCAAGTATACAAAAAAGATATGGAGTTGGTTACAGGCATTGTTGAATATTAATCAACTAATAGACACATTGGAGGAAATGATTAATTGGTTGGTGAAAATTAAGATGGAAAGTCATGCGGATTATAAAGGATTTAAGATTAGTTGGGTCTTTATGACTTATCATATCTGGAAAGAACGTAATTGTAGAGTTTTTAGATAACAAAGGAAAAGTGAAGACCTGCTGTTTCAGGAGATTTCCCTACAAATTCGTCTAATCTTGTTAGCTCGAGATATAGCTTGTAACACCCAAATACCCCCTTGGAGGATACGTGGATGCCACCCAAGACATAACAAACAAAACCAAACATCACACGGATATTTATTTTATGTAGTAACTCAAACCCACACACATATATTACATATTGTAATCGCAAAACAAAATTCTCAAAGAATATTTACAGGCCCAAATAAATTATATACATTTTCGAAAAATAGAAAACAGACTCCTTTGGCCATTGCGATTGACTCGTCCCAGTCTTTAATCTCCTCGCTCTGAACCTACACGGGGCAAATCCACCGTGCTAAGCTTATAGCTTAG
>JANKOE010000006.1:63634015-63650342 GCA_026284465.1 Erythroxylum citrifolium
AAAGAAGGTTTTATGATTTTTAAATGTGAAATTACTATGTTTCGAAAATGTACCAAGGCAATGAGTTTTTGAAAATAATTTTGCTTGTTCTTTTATTATAAACCTGTTCCCACGAGCTTCCAAGCTCACCCCCCTTTCTCCCCACCTTCAGGTATTTGAGCAAGAGATGGAGTGAAAGCGAGTCAATGCATCACCCCCAATATGCTGATGTTGTATTTTGAATTAGTTTTGGATAACACGAGGATTAGTCACTTTTCAAGGATTGTTAATTCATGCAACTTTTGTATTTGAGATTTGAGGTATTGATGTATTGGGATTAGAAATGTTACTTCAGTATTCTTTTGATGTTAATGAATTATGATTTATGTATGGATGAGGTTGAGAGGATAAGTTTTGATCATGAATTGCTAATTTATATAAGTGAGATGTGTTAGTGGAAAAAAAACTCGATGAGAAATTATGTTAAGCAAGGAACCACGCTCAAGTATCGCAGTATTTTGTCAAGAGGTTAGATTCCGGAAACGAGACCCAACAGTTTGTTTCATTGATAAATATTGAGTGTCTTCCGAATTACTTTTTATGATTGAATTGGTTGATTTCTAGGGTGTACAACTAGGAATTGATTTGTTTAATAGCCAGATTAGTAGGATTTGACGTTTAGTTTTGCTAATCAAAAGTGGCAATTAGGATTATCGTCTTTACGTTAGAGTTGGAAATCTTAAGAAGGTACTTAACTTGATTAAATGTATATCGTACATGTGTTGTCTTGTTTATTGATTTCTTAGTTCTTAAAGCTATTAATCAATTCAACTTAAGATCCTATCTAAGTTGTTAACTAATAAGAATGATTAGAATACAAGTTTCTATTCATTTAATCTTAAGAGAAAACATCACCCAATGAATGTTTGTTAATGGACTAAATTTTATATCGAGGATCCATATTAGTGTGATAACATCGGTGACCCGAAACTAAGGTTTGTTTATCGAATTTCCAGATTTGATTATTTTTGTTAATTTTCGATTTTTTTCATTTTAAATCCTCAATTTCCGTGAATTAAAACCCCTCAATTTGTTTTAGTTTTGAACTCGTATAATCTTTATTGTTACAATTTCTAGTGAGAACGATCTCAACTCTTCACTAACTACATTTTTCATAGCTAGAGTTGGTATTAATTTGGTTGCAGATGACAACAGTACCAAATTTTGGCACCGTTACCGGAGAATTTCTTAACAGTATGTGTATGTTACATGAGTAGACAAAACAACTCAACTGCTAGTTGATTCAGAAATCGAGAAGACAGTCAAAAGGTTACAGAAACAAACGAAACAACAACATCAAGTGTAGAAAATGGAAAGGATGGCTGCGATTCACACTCTTTGTGAACTAGCTGCGCTCATGGATGCTCAATAGGCCCATTGCATTAACTTTCCAAATTTAGGTGACAAGAATACTTTTGAATTAAAATCTAGACTGATCCATTTATTACCTATTTTCAGAGGTCTACCGGGAGAGGATCCTTACAAACATTTAAAGGAATTTGATGTAGTTTGCATGGGAATGAAGCCAACAAATGTGACGAAAAAGAAAATTAAACTAAGAGCCTTCCCATTTTCTCTCAAAGATGATGCTCAAGATTGGTTGTACTATTTAGCTGGCGAAATGTGCAAACATTGGCTGAAATGAAGAGGATTTTCTTTGAGAAATATTTTCCAGCATCAAGAGCTACCAACATTCGAAAGGAAATTTGTGGCATTCGACAACATACGGGAGAGAAACTTTACGAATATTGAGAAAGATTCAAGAAAATTTACGCTAGTTGACCCCATCACCAAATAACTGACCAGTTGTTGATTCAATACTTCTACGAAGGTCTTTTGTTCTTAGATAGGAATATGACTGATGCTGCAAGCGGTGGAGCTTTAGTTGACAAAACACTGACAGCCGCAAGGGATTTGATAGTGAATATGGCTTCCAATATACAACAATTCCCGATACGTGCTGGGCATGGTTCAAAACACGTGAATGAGGTGAATGTGACAGCATTGGAGAAAAGTTTAGATGACCTTACATCTTTGGTGCGACAAATTGCGGTTACAAATAAAGAAGAAGCAAAGGTATGTGGAATATGTTTGATGTTAGGACACTCCACTGACGTATGTCTGGTTTTGCAGGAAGAAAACGCAGAACAGGTGAATGATGTGGGAGGTTTTGCTGGATCAAATCAGAGAAAATATGACCCATTCTCCAACACCTATAATCCGGTTTGGCACGACCATCCGAATTTGCATTATAGGAATTCTCAAGGATAGCCAGTTACCATAAATTTCGAGCAATTTAGACAACCATTTGTGCCTAGACAAAATCAACACTTAACATCCAATTCCGAAGGTAAGTCTTCCTTGGAAGATATAGTTCAATCTTAGGCAACTAATACTTTGACATTTCAGCAGGATACTCAAGCTAGTATCCAAAATTTTGAAAATCAAGTGAGCCAAATGACAATTTCCATAAATCGATTGGACGCACAAAGTTTTGGAAATTTTCCATCACAACTAGAAATCAACCCCAAAGAAAGTGCTAAGGCTATCATGTTGCGGAGTGGTAAGGAATTGAAGGAACCACCTCCGAAAATTTCCAAAAGAGAAGTCAAAGAAGAAGCAACAAAGGAGGCACTTGAACAACCAGAAAAAGACACAGACAGATCTGCGGAATCTGGTTGTGCAGCCCCCTTTTTCTAGTCAATTTTCCAAGGCAAAGAAGGAGGAGCAAGAGAAGGAAATATGGGAGACTTTTAGAAAGGTTCAGGTAAATATTCCTTTACTTGACAGATCCCATGGTATGCAAAATTCCTTAAGGAACTTTGCACTTCAAAGCGAAAATTGAAATTTAATGAGAAAGTGCAATTGGGGGAGAATGTCTCAGCCATTTTACAAAAGAAAACGCTTCCGCTTAAGTGTCAAGACCCAGGTATGTTTACTATCCCATGTCAAATTGGTGATTTGAGAACTGAAAAGGCTATGTTAGATTTGAGTGCATCCATAAATGTCATGGCTTATGATGTTTATAAATTTTTAAACGTGGGACCTCTCAAAGAAACTAATGTAGTGATTCAATTAGTGGATTGTTCAAATGCTTATTCAAAAGGTGTGTTAGAGGACATTTTAGTTCAAGTGGAGGATATTCTTTTTTCGGCTGATTTTTATATTTTGCAGATTGGGAGTGAGGATGCATCTTCTTCCATACCGATTTTATTCGGAAGGCCATTCTTAAAAACCACTAGAACAAAACTTGATGTTCATGATGGGTCATTGACTATGAAATTTGATGGTGAATTAATTAAATTCAATATATACAATGCCATGAAATTTTCGGATGATGAACAACCTATTGTTTCTGTGGATTTTATTGACACATGGGTGCAGGAAAATTCATTAGTGAGGGGAAAAGATGAACTTGAAACAATCTTGGAGATGGGAGATACATCACAGTAGAAAGACATCAAGGATTCGGTATTGCCCAATAATGAATTGGAAACGTTGTTCTGCTATTGGAAGAAACTGAACCATTAATAAGACAACTATCGTATATGGACATGTCTAGATATAGCACCAAGTTGTCGTCGTCGTTGGTCCAACCACCAACCTTGGAGTTGAAGAGTTTGACTAGCCATTTGAAAAACATCTTCTTGGGTGAACAAGACACGTTACCTGTTATAATTTCTAATAAACTTACTCTTTTGTAGGAAAATTAGTTGATTCACATGTTAAGGGAGCACAAGGAGGCTTTTGGTTGGACAGTGGCAGACTTGAAGGGTATTAGTCCCACCATTTGTATGCACTAAATATTGATGAAAGATGAAGCCAAGGAGGTGAGACAACCCCAACATTGTCTAAATCCACCCATGATGGAAGTAGTAAAGAAGGAAATCTTAAAGCTTGTTGACACTAGAATCATTTATCCAATTTCGGATAGCAACTGGGTAAGTTTGGTCTAAATAGTTCCGAAGAAAACTGGGGTAACTGTGGTACAAAATAGTGATAGTGAGTTAATACCCACTCGTGTTCAAAATGGGTGGAGAGTTTGCCTAGATTATAGGAAGCTAAATTTGGTTACTAGAAAATATCATTTTCTGCTTCCATTTATTGATCAAATGCTTGAAAGACTTGTAGGTAAATCTCATTGTTACTGTTCAGATGGTTATTCAGGGTATCACCAGATTTTGGTTGCACCTAAAGACCAAGAGAAAATAACCTTCATATGTCCATTTGGCACCTTTGCTTACCAAAGAATGCCATTTGGTTTATGTAACGCACCAGCGACATTTCAAAGGTATATGGTAAGTATATTCTCTAATCTCGTGGAGACTTGTATGGAAGTTTTTATGGATGATTTCACGGTTTATGGAGAATCTTTTGAAACATGCATTATCAACCTTGAAAAAGTGCTTAAACGTTGCATTAACACTAATTTGGTTTTAAATTATGAAAAGTGTCATTTCATGGTAGATCAGGGCATAATTTTAGGTGATGCAGTCTCTTCTAAAGGAAAAGAAGTTGATAAGGAAAAGATAGATGTTATTCGATCTTTATCTTACCCCGCGACTGTGTGGGAAGCTTCTTCTTTTCTTAGTCACACAGGATTTTATCGACAATTTATCAAGAATTTTTTCAAGATTGCGTAACCCATATGTAGACTACTCCAAAAAGATGTGAAGTTTGATTTTGATGAGCCACGCAAGATTGCATTTGACGAACTCAAGGAATGACTAACTACATCTCCTACTATTCAACCACCGAAATGGGACATGCCATTCGAGCTAATGTGTGATGCTTCAGATTATGCAGTTAAAGTAGTGCTGGGCCAAAAAGTGGACAAGGTACCTTATGTTATTTATTACACTTCCATGACACTTAATGGTGCTAAGAAGAATTATTCCACAATAGAGAAAGAGTTTTTGGTCTTAGTTTTTGGGTTGGAGAAGTTTCAGTCATACTTATTGGGCATGAAAGTGATCATTTATTCATACCATGCAACGCTAAAATATTTGGTGACTAAGAAAGAAGCCAAGCAGAGATTGACTTGATGGATTTTACTTCTTCAAGAATTCAATTTGGAAATTTGTAACAAGAAAGGAGTTGAAAATTTGGTGGTCGATCATCTAAGCAGGATCATTCTGACTAATGCATCTGATGTTCTTTACGACAAATTTTCGGATGAAAGTCTCTTCGAAATTAAACAGGTAATTCCATTATATGCTGAAATAGTAAACTTTTTGGTAACAAAGTCTCTACCTAGTGATTTATCTATAGCTGAAAAGGATAAAATTAAACGAGAAGTTAAATATTACATTTGGGATGAACCTCATCTTTGGAAATTTTGTGCTGATCATATTGTTAGAAGATGTGTTACAGATGATGAAATTCCTTCCATATTAAATTTTTTCCATTCATCTGTATGTGGGGGACACTTTGGTCCCAAAAGAACAGCTCTAAAAATTCTTAAATATGGACTGCTTTGGCCTAAGTTGTTTTATGATTCTTACATGTTTTGCAAGTCTTACGATCGTTGTCAAAGAACAGGTAGCTTGGGATTAAGAGATCAAATGCCATTTACTAACATCCTGGTATGTGAGATTTTTGATGTCTGGGGAATAGACTTTATAGGTCCTTTTCCTTCTTCCTTTGGTAAGAATTACATTTTGCTTGTTGTGGATTACGTTTCAAAACGGGTTGAAGCTAAGGCTACTTTATTTGACGATGTTAAAACTATTATAGATTTTGTTAAATCTAACATTCTTGTCAGGTTCGGAATACCTCGAGCTATCATTAGCAATCGAGGGACCCATTTTTGCAACAAGATTTTTTAGGCTTTGATGAAGAGATGTGGCGTCACACACCAGGTTTCTACAGCCTATTATCCACAGACAAGTGAAAAGGCTAAAGTGTCCAACAGGGAGATCAAATCCATACTGGAAAAGGAGGTGAATCCAAATAAAAAAGATTGGAGCTTACGATTAGACGATGCCTTATAAGTGTACCGGACTGCTTACAAAGCTCCAATAGGCATGTCGCCATACAAGTTAGTTTTTAGTAAGCCTTGTCATTTACTTGTGAAAATAGAGCATAGAGCTTATTGGGCTGTGAAGCAGTTGAACATGGATTAGGTAGAGGTCAGTAACAATAAGAAGTTGCAATTGCAAGAGTTAGAAGAGATTCGTAATGAAGCATATGAAAATGCAAAAATTTATAAGGGAAAAACTAAGGCTTTTCATGATAGAATGATTTCTTGAAAACAATTTTCAATAGGACAAAAAGTTCTTCTTTATCATTCAAAGCTTAAGTTATTTTCAGGAAAATTACGATCTCGCTGGCTTGGACCATTTATTGTTACTAAAGTTTTTTCTCATGGTGCGGTATAAATTCAAAGCTTAGATACTTCTAAGGTATTTAAAGTTAACGAACACTGTCTGAATCTATACTATGAGAATTCTTCAGTTAAGCACATGGAAGAAATAGAGTTGGTATCCCCAACCTATCTCTAGTAAGGTAAGTAGTAAAACACGTCCAGCTAAAGTCTTAAAAGAAGCGCATTCGGAGCAATCTGAAAAATTTTCAGGTTTATTTGTTCTTTTTATTTTTTAGTGGTTCTCATTTTTATTTTATTTTGTTAGGTTTATTTTATTTTATTTAGGAATTTAATTCATTTATCATTTCTAAATTTTCTTTTATCTATAATTTTTATTATTTTGTCTATTTATTTATTAAAAAATAAAATCAGAAAACGAAAAACGAAAAACATTTTTTTCCTTCCCGCCGCTTCCACACTTTACCGCCCACCTTTTCATTCTTCTTCTTTCACTTATCTTTTCTTCCCATTTTTACTCACTGCCGAATTCACACTAGTTTTGTTAAAATTGTGAACACCCATATCATTTCCAAACAACACTCAATCTTCTACCCTTTCGTTCACCGTAAATCACCCCTTCCCAATAACGTCTTTGTTAGTTTCATGTTCTCTCTTTTGAAGTTTCAGGTCTGCAAGCCACGAAAGAAGAGTGAATCCCACAGGTTGGCCTCACCAATCCGGTCCTTTGTTCACATTCAATTTCCACCAACCACCATTACGCAGATACCCACTGCTACAGCACCTACTCTAGTCGCACCACCGATTTCAACTACAACACCAGGGCTGTCCACCCGAAACAGAACGAGGAAGGGAAAAGAAGTAGAAAGCCATAGCCAATGGAGTACAAGAAGTCGTGGCTTCATTCTTTTCGGCTCCCGGAAGACACATAGCATTTTCAGCAATTTAGCCAATGAAAAATCTATCCTTGTAAGTATGTTCTTACTGATACTCTTCAAGCTTTACAAATGCATGATTCTTTTGCATAAATGATGGGTCCAATTTGTTGGAATGTGTTTGTTAGAATTGATTGTCCTGCTTATGTTGAATTAACAAGAGAATTTTACAGCACATTTCAATTTAATTCTCATGAAGAGTTTGTTGTGTTTATAGAAGGAATTGTGGAATTTAGGTTGATGGGAAAAGAGTTTGCTTTGTCGATTGTTGATTTTAATGTGGCTATGGGTTTTGTTTCAGCTGATGATATTAAAGATGAGCCATTTATAAATTCTAGATGTAATTATCATGATGAATTTAATGCATCGGAATTGTGGACTCAATGGTCTGTCGACCCCTAATGCTTACAATGCTAGTGTGTCTAAGAGTTCGCTTTTGAAAAATCATGTTTTTAAAATTATTCATCGACTCTTAGCATACAATTTTTCATGGCGTCAGGATTCAACAGGAACACTTTCTAAAGTGGAATTGTATTTTATGTGGTGTATGGATAGGAACATTCCTGTTAATTTAGGTTTTTGGTTTCTAACACAATTTCAATCTGTGTTAAATAAAAAATCTAAACCTTTAATATTAGGATCCTACATCACTCAATTGGCCATCAATTTGGATTTGCTAGATCCTAACAATACTGGCATGAATGTGACATGTAGTATAGAAACTTTGGATATAGATTGTTTGCACAGGATGGGAATCGTGGACCTTAGCCATGGACGAGTACCTTTCACTAATCTGGGTCCAACTACTCTTTTCACTCCATGTCCAGCTGCAAGAAGTTGAGTTTCAACGACTGCACCAAGTAGTCACCAAACTTCCTAAGCCAATTTGGATGACCGCCTCAGTTGCCTCGAACACCTAATGCAACGCATGGAGCATAATTTGATGGCATATTAGGAGTATCAAGGATTTCATCCTCCTCACCCACCAACACCATGAGTTCGGCATTCACAAATAGAGAAGCATTCTTTCCTCTTTTCTTTTATATTTTTTCTTTTTTAATCTTATTTCCTAACATTAAGGACAATGTTGGTCTAGATGTGGGGGAAAGGATATGGAATACATGTGTGTGACTATGTGATTTTGCCTTGCTTTGATTCTCTTTTCTGTTTTTGCATGCTTGTGTTGTGTGTTAAGTCATGAAGCTTTGTCATATTAGTTTGGATGAGATTCAGTGTATGCATGAAATTAAACTGGGCCATGTGAGTCTAAAGTGAATCATGTTGATTAATTGCAATTACCAGTCTTGTACACTTAGTCAAAGTTTGACATTTAAGTGATTAGGTAATATGTAGAATTAAGGTGAACTCTTAAATTAAACCTGTGAGTGGATTTGAGCCTTAATGACATCATCTTTATATCATTCTATATCTTTGTATTGTGTGATGCTCCTCTAATCAGGCTTGCCTTTAGAACTTACACTAAACTAGATTGAATTTGTTTGATTACATGGTTTATGGAAATGATTAAAGCCTTCTTTGTTTTAAACCCTTAGCTTAAATGACCCACCGATTCATTTTTTCCCTTACAAACCCTTTTGAGCCTTTAACCCTGTTTGTTTTTTAATTAATCACCTTACATTGAAACTCAAAAATTCCATTAACCTTACCCTATCACAAGTTGAATGAAGTATTAAGTAAACATTTGATTTTAGGACTTTTGTTCTTATTGTATTCTAAGATATTTTTATAGGTACTTCTACTCATGTCTTTGTTAAATTATACTACTATTATTTTCTCTTGTTTTAATTGTTTTTCCTTGTTTTTAGCGTTAGCCAAGTAAAAAAAAAGAAAAGGGAAAAAGAAAAAAAAGAAAGAAAGAAAAAAAGAAAAGAAAAAGAAAAAGAATAAAGCATAGTAGCATTAGTTTGTAATGAGTAGTGTAGTCCCTTTTATTCATGTGTGATCTTAGAATTTGAATTTGAGTGCCCCTTCTACTTGGTACTTTGTGAATGCTTGTGATTAACCCTTGCCATTTTTACCTTACCTTTGAATCTAGCTCCATTACAACCCGTAATAAAGTCCTCCTGATCTATGAGCTCATGTAATTCGAATGAATGATAACTGGTGAATTTGCAAGCCTATGGTAGTGCAATATGTATAGAGGGAGATTTAAGAGAAACGCTTTAACCTTAAACACTTGAGTGTAAGAGAGAAATATGTGAGAAGAATTCACTTTGGTTTCATACTTACCTTTTGAACAAAGATGTCTTACTTTGACTTTGTTTATTTGTATCGGTGAAAAGTGATTATAATGTATGTTGCAACCTAAGTCTAGCTGGCCCAAGTTTAGCGAATTGTGTGCACTTAATCTTATAAAGGACGAATTGATAGAGTGTAGCGGTTTGGTATATTTGCTCGAGGGCGAGCAAAGGTTTGGTGTGGGGGAATTTGTTAAGTTGTTATTTTGTGCTCGTTTTATATATAAATCTCTTTAATGTGTTAAAATTATTATTCAAAATTAATGGACTTGTTTCTTTATTGTTCTTAGATGGTTTTCAACACTTGAAAGATGAAATTAAATCAAAAAGATGCAAGAAAGTAATGATAATTTGAATTCCCAGAATGGCAAAAAAATAATTGACTAAGCGTGGGCAGGTGCAACGATAAAGAATGCCTGCAGAATCTGTTTTGAATTCAGATTTGATTCATCTAAGATCTTCATGATGTTGAGAATCAAATTGTTATCTTACTGATGGGAATCTGCAATCTGAATATATGGAAAATATATCTGCTGAAGATAACGAAAAAGTTGGGAAGAGGAGGACATCGAAAAGCATAAAAAGAGGACATTTTTACTGTTCACGTATACATTATAAGGAGTTTACATATTCTGTAGTATTTTTCTAAGACTTTTTGTATTTTTTGGGAAAAGATCAGGGATGGATACTTTGTATTTTGCTATTTCTTTGTTGGTTTTCACTTTCGTTATGAGTAGCTAAATCTTTCTTCTTGGTTGATTTGTTTAATAGCCAGATTAGTAGGATTTGATGTTTAGTTTTGCTAATCAAAAGTGGCAATTAGGATTACCGTCTTTACATTAGAGTTGGAAATCCTAATAAGGTACTTAACTTGATTAAATGCATGTCGTACATGTGTTGTCTTGTTCATTGGTTTCTTAGTTCTAAAAGCTATTAATCAATTAAACTTAAGATCGTATCTAAGTTATTGACTAATAAGAATGTTTAGAATACATGTTTCTATTCATTTAATCTTAAGAGAAAACATCACCTAATGAATGTTTGTTAGTGGAATAAATTTTATATTGAGGATCCATATTAGTGTGATAACGTCAGTGACCGGAAATCAAGGTTTGTTTACTGAATTTTCAGATTTGGTTATTTAGTTAATTTTCATTTTTTATTTTAAATTCTCAATTTACGTGAATTAAAACCCCCTAATTTGTTTTAGTTTTGAACTCGTAAAATCCTTACCGTTACAATTCCTCGTGGAATGATCTCAACTCTTCACTAACTACATTTTTCATTTCTAGATTTGGTACTAATTTGGTTGCAGGTGACAGCAGTACCATCTCCTCCTCTCATAAACCATATGAAAGCATATTGCCCAAACTCATACAACCCACGATATAGAGAGAAACTAAGATAAAACTTGAAAAATCCAAATCATAGAAAACCTAAATCTTCCCACAAGTCTCTAATCAAACATCAACATTTTCTTAACATAACTTCGTAAATCAAAATCCAAAAGTAGAATTCTCAAATCACCAAGTAGAACCTCATTTTCACATCAAATCTACTATTCAGCAAGTAAAAAAAAAGTCAAACACACACTAATCACCTAAATATTAGAAAAATCATAAATCAAAAAGTCAAAAAGTCTAGGCGTTATCTCCTTCGTACCTTTTTTTTGTTTTTTTAATAAACAACATCAATATAGTTCAAGAATGTAAAGTACACAGTCCCTGTGCCCTCGAAGAAATTCAAACATAGCCTTATTTCTCGTCACATTATCTCTATCATCAACAGTTCAATTGGTTTCTTCCTCCGAAGCAACTAACTGGTTCTCTATCTAACCAGTTTATTTTCTAGTAACAACTAACTATAGATTTGGACAATTTTTGGTATTAACTCC
Organism: Erythroxylum citrifolium; assembly: GCA_026284465.1. Lineage (NCBI taxonomy): Eukaryota > Viridiplantae > Streptophyta > Magnoliopsida > Malpighiales > Erythroxylaceae > Erythroxylum > Erythroxylum citrifolium. The sequence goes on from JANKOE010000006.1 coordinate 63,645,467, forward strand.
CTTACGTGTCTATTATGATGTGTGAAGTAGATTTTTTCTAACCCAAGTTTGCTTTGGTAAGATTGGTTGCTGCTGAAAATTCTTCAAATATTGTTGGGATTTTCTGTTTTGAGCTCTTTCAAACAACATTTGTAACAGCTTGTAGCAATTTGGCCTTATGTGACCTTTTACACCATAAAAGTGATATGTAGGCACGAACTTTCTGCTTCTTTTTGGTATCTATCCTTGCTTTCTTGATCTTGCTTCTTTGACAAATCTAACATCATCATTTTGCTCATTATTCAACTTAGAACATTCACCTTTGTAACCAACACCTTAAAAGGTCTCTTTTGATCTTACCAATTTCCAACAATTGTTCTAACTTTTCGGTACCTCCATTTAACATCCTTATTCTTTTTTCAGTATTTACCAGCTTCAACTTTATTTCATCAAGCTCATCTATTGTAGATAATAACTTCTTCTCAAGATCTTGAATCATATTCTTCATGGTAAAATTTTTCTTCTTTAGTTTCTCATTCTTCTTACACGTTTCCACCCATTTTACATACATTAACTCATAAGCTTTGCAAATATCCTCCTTTCTGTATTCTAAATCAATGTCATCACTGTTATAATCTGAAATAAAATTTTGGGCTAATTCATCTAAGTTTTTGTTGTTAGTTTCTTCACTAATTGCTACTAAGGAAGCAACTGAACTTTTGCTATTTAAAGCAACCAACGCAACAATATTATTCTCAATTTCTTCTTTGCTGCCGTACTTACTTTCAAATTCATTTTCACTCCAAGTGTTGGTGTATGACTTCCTTTTTCTCCTTTTAAGAGGGTTAGCACTTTTTTTTTACATATGTCTCAAACCTTGACACTTATAACATTGCATCTTTTTTGTTTTTGCTTGTTATTTGAAGTAATTAATAGAAGAACTCCCACCATTATGTCTAAACTCAGGTTTATCTTTCTTCACTTTCTTTAGCCACTTGCTGAAATTTCTTATTAGCGACTCCATATCATCATTTTCGTTAGAGTCGTCTCCTGAATCATTCACGGATTTAGCAACTTCAGCTTGCAAAGCCAGCCCTTTGTTCTTCTCATGCTTATCTCTCAACAAGTTCATCTCAAAGTTTGTGAGAATCCCAATTACCTTATCTAAAGATAACTTATTAATGTCACGGGCTTCTTCAATAGATGCAATTTTCAGTATAAATCTAGGAGGTAATTATCTCAGTATTTTCTTGACAAGTTTCAGATATGAATACTTCTTCCCAAGTTGATGTGCTTAATTGGCAATATCATGCGGCTGATTATGAAAGTCTCTGATAGTTTCACTTTTGTCCATCTTAAGCTCTTCAAATATGGTAGCCAACATTTGAAGTTTTAAAGCCATCACCGATTTTGATACCTTATGTATTGTTTGTAATGTATCACATGCTTCTTTTGTTGATTCATAAGTTGATATCATACTGAAGCATCCATCAGTTACAAAACTAAAAATTACATGTATTGTTAGAGAGTTATCAAGTGCTTCCTCTTCTTTAGCCCTTGTCCATTCAAATGGATCTTTAGGTATTGCTTCATTCTTTTCATTAATCGTCTTGGATGTGACCAACCATTCAACACCGAAGTCCATACCTTGGTTCCTTGTGCTTGAATAAATACTTTCATTCTTGATTTCCAAGTAAGAAAATTTGTACCATCTAATAACGGTAGCTTGGTATTTGATGCCTTTTCTTTAGTAACCATAATTGTGAAATATGGATCTGCACCAACTTGATGTACCAAGTTCTGATTCAGTGAACCGCACTTTGATACCAATTAAAAATCTGAAAGGATGTAGTTTTGCAAAAATTCTGGTTCAGCCGCAGTTGCTTTGAACTATATCTGTAGTTGGTTGATATAAAGCAACTGTGTCAGCAACTATAAATTTTCTAGCACAAACGAAAATGAAAAAATTAAACTCGAAATTAACAAATCAACACTCAAGATTTGGTAACACAGTTCGGTACACCTTGTCTACATCTACAGGGCACTCACCTAGCTTAATCACTTTCACCAAGGAACAACAATAGTTTTACTCAAGACATTACAGAGATGACTTACCCAACCCTTGACACTATCTCTCGTCCTGATAAATCATGAAAGTAAATCACTCCCAATAACATGACCACCTCGTGCTAACCTCAACAAAGGATTTTCTCAACAATGTACGATAATAAAAAGAAGAGAATAAAACAACTCAAGTGATTAAAACAATAAAGGACATAAACAAAGACACTCGAGATAGGAAAAACAACTCCCTTAATAATGTAACTTTTTCAACGAAAGAATAGGAAGTTGTCCACCAAGAAATTTGCTATGAACCTTCAATAATGTCACTAAAATATCCCACACACAATAACCACAAAACACCTCAAATCAACAAACGTTTCATCAGCAAAACGTTATAAACAAAGAGTTGCAGCCACTCCAAAAACATCTGGAAGTTTTCACGAAAAAACACAATAATCAATAGCCTATTGGAGAAAAACGCAGCTTACAATCTGGACAAAATCACAACAAAATCAGCCACCAAAAATAGTTATAGCCGCCAAGTCATCATATTGTAGTCATTTTTTTCCACACAATTTAGCCCAAAAAATTCACGCAACAAGCAAAGATAAATAGATGTCCAATATAGATAATATAACCAAAAAAATCAGTTGCTTTAAATATATGGAATCTACAAAAATAGGCTGTCAAGTGGAGTTCAAAAATCACCAAAAATTTGCATCTTATCTTAGTCAAGATATGGTGATTTGATTTCAATTAAATCCTATTGTGACTAGGATTTTTATCTCAAATAAACCTCATCTTCAAAGAGTCTCACATATGGTAGAATACTCATATTAATAATTTTCCTCAAATACTTAAAGTTATCCAATTACAAATAATACCCAAATTATCATAGCACATATCTTAACAACACATTCTCCGACCATTGTCAAATGGTACAACTTAATATATGAAAAAATCTACACATATTTTCGTATCAGCCATCTATGTTTGAATAAATTTATGGTGGTGTTATATATTGTTATTCCCCTTACGGGAAATCTGCTTTTCTTTTTTCAGTTTATTACAACATGTCGCGTGAACATATGCCCATTGAAATAATGGGGTAAAGTAAGTTCCTCCCAAGACCTTAAAATATAGGATTTTTGGTTCTCAATCAATCCAAAAGTTTCTAAGTGTCTCAAATCTGATTAGGTTTTAGATCATTGAAGCTGGAATTGTTTCCAAGAGCTTATTTCCTAGAAGACGAGTAATGTTGGCATCTTTTGTGAGCTTAGTTACAAGGAAAAAGGAGATCAGGGAATTTCCTTTAGGCTATGTTTGGTTGGATGTAAGGTTTTTTATGGAATGGAGTGATTTATAATGAAATGGAATGCAAATGAATGTAATATTAGAAAATTATTGTTTGGGAGGGATAGAAGGGTTCATAATGTAATATAGTCAAATATTATTTGGAAGAAAAGTTTATAATATAATATAATGAAATGTTGTTTATCATTTTATATTCCATCCTAAATTCTCCAAATCAGAGGTAACTTATTTTTAATGTTTAGAATAAAATAAGATGTAATGTGAAAGCCTCCCATTCCATCTTATTTTATTACATTTCATTCTATTATAAACCCTCCTCTCAAACGATGAGATAATATTCTATTTCATTAATAACTACCCAAGTAAACATAGCCTTAGTTCTTTTTCCGGTCAATATGACACATTCTTTTATCAACGTCTGTCTTTGAAAGATTAAATCGTCCAATACAACACACACTGTTGCATAATAAGATAGTATCTCAAGATTCATGGTATGTTATGCTGTATATGGTCTTTGCATTACATGTAGGGATGGCAATTGTACCCGAACCCGATGGGTACCCGATAAAATTACCCGAACGGGGGCGAGTATGGGGAGCAAATTGTTACCCGTGGGGCAGGTATGAGGGTTAACAAAAATACCCGTCGGGTATCGGGGCGGGTATGGGGATACCACCCCCATACCTGTTTACCCGTTATAAGGTAATTACAATTTTGCCATTATATATATATACATACTCACCCTTGAGTGTTTATCTCTTGGCTAAGTTTTAGGTTTGGCTACCATATCCGAATGCATTTGCTTCACAGATCTGAGTCATCGGGAGAACCCAGGAGCTGTTTTGGGGATTACAGAGTTTAATCTACTAGCAAGTCGTTCACTGCGTGAGGAGGCAAAGATCGGACGGCGTCTTTGAGAACCTTAATCTCCTCGTCATCGTAGGAGGCACCGGATTCCACAGTCGTCGCCATTCCAGAAACGTCGGTAACAGAAGTAGTCTCGATCTCGCTGGACATTTGAATAACAGATCGCTCCAGAGAACCAACTAGCGGGAGGCGCGATTGTGCAGTTCTTCTCCGTTACACTTGAACATTTTAGATATATTTTTATACCCACACAGAGTCTTATGCAGGATTTTGAAGAGCTATACAAGGTAAAGTCTTCTCTGGGTTTTGGTTGTCTTGCGAATTCCTTTGTGCGTTTTCCTTAGATCTGGTGCGTATCAAGATTGGATCTTTTAATGTATTTGTTCTTGATTTTACCAAGATGTAAGCTTTTTTGTTTTGGCATATCGATTATCTCTTGAGTCATGTCAACCACTAAAACCATAGAGTGCCTCCCGCCGGTAGATGCTCCTCCATCGCCGGAGCGAACGCACCTCACCTTCACGCCACTGCTAGCGGGTAAACAGGTACCCGATGGGGGTCAAACTGTTGGACCCCGAACTTTGATTGGACGTTAGAATTATTAAATGAGGAATTGGCAGTGAATGTAGTAAGTTGTGTTACATGTTTTACA
>JANKOE010000006.1:63673369-63690375 GCA_026284465.1 Erythroxylum citrifolium
CTCGAAATTGGACGACAAGCTAAATGAAAAAGAGGTAATGTTCTTGATAGTGCTGCTTGCTCCTAAAATCCTGCAGTTATATAGGTTATTTGCATTATCATCTCACCAAGAAACTGTTGTGTATCAAATGTTACTGATGCATTCTAGTCCAATTTTTAGCTTTCCTCAAAGACTTGTTGATCAAATGGCCCTTTTCACATGCTCAAAAATCGTAATTCCAGATAACGAATGGCTTGGTAACGTTTGAATACTTTTAATCTCTAGTGGTACAATTCTTTGAATCTAGTTCCTAATTTTCTGTTTCCTAAATTCTGTTTCCTAGATTAGACAGAAAATTATGATGTGCAAAATGGGGCCGCAAGTATAGTAGGACAGTGCATAATCCAGCTTGCAAAATATCGTGGCATTCATAGCATTAATATAATACGGGACAGGTGCGGCTAATCTGAGACAAAATAGCATGCATCTAAAATCTTTTCCCTTCTATCTGATAGCTACCTTCAATTTTCTTTAAGTGGATGTTTGATACAGAAAAAAAGGCCACATAACTCTTGCAATATGGAAATATTTTGAATTTCTGTTGTCTTATGTTGCATTATTGCTTGCATTCCTGTTATTATGTATGAGCATCAAGACAATGTACGCCATTCCAAGGTTCTTGTTTGTTAATATAATCATAGGATAGTAAGCGTTTTGGATGTTCCTAGGTTGCTATTGTTTGTTACTTTGTCTGGAGAATACTCAATGGTTGTAACTTGATAATCATATGATTTTCACGATTCCTCATCCTTGGGAACGTTTTCTAGCAGTTTGCATTTCAGCAGCAATGCTGCCTGTGAAAAAATGCTTTACTGTTGTTGCAAAGAATATTAATGGAGACATGGCTTTGTCTTATGATGTATATAGCAAGTCAAATTGTATACCTGTGAAGAAATAAGTGCCAATTTCTTTATGATTAATTGGGGTACATGAGTTTATATTGCTTGAAGGCTTGATTTCGGCAAGTGCAATTTGCTTGCCAATATAACTTTTTTTTCTATTTTCTTCATTTTTCAGGGCTGGGTCAGATGAAGCAAAGGAGATGTTAAAGCAACTTGGAGCTGATGAAGTGTTCACTGAGGGCCAACTAGAAGTGAAGAATGTTAAGGGTCTCCTGGTATCATTATATCTGGACTAATTCTGTTGGCAATTTGTTGTACGGTAGTAGCTGAACTAGGGATCTTGTTTATTTTCCATTCGAGCTTGATATCTTGTCAACTTCACTGCCCTAGACTTGATTTATTTCTTTGATTTTATGCTGTTCCCACTGAAGCTTGCCATTTGGTTTTCATTGACACTCTAGACAAATTTACCTGAGCCTGCGTTAGGGTTCAACTGTGTTGGTGGCAATTTTGCTACTCTCATTCTGAAATTCCTAAGGTGTGTTTTTGAGCTACAAACTAGCATTTGATTTGGTCCTTTATTATTCTAATGATGTTCTGATATTCAGGCAGGGAGGAACCATGGTAACGTATGGTGGGATGTCAAAAAAGCCTGTAACTGTATCAGCTTCATCCTTTATTTTTAAGGTGGGTTTTCTCCGTCTCTGCATTGTAGGCCACTGTGGTTACTGAATCTAATGGTGCTGCTGTTCCTCCGAAATTGTTACAGAAAGTCGTAGTAGGTTATAGTTATCATTACTTGCAGCATCTCTTCAATTTGAGTAGTACTTTTTTTTTCCTATTCCTTGACATTTGCAGGATCTTTCCTTGAGAGGATTCTGGCTGCAGAAATGGTTGACTTCAGATAAAGCGAAAGAGTGCAGACATATGATAGATTATCTGCTACGCCTGGCAAAAGAAGGGAAGTTGAAATATGAGTACGTATCGTCTCAAGTGCTATACTTGCTTTTTTGTTGTAGTTAGTGACAAGGTCTTTCTATGTAGTGTCAACTGCTAAGACTTTGCATCTGAGACACCCCTCTTTGCAGGATGGAGCTAGTCCCTTTTGACAATTTTCACGTTGCACTGGATAAGGCACTTGGGAAGCTGGGAAGTCACCCTAAACAGGTCTTAACGTTCTGATATTAAGGATACCAAGTTGACTTGATGATCTGCCTGTACGACAGGCTGAGACTTGAAAGAATAACTGTACTTACAAAAGATTATCATGAATTATAACATCTATAGCCATCTAATACAATTGGTGGATGAGTGAAGTAAACTTTCTCCTCCCGACTGATGAGGATCCTCTGGATTAGCTCGAGAAAAGGAAGGCCATTGAATAAGAGGTCTAAAATTTAATTATAATTATTTTAAATTTAATAAAAAATTTTAATTAAATCCTAATCCCAAATTTTGTAAGTAAAATCGTTTCTCTTGTTTACTCTTTACTGTTACTGAACCAGGGAACCTCACCTTTTTGAATTTCGTAAACAAATGGAGGAATAAAGAATGAAAATCATTTGTAAAGAATGAAAGTAGGTGTTTTAGGGAATCTAGTTTCTTAGAAGTGGGAGGCTTTGGATCTGTTCGCAGGGAGGCAATGAATTTTTTTTTATGCCAATAAAATTTTCTTGGAAGAAAAGTTGCATAAATAATGAAGATGATAAATTGCAATGGCGTGGATTTTGTTTATAGAATTTGAGATTAGGGTTTGGTAATTTGGGAATTAGAATTTCTTTATTAAATTTAAAATAATAATAATAATAAAATAAAATAATTTAAGTTAATTTATGTTTATAAATTTTAATTATATTTTTAGAAAATATAATTAAATTTAAAAATTAGTTTGTTTAAGATTATTTTACTAAAATGGATTTCATCATGCGATATAAAATAATAAACCTTACACTGCAAATAAAAATAATAAATTTATGCCATATTAACGTTAACACTTTATATAATGAATGAAATCTTAATTTTATTTAAAATTTCGTTCATTCAGCATATTATATAAACTTTTACAAAAGTTAAAATATATTTAAAATATTTTAAAATAATATTTTATTTTATATTTTAGGAGAGACTTTAGAATAAAAAAATACACATAACTACATGTAATATCTTATAAGTTTCATATTATCAACTACACGTAATCTCTAAACTTGTGACTACACCAAACTATTTATCTTGTTAGATTGTTGGGTTAATAATAAAAAAATTCTAAAATTTACGTAATTTTATGATAATAGCTGAATTTTAAAAAGTAAAATTAAAATATTTTAACTTTCAATTTAATGCGAAAATAACTCGATAATAAATTTTCTAATAACTTCTAACCATGTTAGTTTTTTGACATGTCATGGCTGACAAATGTTTTTTTTTCAACTCATTTATTTAATAATCAGTTAAATTAAAAACAAAAGAAGAAAACCTAATTTTCCAATTTGTTTTTTTGCTGCAATGCAACTCTGTTACTTCCCTTTTACCAAAAGACTCTCTTGGGTCTCTCTAGCAATATGACTCTCTTTGTTTGTGTTTTTGTGATCTAGGTTTTGATTAAATGCAAGGACTCTTTTTTTTTTTGGTCTGATTGATGTTGACTTTAATCTTGAAGGAGCTTAAGGATCTCCAACAGAATCCTCCTACCTCTTATAATGCAGGTGATTTCGAGATCTACTTCCTTTGATTCCCTTTTTTGTGTTTAAACATACAATTAAATTTTCAATTTTTTTCTTATTTTGTGAAAAGTTAGTGTGTGATACCGCTCCAATAATTATACTTCTTTTCTTGAAGTTATTTCTGTGTTTGATTATCATAACAATAAAGTGAAGATTTTCGTGGTAGATTAATATCACCAATTTGTTATTTATTTTATATTTCTAAATTTGACTGAAAAATTTTGACTTGGCATCAAAATGAGGTATTCAACAAAAAATACGAAAGACTAGATACTCTTACCTATGTTTAGCAGTACTTTAGTTTGATAGGTTATTCTTTGTTAATTCATGTTATAGTATTGATTTGTTTTCTAAACTTATTCATTGTTTATTTTAAGCTATTATTTAATTTGAGCCTTCCATTAACTATTGTAAGAGATGTATGAATGTGTGCTAATCATACTTAACCATTGTATGTATTATAAAAAAAATAGGTGCAAGTAAAATAAAGGTAACTTTTAGTGCATCTACGCTTGTTATACACTTGACATGAGAAGTGTGAAGCACTTGTTAATAGATTCAAGAATGCTTGTTTCAACAATTTAGCAAAATTTGAAAAGAAATACTCACAATTTTGCAAGAGAAGGTGTCATATTCAATGATAAAATGAGATTAGTAATTCTTATTGTTATTATATTTAATATATAATATGGATATTATTATCCTAAGTGATATTTTAGAATCCCTTTATTGATTGTCTCAATTGTAATGACAAGATAAAGCTATAGATACCAAATGGTTAGCCGAATATTGGTCAACATTTTTATCAATGTAATAATAAAAATGTGAGTATTGTCTTTATATTTTCATCAACGCATTATGATCATTTCAATTATCGCTTATATGATATTAATGTTATAGAATTAAATGATGAACTTTCAAATTGTAGGTGCCTTATAGGTATGTAATCTTGGTAATTTTTTTCCAACTCATTTATTTAATAACCAGTTAAAATAAAAACAAAAGTAGAAAACCTAATTTTCCATTTTTTTGATATAATACAGCTCTGTTGCTTCCTTCTTACGAATGACTCTCTTGGGTCGCTCTAGCAATATGACTTTCTTTGTTTGTATTTTTGTAATCCATAAAGTGAGTTGATCTAGGTTTTGATTAAATGCAAGGATTCTTCTTCTTTTTTTTTTTTTCTGATTAATGTTGGCTTTAATCTTGAAGGAGCTTAAGGATCTCTTGCAGAATCCTCCAACCTCTTACAAAGCAAGTGATTTCGAGATCTATTTTCTCTGTTTCTCTTTTTTGTGCTTAAACCTGCAATTAAATTTTCATTTTTCCCTTATTTTGTGAAAAGTTAGTGTGTGATACCCCTCTAATAATTATACTTCTTTTCTTGATGTTATTTCTGTGTTTCATTATCATAATGGTAAAGAGAAGATTTCCATGGTAGATTAATATCACCAATTTGTTATTCGTTTTATATTTCTAAATTTGACTGAGAAATTTTGACTTGGCATCAAAATGAGGTATTCAACAAAAAATACGAAAGACTAGATACTCTTGCTTATATTTAGCAGTACTTTAGTTTGAGAGGTTATTCTTTGTTAATTCGTGTTATAGTATTGGTTAATTTTCTAAACTTATTCATTGCTTATCATAAGCTATTATTTTATTTGTAGTCTTCCATTAGTTATTGTAAGAGATGTATGAATATGTGTTAATCATACTTAACCATCTTATGTATTATAGAAAAAATAGGTGCAGGTAAAATATAGGTGGTTTTAGTGCATGTACGCTTGTTATACACTTGACATGAGAAGTGTGAAGTCCTTGTTAATAGATTCAAGAATGCTATTTATTGTTGTTTCAACAATTTAGAAAAATTTGAAAAGAAATACTCTCAATTTTGCAAAAGAAGGTGTTATATTCAATGATAAAACTATATTAGTAATTCTTATTGTTATTATATTTAATATATAATATGTATATCATTATCCTAAGTAATATTTTAGGTTCCCTTTATTGATTGTCTTAATTGTAATGACAAGATAAAGCTACAGATACCAAATGCTTAGTCTAATATTGGTCAACATTTTTATCAATGTAATAATACAAATGTGAGTATTGTCCTTATATTTTCATCACAGCATTATGATCATTTCAAATATCGCTTATGTGATATTAATGTTATAGAATTAAATGATGAACTTTCAAATTGTAGGTGCCTTATAGGTATGTGATCTTGGTAAAATAGTTGAGGTTTTGTTATTGTAAAAAAATTTACCAGACATCTTATGTACTTTAAGGTATGACTTTTATCTGTAGGATACAATGTTGCGTGTCGAGGTGAGTGTTTTTTAATAAGAACTTGCAATGTAACAATATTTAAAGGAGTTGCATATGATGGGCCCCTATTGCTAATGTAGTGACCAACGACATTGTACACAAAATATCACAACGCATTCTTAGGAATTTTTTGTAGTTATCGAACTATTTGGACATTATACACAAATTATTGGCCATTATATTGATGATATAAGTTTAAGACCTTTAATATCTTTCAAAAATGATTTGGCAAAATGTATCTTTAAACCTAACTGAAATGTCACACCATCATCCCAAGAATAAGAAGTTAAAAGAGCTTTTAATAGTTACACATCTATAAAAGGAGAAAAAGATACAAAGAAGTTGGTCTATGTAACATCTTCAATTAAAACTACAACAAATAAATAACAGAAAGGCTACAGTTTAAGATCAATTATCTAAGATAGTTAAACATTCCTATCCATATCCAAATTAATTATCCAAGATAGTTAGACATCTCTATCCATATCCAAATCGTAGTACAAACTTCAATACATATCCATATCCATATCCTAGCATATTTCAAATACATACCCAAACTACAACATAGAGTTCAAGAATGGTTCATTTTGCCGTTGATTCACCATTACCAACTTGAGATTTTATTGGAGTTAATTTTTTAGCCTTTACTTTGAATCTCTTCCATGTTGTATTTATTATTTGGGCATTTGTATTTTGAGAAGCTTGATTTGATTCGAACACTTAAAATTGACTTACACCCATCTATAAAACACCATAAAGAAAAAGTATATGATTCTTGATTAGGAATAAATAAAGTATACTGTTACTAATTAGTAATAATTAATAACTAATTATCCAAATTTTGTGATTTGGTAATAAACCACAAAATAAGTGTTATTACAAGCTTCTTCAAATGTTACTCCAGATCGAAAGCATGTATATATAAGTGTTTATAATATTTAAAAAATTTGGCAGAAAATAAAAGTTGTAGTATTGGATCTTATAGATACTGATTGTTTACCTCTTCTTCTTACACCATTATCATAGTTGGATGTAGGTGCTGAATTTTTTGGTGGTCTTTCTCATTTTCTATGCATTATACACATAGAATTTGAAATGATTGATTGAAAATTTAAAGAATATTGATCACAAAAACAATTTTAAATCGGTATACAATTACCTTAACAATTTCATGTCATCTTAAAGGTTGGTCCTTATTTTTACATCCTCTTTTATTATGTCCAACTTCAAAGAAATGTTGACATCTCATGAATACTCCAACTTTGCTTAACTTGTTTAGTTCTTCATCTTTATCCCTTCTTAGGTTTTTTTACGCATCTTTTTAATCAGGAGGTAATATGGGTTGTAAGCTTTTAGTCTTCTGCCAAAATTTTGAACATCTAATGGGTTATGTGGCATATTGATAACTCCTTAAATAACATTCACATTTATAGTACAACTCACATACCCATTGATATCCTCTATCTGATTGGAATACAAGTAAATTCATACTTGCATGGGATTCTTGTTAAATCCCAAAGTCTGCACTGGCATGTTCTTACATGTAAATCAACAATGAACTTATTTGCAAAATGCGTTACTTCGAACTTTAAACTTCCATTTTTCTTGGTGATAGATTGTAACTTCCATTTTTCTTGGTGATAGAGTGTCTTACTTCCTATTGTGTAGTCTCTATCTTCTTTCTTAACCTTGGACATATATCATCAGTGGATTTCATTATCATGTCTCTTTTTTCATGAATTTGAATAATTAAAACAACTCAAATATCCCAAAGTCCACACTGACATGTTCTTTCTTGTAAATTAATAATGAACTTATCTGCAAAATGTGTTACTTTGAATTTCAAACTTCAATTTATCTCAGTGATACAATGCCTTGCTTCTTATTATATAGTGTCTTGCTTCTTATTATATACTCTATATCTTCTTTCTAACCCTTGAACATATATCATTAATGGATTTGATCATCATATCTCCTTTTTCATGAATTCGAGTCATTAAAGCAACTCAAATATCCTCTAGCATATTGATCAAGCTTTTTTATCGTGCTTTACAGATGAATCCATAAATGTCTTTGATATATTGTTATGAACAATTTCATACTTTGGCTTTATACTAACAAATGTTTTCACAAAAGTCTTAGGATTCCTTGCTTTGAAGTTATTGTAAGCCTTTTTTGATACATTTTTCAACTGTTCCATTATTTCATAAAATTCTACTTTTGTTGTTCAATTAATCACTTGCCAAAATAAACTCATACATGTATGACCTTTATATAATTTAGAACAATTGGCATAGACACGTGGGCACATTTTCTATGCTTTGATTCTAGGAAAAGATTCTTCAATGTATCTACTAAACCTCAAATAAAAAAAGTACAAGCAAAAGATTATAAAGTAAATATAATAATTCAAAACACATTTACGAATAAACAGTACAAATATTAAAATTTTGACCTTTTGTTAATTGCTCAAAAATTTCTATAAATTCCTACTGATATTTAGATCATCACTAAGAAGATTAAAAAACCAATGCGAAGATTAGTAATTCTCTCCCTCAAAGCATAGGCTAACACATAGGGTCTAATTGTTTCCATCACCCAAGCTAACAAAGCACCTATAAGAAATGTCTTCAAAAAACATACATCTAGTGTTATTATTTTTCGACAAGCATTAAGGGAACAATAATTCAAAGCAAATCACATGTAAATATTTTCAAAAATTGGTAGTCCATAATTTTCATCAAACTAATTTTGGATGATGAATTGGCCTTCTTTATCGTCCCGTCACAATTCTTCTCCATAAGAACACAATTTTGCATAATACCCTTCAATTGATCCACGTAGCATCATAATAGCTTCTCATTTAGTGGTATAACATTAAGATTTAATCACTTGCAATGCATACTTCCTTTGAAGGTTATCTATCATCTCGCTAATTAGTCCATTCAGGTTCTTCCTAAACTTGTGTAAGAATTCATTTGTTATCCATTTCTTACAAACTTGCTAGTTTTTTTTTTTGCACTTTTTTTGCAAGTGTGCTTGTTTCTAATATCTTTACTATAAAGATTTTTTCATTTCCAATCCATCTAACATGAACCTTAAAGAGATAGTGTGGATCACAAATAGCTTCCATCTCGCACCAGATCTTGTCAGTGAAACATCATATCCATCTATAATTGCATAATCTTTGATTGTCTCCTTAAATTGAACCTCATCCTTCAACTTCATGCCAACTTCAAACTAACAATATTTCATGCCTTTTTAATTAAAAATAACAATTTTCTTCCTTGTGTCAGAAGCCTCATACCCACCATCATCACTATATATTAGTGATTGAACTTTAGCATTACTATCCTTATACTCACTATACTAACCATGTGAAACTCTTCTCTTTATGAAATCTTTGAATAATTTCACTCTGTTATAAAACCGAAACTAAAACTTAAGAGTATTTGGGAGAGGAGAATATCATTCTTCTTATGAAATTGGTATAATTTACATCAAGTTCACCCTTCTATTTATAGTGCAAAATTTTTAATAAAATACTATCATGATAATAGAAGTGGCACACTAACTATTAAGTGGTGCACTAACTATTAAGTGGTGCACTAACAATTAAGTGGCACACCATATTATTTCTATCTTTTATAACACTTTGTCTATTTTTATTTTTATTTTTAATTTAATAAAAATTTATTTACTTAACTTTTTAATTTTGGTTTTTTCCTATTATGAAAACCACAAAAATGATTTACTATTTTTTATTTTTATAATCTGATTTATTATTAATTAAATATATATTATTTAATTATTAATATATTAACTTTTAATAAGAATTATTAATAATTTAATATAATATTGTATTTAATTTATGAAAACTAATTATTAATAATATAAATAATTTAATTTTACTTAATAATTTAATTTATTTTTATAATTTAATTAAATAATAAATATGAAATGTAATTAAATTCAAAATCTCTTCAATATGTATATATATATTTCAAATAAAATTTGATTTAAAAATTAAAATATATTTAAAATAAATATTGATTTTAAAAAAAGAGTTACATTTTAAAATATTTATTTGATGAAATAAAATAAATTTATTAATAATTTGCTAATAAATATTATATAAGTGTTCAAAATAAATTTATATTTAATTAAATTTTAAGTTTTACTTAATATGTAATATTATCAAGGATAAGAGTATAATTAGATTGACATTAATAATGAAACAAGTTTTTGTTTTATTTAAAATGAAGTAAAAACTAAAAATAAAAAATTATAATAGAAAAACAGAACTAGAATTGAATAATTCCTTAATTTTATTTTCTTATTAATATATAGGATTAATTTACAACGATTCAAAAATTTAAGTTAATTGATTAAATTTAAAGATGAAATACTCGACATTAATTTTCATACTTACTAAAAATTTAAAATAAAGCTTCATACGATAAAAATATAACAGCTATTCCCATGTTCTTATTCATTTTCTACTAAACGTAATCGTACCCTTAAAAGAGAAGTGGGTAAGTAGGCTTTTTCTGAAATTCTCGTACACTCTCCAACTTTATAACATTAACAGTGGGATTCAACCTGTAAACCCTTTTCTATTCTATGCTCTGAATCCCGAATTTGAACTTCCCATATTGTTAAGTGAAAAAACGGTAGATTGTAATATTTTCGCAAAAATCTTTTATTTAACCGCAGTTGCTTATAATTGTATCTGTTAGAATATATTTTATATATTCTTTACTTGGTTTTGACATTTTAGATTGGACATATAAGAAAATTATCATTATTAATTGGATTGATGAAAATGGGTGGAGGTTGTGTTTTAATTGAAGTCCAAATTTTCAATGGGCCATCGTGTTTTGGTTGTTGGACTATTGTATATTTATGTGGACAAGATAAATTCATTTTTGGACAAGATGGATTTTTTTTTGGAGTTCATGTTACAAGAGAGGAGTCCAGTCCATTAATATATGTTATTTTGGGAATAAACCTAGGGAGGTTTTGCGGCAAAAAGACTATTGACTATGGAGGTATTGGTTTTGATGAGGTGTTGGTTGTGTGTGGATAGATAGCTGGCTGCGCATCTTGTTTTTGTATGAATTTAATTGTGCCTCATCTTGGGCATACAAAAAAAGAGTCTGCGTGGTTTATGGTGTTGGGTGAATAATCAGATTTGGTGGATTGCTTCTTGGCTGAGGTGGAATATTAGTGTAGTGATCTTTTCTCTGATCTGCGTATTGTTTGTGCGATGTTCCTTTGAGTGAAAAACCGTGTGGGTATTTCTGCTGAACTGGTAGCTGCGTTGTTGGGGTTTAATCTCTTGATTGAGTTGTTTTTGTGGGACTTTTTGAAGCAGCAGTGTTACACTACATAATCGTTAATGAGCGGTCCAAGGATGACGTGCTGATGAAGTTTTTGCTGAGTTATAAATTGATGTTTGCAGCACTTTGAAGTTTTCGTCACAGATGAGTACACATATATTGTTGGTGCTGCTACTTGGTTATTTTGATGAAGAATTTCAGATCTGAACTTGTTGCATTCTTGTTTTTATTTGTCTTTGTTTTTTAAGTAGAAATAGTTTGAAAAATCCTCTGTCGAGGTTAACACGAGTCGGTCGTGTTATTGGGTGTGAATTCTTTCACGGGTAGATAGGTTGTGGGTCGGTTACATAGATTAGGTCTTTCGGGTTAGATCAATCTGGTGTAATTTTTGTGAACCACAGTGAAAGAATTTAATCTAGGTGAGGGCCCCGCGGACGTAGGCAAGGTGTGCCGAACTGCGTTACTAAATGTTGGTGTTTTTCATTATTTTGCACTTGTGTGATTTATAGTCTGCGAAATAATTAACCCCTTCAGTTTTACAGTATCTGTCCATCACTTTATATAAAGCAACCGTATCAGTAATTGTTAATTTTTCAGCACAAATGAAAACAGAAAAATAAATACAAAATTAAACAGATCAACACAAAAAATAAAAGCGACAAAATTACCCAAGACTACCCTTAATTGTTGTTCAACAACAAGAAAGAATGCTTATTCAGCTCACTTACATCACACAATCAATAGAAAACTCGGCAACAAGATGAATGAATTATCAACGTAAAAATAGCTGCAAAATCCCCAAAGACCATTGATCAAGAAACACACATGGCATCCACTAAAAATCAACTTCGTCTCTTGTCCTCGATAACTGTAGCCAACCTTAACGTTACCCATTGACGGAGCTATGTATATCATGGCCCTCCCTTTCAAATTTTTTTTAAATTACTTATATAATTACAATTTTTAAAATTATAAACATAAGTGCCCCCCTCCCCCCCTTTAAAAAAAATCCCTACCTTTAAAAATCTCGGCCCCCCCTTAAAATTGAGTCTGGCTCCGTCCCTGACGTTACCATCTAAGAACCAAATACTTGGGTTGCATGAAAATCTCAATTAGAAGTGAACCACTTCCTAACCTATATGGCAATCATCTCTTTTTTTCAATAATCTGCTTTCGGCAATAATTAAGAGAGAACCATGATAATATACCACCAAAGACACATCCAAGAGCAAGTTTATCTCAAAATATAAGAAGTCTTCTCCTAGTAAAATTCTTCATTCGACACACCCTTTAGTCACGTGATACACATCTACATTTTTTACAAGATTGAGTCTTTATCCAAGTTAAACAAGAATTATTGTTTAATTACACCAATAATCTAGCTGCAATTATCAAGTCATATCTCTAAAACAATATGTTACCTTGGATGGTTATTATCCCTAAAATAAGTTATCCATTAAATTCCATCTTGATTAGGATTTTAATTTCAATCACCTTGTCTTGAAAGAGTCACACGTAAACATAGCTAGGTCCAATTATCAAATAATGTCCAAAATTAAATAATAAGATATAATTACCTATATCTTAACAATCTCTCCCTTTTTGACATTATTTGTTACATATTTGAAACTCCTTTTAAAGAAGATAATTGGATATATAGCATCAAGTTCACAAAACATATAGGAACTCCCCCTTAATTAGTCAATAAGATCTATTCTCTCTCTTGAGACAAAAAGATATCGAAAAGCAAGATGAATAGTCACGCATATACCTTGAAATCTCTCCTCAAATGGAACAGTTACAAAAAATAATCTTATATCTCCCCGTTGGGACAAAATAATGCCAAAATGAAAATGACTTCAATGCGATTAATCTTAGCGAATAAAGAAGCATAAAAATCAATAGTAGGTGCAACAGAAGAATTATAAGTACGTCAAGAAGACAATTTACTACTAGTCAAAATAATAGCCAACATATCATTACTTACATCAAAGCCATGCGCATACGACTGATTAAATTCAGAAACCCCAAAAATGCATTCATCATAATCAAACTTAATCGATCTCCTCTTCACATAAACCTTACGAATGCAAATTGTTCAAATTCATACAACCCAATATAGAGAGAAACCAAGATAAAACTTGAAAAATCCAATTCATAGAAAACTCAAATATTCCTATAAGTTTCTAATTAAGCATTAACATTTTCTCAACATAACTCCGCAAATCAACATTCAGAAGCAAAACTTTCAAATAATTAAGAAGAGCCTTATTTTTACATCAAATTTACTTTTCAACAAGTAAAGAAAAATCCAAACACACACCAATCAATTGAATCCTTAAAATACTCATAAATAAAAACTTAGAAAGCCTAGACAATAACTCGTTCGAGCCCCTTTTAGTTTTTTTTTGTTTTTTAATAAACAACATCAAACTATATTTCAAAAATGCAAAGCAAACAGTATATGTGCTCTTCAAAGAAATTCAAACTTGGGCTTATTTCTCATTACATTATCTTGGTCATCAATTGTCTAGTTTATTTCTTCATCTGAAGCAACTGACTTATCCTCAATCTGAACAGTTTCTTCAAAAGCAACAACTAACTGTGAATCTGGACAATTTCTTGTTTTTCCTTTACTACATTTTTGTGCTTCTACTTGACCCTGTCTAACCCAAGAGTGCTTTGGTACCATGGATTTCTGCTGTTGGAAATATAATGTAGAGTGTATGGTTTTTCGATTTTGACTTCCTTGAAGCATCAATTGTAATAACTTATAACATTTCGGTCTTATGTATCCTATAATCCCACAAAAATGACATGTAGGTATAAAACCCTGATTCTTCCTTGAGGTTTCTTCTTGGATAGATCTGGTTGCATTATTTTTCCTATCATTTACCTTAGAGCATTCACCTTTGTAGCTAATACCTTGAAGATCCCCTTTAATCTTACCGATTTTCAGCAATTATTCTAATTTTTCTACACCTCCATTTAGCATTCTTATTCCTTTTTACATACTAACCAACTTCAATTTTGTTTCACCAAGCTCATCTAATGTAGATAATAACTTCTTCTCTAGATCTTCAATGATGTTCTTTATGGAGAGGATTTCCTTCTTTAGCTTCTCATTTTTCTTGCATGTTTGCAACCATTTTACATACATTAATTCATAGGCTTCATAGGTATCCTCCTTTTTGTCATCTGAACCACTGTCATAATCTAGATTGAGCTTTGAGTTAATTCATCTGTGTTTTTTTCCAAAATTTTCTGATTTACTCACGTTTTCATCATCGGTTACTTTCTTTTTTGTTGCTGTTAAGCAAGTAATTGAACTTTTGCTGTATAAAGTAACAAACACAACACTATTCACAACTTCTTCTTCAATATCACACTCACTTCCGAATTCATTCTCACTTCAAGTACTTGTATAAGACTTCCCTTTTCTCTTCTTCAAGGTGTTAGCATATTCCACTTGAACATGTCCGAAGCCTTGATATTCATGACATTGAATTCTCTTCACTTTTCGTTCACCCTTTTAAGTTTTAGCTTGTTGTTTAAAGTTGTTATTTGATGAACTCCCATCGATATGTCTAAACTCGGATCTATCATTCTTCACTTTCTTTAACCACTTGCTGAAATTTCTTGTCAATGACTCCATATCCTCATTCTTATCATATTCATCTTCTAAATCATTCACTGCTTTATCACTCTTGGCTTGTAATGTCAATCCTTTATTCTTCTCTCGTTTATCCCTCAACAAATTCATCTCAAAGTTGGTAAGAATCCCAATTACCTTATCTAAAGACAATTCATTGATTTCATGGCCTTTTTCGATTGTTGTAATTTTTGTTATAAACCTCAGAGGTAACGATCTCAATGTCTTCTTAACCAGTTTCAGGTTAGAGTATTTCTTCTCGAGTTGATGTGTTTGGTTTGCTATGTCATGCAATCTCTCATGGAAGTCTCCAATAGTTTCACTTTCTTACATCCTCAACTCTTCAAATCTCATAGCTAACATCTGAAGTTTCAAAACTATGACAGATTTTGATCCCTTATGTATAGTTTGTAACGTGTCCTACACTTTTTTTGCCGATTCACAGGCTGATATCATAGCAAAACGACCTTATCAACGGCACTGAAGATGGCGTGCAAGACTTGAGAATTTCCAACTGCTCTCTCTTCTTTAGCCCTTGTCCACTCATATGCATCTTTAAGCACTGATTCTTCCTTTTCATTAGTCGTCACTGAATGTGTCCAGCTATTTAAAACTGATTTCCACACTTTTGTTCTTTGTGTCTGAATGAATACTCTCATTTGTGATTTTCACGTAGGATAATTTGAATTATCTAACAACAGTGGTATGATGATTGATGTCTCTTCTCTTATAACCATAATTGCGAAATACAGTTCTGCACCAACTTGATGTATCAAGTTCTGATTCGGTGACTTTGCTTTGATACTAATTGAAAAAACCATAGGTTGTAATAGTTTCGCAAAAATCTCTTATTTGACCGCAGTTGCTTGTAACTGTATCTGTCAGTTATTTGATATAAAGCAACTGTATCAGTAACTGTTAATTTTTCAGCACAAATGAAAACAGAAAAAATTAATACGAAATTAAACAGATCAACACTAAAAACGACAGTCACAAAATTACTCGAGACCACCCTCAATTGTTATTCAACAATAAGAAAGAATGTAGCTGGTCATCAACAATTATTCAGCCCACTTACGTCATACAATCAACAAAAAATGTAACAACAAAATGAATTAAATATCAATGTAAAATATAATGCAAAATCCATAAAGACCACTAATCAAGAAACATACACGACACCTACTAAAAATCGACTTCGTCTCTTATCCTCAATAACCGTAGCTAACCTGAGTCATTACCATCCAAGAACCAAACACTTGGGTTGCATGAAAAACTCAATTATCTCTTTTTTTCAATAATTTGTTTTCGGCAATAATCAAGAGAGAACCATGATAGTACACAACTGTTGACACATCCAAGAGCAAGTTTATCTCAAAATACAATATGTCTTCCCCTAGTAGAATTTTTCATTCGGTACACCCTTTAGTTACGTGATGTCTATTCATATCTTTTATAAGATTGAGTCTTTATCCTAGTCAAACAAAAGTTATTCTTTAATCACACCAATAATCCAGTTGCAATTATCAAGTCATATCTTATAAAAAAAAAACGCTACCAGGCATTAGTCCCAAAATAAATTATCCATTAAATCTCATCCTAATAAGGATTTTAATTTCAATTACCATATTATCAAATTACGTCAAAAATTAAATAATAACAATCACCTATATCTTACGATTAAGTTTTCTCTGGTAAACTTATCGAGCTCCTCGTACTCCGGCGTACATGCACGCACATGCAAGCACACAACTACGGAACTTTCACTACAAGAAAAATAGAGTTTAGCGACGGAAATTACCGACGGAATTTGTACATATTCCGTCGGTAAGCGTAATTAGCGACGAAATTTATCAACGGATAACGGCGTCGGGGAAATGGCTGTCGGTAAATTTACCGACGAAAATTTTTTCCGTTGGCAAATTTACCGACGGTTATTCTGTTCGGTCGGTAAATTTTTCTATCAGAAAATTACCAACGGAAACAAATTCCGTCGCTAAACCGTCGGTAATTACCAACGGAAAAAATTTCCGTTGGTAAATTTGCTGAAAACTATTTTTTAAAATTTACATGC
>JANKOE010000006.1:63711048-63726262 GCA_026284465.1 Erythroxylum citrifolium
TTTCACAAAGGCACTTCCTACTACACCTTTCAGGAAGCATGTCCACGAGATTGGAATGCGACATCTAAGAAATTTATAAGGAAGAGCTCATTGTGTTAAATGAGGGGGAGCTTACGCAGTTGCACTCTTTTTTCCTTATCATGATTTTTATCCTACTAGGTTTTTCCTGATAAGGTTTTTAACGAGGCAACACAAAATACGTATAAAGGTCAGATAAGAAATAATTATATGACACACCAAGGGGGAGTGTTAGAAAAGATAGAAAATGGTGTGCCACTTAATTGTTAGTGCACCACTTAATTGTTAGTGTGCCACTTTTATTATCATGATAGTATTTTATTAGAAATTTTGCACTATAAATAAAAGAGTGAACTTGATGTAATTGATACTAATTTATAAGAACAATTCTCCTCTTCTAAAATATTCTTAAATTTTCGTTTCGGTTTTATAAACGATGACCATGTTTTTTTAACGCCATGACTAACCGAAGAGTTTGGTGCCTTTGAGTGAATACAATGATCTTGACCCGATGCTCTCCGCCGCCCAATCTGTCGGCAATTTGATAGAGGCATACTAACAAACAGCGCCCAATCACCGTCTCGTCAATGTCGTTTATGAGCCGCAAGTGGGAGGGTAATGTTAAACGGTGATTGGCAAACGAACATTGGAATCCACGATCAACACGTAGCGAAGAGTCAAGGCTATCTGCTCGTCGCTAATTGGTTTATACTAATTCCTGGTGGATTGTTGCAAAAGCAGACGCCACTAGAATGTGAATGGTTTGTTTCATCAGGGCCTCTGGCCATTGTAATGTGTCGCTCATCAACGGTAATCGTTCTAGAGGTGTATGCCCTCTCTATAAATTGTGGGGCTGTGTTGGTCATGTTCCAGACAAGATTGGAGTAGTACAGTAAGCAAGCAGAAGAAGTTTGAACATGAAGAGCCAAGCAGCAAAGTTGGGAGTGATGGTTATGGTTCTGGTGCTACTGTTCATGGCTTTGGGTCCACAAACAGTGGAGGCAGCGTTTAGCATACAAATCAACCCATGCACAGTTGCTCAGTGCGTAGCTGAATGCAAGAAAGTTCTGCATGAAAAGTATCTGAGTGCAACCTGTGCAACGGGGTCTCAAGGCAAGTTTTGTATTTGTCTGGGATGAGACCCGGACAAGATTGAATATTTGTGTGGTGTGGAGTGTTTTTCTAATAGTTTTGGTCTGATTTCCAGCAAGACTTCTGTAATCTTACTTACTGCAATACTATGTAAAAATCCAGACACTTGTACTGTCTTCAGCTTTGAAATGTAAGTAGTAAATATCTTTCCAGATGAAACCACAAAAGGACACAAACAGAATCAAGACCAGCTTGAAAGTGCCTGCTATTTCTGTTCCATGATGAATTAACATAAAACCATAATTCTGAACAAAAATTTTACCACACGTTATAGTCATACTAAAATCAGTATCACATTCACAACAAAGGAAATAAGCAGCTTTGTCCCAGTGGGAATAGGGTCTTATAAATGTAAAGAACGTTAAAGTGCCTTGTAGTATTTTCTATGGTAAAAAAAAATTGAAGTCCTTAAAATTAAAGACTATGTAGGATCAAATTAAATACCGAATTTGGACTGTTAGCAGTTCATTAATACAAGGTAATAAGCAACTTGTGTCAAATACACCCATCCTAGGCTTAGGTAAGCAGATTGCTTCAAAATAGCAGGAAATTAAGCTTAAGTTGAAGATTAGAATCTTATAAATGCTAGATCTACATTCTATTTCTCAACAGTAGAATGATCTAACTCCCACTGTAAGGTTTTGCACCACTATAATCCCTCCATTTAGGAATGCCAGAAGTAATTGCTCTTTGTATGACATCTATCCGCTCATCAATCAGAGATTCTTTTAATTCATCCAGTTCAGCATACTCCTTTTCCATTATAACTTCCAGATCATCAAAATGCTTTACTTTGTATTTCAGTTTCTTCAACTGATGATTCAGCCACAAAAAGAGCATGTATCAGTAGCCACTTCTAAATTATCTAATTTTAACTCTGCATTGCATAAAATGAAGGTTGAAATGAAAAACATCCTTCTACCTGCGTCTCCAGTATGACTGCCATCAAATTCTCAATTTCTCGGTCTTCCTGATCAGCCAACAACTTGGCACGAGCAGCAGCTGATCCAAGAGCTGTTGCTACTGCAGCTCTAAGCCGCAAAGTTAAAGGTACATCATCCTGCATTTGGGATGTTTCTGTAGTATCTGAAAAAGATATAGATGAATGAAGAGACTGAATTTAAATAACATAGTAGGTAATCTTCAAAAACAAAAAAGGGAAAAATGGCATTTAAAGTGGGGAAAAAATGAGTCCATCATGATTTATAGTGATCACGCAAGCATAATCCACAGTGTAGACAGCACTGCAGTGATTTTGTTTCTCAATACCACCTGGATCGAGGTGCAAAAATGCATTTACTATAATTACCTGCATGAGCAGGTCTCTCCTTCATATCTGAATCTTCATAAGGACAGGGTCTGAAAATATAAATTATAAATAATTAAAGACATGCCGGTAAACCAGTTAAAACCAGTAATCTTATTAACATTAGAGGAGACAATTTCATATAAACCTCTCTAATTCAGAATGGACATCCGAAGAACAAAACCTGTTGGTCAGGAAGTCTACTTCACCATCAAATATATCCCTTGGAAATGAGGTTTCATTACAAAGTGCTGCAACAGCAGCATCAGCTGCAGCAGCTGAGATATCATGATCAACCAAGGTCGAGATCAAAGCAACCTAAAGAAAGATTGGGAATTAGACAGAGTACATGGTAAAATGGAAAGTACGAATAGGAAGAAAAAACAAGAGTCATGATACTTTTGATGTAAAGAGATGAAGAACCCATATGTAGCCAAAATAGTATAAGAAACCCCCATTACTATAGAAGGTTCCCTTAAACTTTCTACAAAACAGGTCAATAGCCAAGTGATCACTTCATCCAACAAATTAGTCATGCATTAGATCCTTGACACGATTCTCAACTAATTAAGATGAAAACAAAATTGAACAAGAGACACATTAAACATCTTCGCGCTAGACTTCGAGTAACTGATCATACCTGTGTCATCAAAGAACTACCACCATCGGAAAGAGAAGCAACACATTGTCTTTTTGAAGGATGAGCCTCAGTCACCGAATCTCCATTTTGCTCAGTTTCATCCGTATTCTCATGCAATTCACCCTCACTCTTTACTTCTTGTATATGATCCGGAGGAGATAATGAAACTTGTTCAGTCCCATTTATCTTTCCGCTCAATACACCGGAATTACCCCTTCCAGTCACAGACGTCAACAAAAAATCCCCAAATGGTAGCTCAATAAGCTTAGATATGCAATCTAGTTTAGTCTTCGTTTGGACACTTTGAGCAACAAGGTCCCAATTGTCCCCGTGCTTCAAAACAGACTCTAAAAGAAGCAAAATCTCGGCCTCGGTCCAAACAGCTTCCTTCGAGCTGCTGTCAATAAATTTGAAATCATCCTTACTTTTGTTCTCTCCAAAGTTTCCATCTTTATAACATTTTACACACATCACATAGTCACCCTGCTGAATGATGATTAGAATACTCCAAATAAGTGAAATACGACGCAATAAGATACAATACAAGAATTTGCAGAATAATTCAATGAAAAGGTCTAATTTTTGAGGATACCTTATCGTGCTCGTATCTGCCTGAATCACAATTTCCACTGCAACTTCCACACAAAAACCTCTTTCGCTTTGCCAAGTCACTATACACATCCGAATAAGAAGCCAATGGCGGCAACTTAACTCCATTCTCAACAACGTCGCCGACATGTCGGCGGGGCACCCAGATAGGCTTCAAAGAATTCGGGGTGGCCACGACTCGGACCCCATTCGGAGCCCCATCTTCAACCCTAACGTTTCCCGACTCGTTGCTGTCCGGGTCATCATCCCGAGATGAAACTACGCCGAAGTTAATAAGTCCCCACTTCTCCAAGAAGCGAAACACCTTGTGGATCAAGTTAACGTCTCCAATTAACGACTTCCGAATCTCCGTGAACGTGAGCCTTCTAGAAGAATCTTCGCGGAACTTGTTGATGATGAAGTCTCTGTATTCTTTGTAGACTTTGGGAGTCCTCGTTATGGACCTCCCGTCGAAGAACTCTTTCAATGCGCTCCTCTCCGTCTCGTGTATGTCGTCCCATGTAAACCAACCTAAAGGAACCAAATATCATAAACAAAATAATAGAATATTTTTCCGAGAGAAACTATTTTCTGAGAAAACAATCAAAGAGAGAGAGAGAGGAGGTTACTTACTAGAGTAGCTGGGAATGGTGTAGAGGTCGAGTTCTGGTTCACAGGGTCGGGTCGGAACTGGATTCGGATTCTCCATCTCCAATCTAAGCCGAGTAGTTTAAGACTTTACTTGCGTGGAGCGGAATATAGGGTCTAAGTATCTCACGTGACTGGCCATCTAAGTAAGAGTACGCTCACGTGACCGGCCAATTAGATTCTGAAGTGCTACGTTGTCGTATAGAGCAAAAAAAATTGAATACAAGCGGGAGCAAAGAAGGACCTTGAGTTCGGTGCCTTTGACGGTGGTCCAAATAAACCGCTAAAGCCCGCTCTCTATTTGGGAAAGGAAAATTTTGAACCCCCGCCCATTTTTCCTCCAAAAATCCCCAATCTGAATCAAATTCAGTGTCCCTGATCCCTAGCATTTATTTGTTTTCTCCGAATTAAGGGTTTTCTTTGATTATCAATACTTGTTGTTTGGTTTCTTCTCTATTTGGTCGCGTGGTCCATGGCAAGCGAAACCCTAGAGGAAAAGAAACCAGAGGAGGAAGCAGCAGTTCCTGTGGAAGAGAAAGAGAAAGAGGAAGAGGAAGTGAAGCCTGAAGAAGAAGAAAAAGAAGAAGAGAAGAAGGCTCTAGAAGCTTCTTCGGATAAGAAAGATGTTGAGGTTGAGACTGAGCAAGTGAAAGCGAAGGAAATGAACGAGGAGGAGGAGGAGGAAGAGGAGGAGGAGGGAGAGAGTGAAAAAGGCAAAGCTAAAGAGGCGGTAACGCCGAGCAGCGAGAGGCCTACTAGGGAAAGAAAGACGGTGGAGCGCTACTCCTCGCCTCAGGCCGGGAGATCCGCTACTAAGCCCTTGTCTATTCAGAAGGTCAGCTCCGTCTAGCCTACTGCTTCTTTGTTGTATTTTTGTGGAATTTAGGTGTTGAATTTTGGAGTAGTTGTAGTAATTTTCAAGTTTTTTGTTATTTCAGGGAACTGGCGCGCCTTTGAAGGACATCCCAAATGGTACTTTTCTCTTGCTTTCTTGAGTTTCTTTAAATTGTTTGTCCTGAAACTGATTGAAATGTCTAGTTTAATCTTAAATGGAGCAAAGAGATCCTCTTGTTTGCTTCTGAAATGAATGTATTAAAAGTCCACTTTATAGTAAGCATCACCGTGGGTGATTCTTGATGCAGGCTTGTAAAATTACTTGCTGTCATTATTTTTTATCGTATATGATATGATGGACATAGGGGAAGAGCTTTTCCTGTTTCTACCTTTAATTTCCACTGTCATGAACCTCCTGATTTATTCAAGGTTTTCATCTTGTCAAATGAAAGAATTGAGCCCCTTAGCATTCTGAGCTAGATATAGTATATTGGTGTACTTTAAGTTCAGCCTGCTTTATACTCTCTTGTTTATACTTTTGTATCTTATTGGTAATGATACAACTGCTAGAAGATGTGGAAGATGGATATTCTTGTGTAAATCTAGGGTAAACACAGTTGACATGAAGATTTCATATTATCTCTTGACGTGAAGCATATATTTCTCTGTTGAAGAGACTTAAAGATTTGTTTCTTTTCTCTTTGTTATTTACTAATTATGACTTTGTTGTGACAGCAGACTGGCTTTATTTTTTGTCTGATATTGTGAACTGTTTCAGTTGCTTTCAAGTTGTCCAAGAGAAAACCTGATGACAATCTGCAAATGCTTCATACAATACTCTTTGGAAAGAAAGCTAAGGTGCTTGACCAGATCTGTCTTTTGAATGGTTACCCTTGACTTTTTTCTCGTATATCATTTTTTTAATATTCCTTTTACTCTCAACCTCATTTAGTTGTTGCTTTCCTCTTTGATTTTCAACTATTGTTCTTTTTGCAGGTGCACAATCTGAAGAGGAACATAGGCCAGTTTTCAGGCTTTGTTTGGGCTGAGAATGAGGTCTTCAACTAAGTGCTGAAAATTATTAATTTTCTAAATCTTCCTGTTTATGCATGTGATTTATGTCCATGAATTATGCTCACTTGAACTTTGCTGATTTGCACGACTATCAACTTATGCATTAACTATTGCTGGTGCTAAAAGTAATTCTTAATGCAGACTTCAAAACTTTTTGCAGGAAAAACAGAAGGCTAAAGTAAAGGAAAAGCTTGACAAGTGTGTTAAAGAAAAGTTGATGGACTTCTGTGATGTGCTTAATGTTCCGATAAATAAAGCCAATGTCAGAAAGGTCAGATCGTGAAAAATATCTGGATATTTCAATTTCATTAAATTTAGAATCTAATTTCATCTCGAATTTATTGGTTGTTATTGGCATATCTTTTCAGGAAGAACTCACTGTAAAGATATTCGAGTTTTTAGAATCCCCACATCCTACAACTGACCTTTTACTTGCTGAGAAGGAGCAGGTTTCCCGTTCTCAACTTTTTTCTAGTTGCAGAGTGTTGCAGTTTTCTGGTTTTAAAAAAATAGTGATAGATGATGCTGATTTGATTTCAGAAGGGTAAGAAGCGAAAAGTTTCTTCTGGCAAAGGTGGGATTTCTGGAGAGGCATCAGTTACACCAGCCAAGGTTTGTGTCCTGTGGAATTCCCCTTGCATCATGAAGCCTTTTATTTTGTTAGTAAATTATTTAAGGTTATGTTTGGAATGCACGTGAACCAGATTTTTTAACTCTGAAACTTTAGTTTTTTCTTAATATAATGACATGGTGGTGTTTGGAGAAAGGTGCTTTCCTATGTTTATGCTAGGTGTTTAAACTTGATGTTTCTTACGGCATTCTAAATGAAGAAGAAAATTGTTGGGCAGATGATACTGTGTTATGGATAGAAGTCTTTACGTTTGTATTCTTGACATTTCTTAACCATGGTTTCCTCAGGATTCTTGAAATCTGAATCATTGTTGCATTATTGTGACTGTGCGTTAAATTTCCAACTACATCTTAGAATTGTGTGGGTTTATGTTTGCTCTGAATTAATTAAGAAGGTTCTCATAGTATTTATTTTTCTTTTTTTTTTGTATTTTTCATTTTATTGTTGCTGTCCAGTTATGCTGTTATTTTTTACTTTGTAGGGATTACTCTTAATGATAATCATTTGATTTTATTACAACTTTCTTTAGATAAGAATCTTCAATATATTTTGTGTCTTACTGTTATGTAGAAAAAGAAACTAGCAATCCCATCCTCCACGGAAAAAAGAAAGAACTTGTCAAAGGGTGAGGATGAAGATAAAGTTGAATCTCCCGATGCTAAAGATGAGGATGAAGATGAGGATGGCAATGATTTGTCTGAGAAAGATGGGAGTGATCATGAGGATAGCAAATCAGAGGAAGAGAAAAATCAACCAAAGGAGCAAATGTCTACGAAGAAGACTAAAGCAGGGAAAACTGAGAAGGAGAGTTCAGTTGCTAAAAGAAAGGACAAATCTACACCTGCAAAGAACACCACTGCGAAGCCTGTTAAAAGTTCTTCAAAATCTACCAAAATGTCTTCTGGCTCATCATCAAAACGAAGAGTTAAAGATACTGATGGAACTTCTGGATCTGTTTCTAAGACAAAGGGGTCTTCATCTAAGAAGCAGAAGGTTGAAAAGGAAAGAACTAAAGAACAGAGTGCCTCCACCAAGGACAAAACAGCTAGCAAGAAAGAGTCAGGCAAGTCACTAGCAAGGGGTTCTGTGAAAGATCAAGGTGAATTCTTCTCATTCTCTTTTTGCAGATGTTCTAGTGCTTTGTGTTTGATAAACCAGATTAGGGCTTTGTTTGTCTAATGTTTATAGGTTTTATCTATTTGCTTTTTTTTATACTTGCTTTTTTTAAACCTTTTGACATTTTATTCATTATCTGTTAGTCAACACCTTAGTTTTTATAAAGTTGGGAAAGAAATACTTGGTAGTACCAAAATTGGTAAAATGGAACGTTGAATTCCAATAAAAGGATGCTTGAAGTGGAGAACAAGGTGTATTCAAGCCTTAAGAAAGTGGTGGTTTTCTTAGTGCTTGATTGCAGGCATTAAAGCCAGTCAGTGCATTCATTGTACTAATACAAAATCAATCCAGAGTTTTTCACTTGAGGTTGTTTGCAACATCTAACGGGGAATAAGTTTGTATTATAGTGTTTTTTTTTTCCTTAGAAAATAATGTGGTTCATGTGATTATGGTTTTCATTGAGTTTGGATATAGTTTTTCCTGATGCAGTCTCCAAGAAAGATTAGTCATTGACTGGTGATGGTCTCATGTAGCGTATTAGTTTTTCATTCTTGTTTTTAAGAAGTGTAGTTAAATTTTCTACCTTAAAACATCTTGTCTTTGTATTCATTACATTATCAATCATGCAATGCATATTGATCATATGATTATGTCTTCTGCCTTCCAATGTGGTAAAATAAGGCAAAGCCAAATCTAGCAAGAAGACCAAGGCCGAACCCGCCAGAGAGGAGATGCATGCTGTTGTTGTGGATATTCTGAAGGAAGTAGATTTCAATACTGTAAGTGCATGTTGCATGGTTTGGATCAATGCTCAATGTTTAGTATAGTTCCATTATTTCTAAATGATTTTTTTGTCAATCTGCAGGCAACTTTATCCGATATTCTCAGACAACTTGGTATGTTTAATGGCTTATCTTTTTCCTATGGCACACAACACTTGCGGTTGCGGTTTGATTCATGTTCACTAATCATACTTGTATATTCTTGTTTAGGTACTCACTTCAGTGTGGACCTAATGCATAGAAAAGCAGAGGTTAAAGATATAATCACAGAGGTGATAAATAACATGTCCGATGAAGATGAAGGGGAAGAAGCTGAAGAGAACGCTGAGGCTGATGATGATGCAGACAAGGATGGTGATGGAGATGATGAATCGTAATCAATCTTAATCAGAAGGTTACTTTTGAGCCTTATACATGAATTGTGGTGTACTATGCAGACAGGATCTCCCAGGAGTGTTTCAACACTGTACCTGTTGATGATATACCAGGATCGCCATTTGGATCTAATGACGGTTTCCAGATTAAGAAAACAAAAACAAAAAAAGAAACACAACTGAGTTTGTTTGTACCATACTAGTGCTGAAATCAAGTGCTTACTTACCTGACCTTAAGTAGATATTTATGCAGTTCCGCCACCCCTTTTGTTAGCCCCTTTAGATGTAATTGTTGACTGCCTTTTTTAAAAAATGAGTAGAAATTAATTTTCTTGATTCAACATTAGGTGTAAATCTTTGTTCGCAACTACTTTTAAGGCTTCAGAGTTCTAATTTCATTGGTTCACAGCAGAAATTTCTAATGTAAAGATAGTAGCTTACGTTGCTTGTAGACGGCGTACATTTGGCGTAAAGCATTACGTGGGAGGGCAGGCTGTGTCGCACTTGGTAATTTGCCCATCTTTGGCTGTTGAGGTTGTCTACCTACTCGATGAGCAATACTCTAATTGCATTCGACTGAGGAAAAGTTTTATGTTAATTCATAAGACGTTACAAGTTTCGATCCTTGAGTCAACTATATCGTTATAAAATTTCCTGCCAAAGTTTGCTGCTACAGTTCCTTAATTACAGCTAAATTGTGGTGCGCAAGAAAAAAGAGTTGGGCTTTCTAGACATGCCTCTCCAATCAAAAGTGTAGTGTCATATATTAGGAAGACTTATTTTTGATCTAGTTGTAAGATAAAACACAAGTTTTTGGACTCGGAATAATGGAACAGAAAGTATAAATGATCCATCTTTGTGAGAATCCCTGTACAGATTTTGATCAGACTATCACTTAAAAGTAAGGTGAAGAAGTTTTAACTAGCAGGGCAGTATATATATTATTAAATTCACTTCCTACTTTGCACAAGATATACTACAGGATAAACAAAAACTGTAGGAAAAGTTGGTTTCTTGTATACCATTTTGTAGTAAACATCTTGCCCCTAAGTAACTTACGTGAATACCATTTTGTAGTAAACATCTTGCCCCTAAGTAACTTACTACTAACTTTCGGCCTCAGAAAAATAATTTGTATTGGACTGTAGCTAAAAGGGGATCAACTATGCCTTAATCTATAATTGAATATGGCATGGACCAAAAGCAATTATTGTTTAAAAAAGATTATGATAAAAAAACATCAAGTAATCAAAATTTGGACGCCAACCCTACCAACTAATATTAGATTTGCTCTACACTACTTTCAGGAATTGCTGGCTGCAGGTAATGTTTTGGTTCTTCGGCCAGTAGCCTACCCCAACCCATATGACACCTTCTGTTGATACTGCAGAGAGGACAAAATGTTCAAATCAAAGGGTAAACGAAAAGAATCCGTTTTCTCTTCTGATTTTGGATACGTTCCTCCCTTAAACAACCTTTCGTATGATTGTTTCAAACAGTACTCTCCACCTGTCACTGTCATGTTTGTAGCATTTTGTTAACCAAAACTCACGGTTGTCCAATTACTGGCCTATCTCTTCCTATATAACTTCACTTACTTTTCTCAAAATCTGTACCAAGGATCTTAGTTTCTCTGCTGCTCATTTGTCTGCAATTCTATATTGCTGTGCTTGAAGGTGTGCTTCCTACGAATTATTGTCACTTTATTTCTCTGCCAATAGCATCATCTGTTTTTTTCCCAAAATAACTCTTTCCTTTGTGGGCAGGATTCAATTAGTGTCTTAACTTTCCAATGGCACCTGAAAGCAGTAAGGCCTTGCGACTTACAGTTAAGCAAGAAGAACCAACTCTTGTGACTCCTGCAGAGGAGACAGAAAAGGGTCTTTATTTCCTCTCGAACCTTGACCAAAACATTGCGGTGATAGTTAGAACCATTTACTGCTTCAAAGCTGATGACAAAGGAAATGAGGATGCTGTGGATGTTATCAAGAATGCATTGTCAAAAGTTCTTGTTCATTATTATCCACTTGCAGGTCGGTTAACAATTAGCACAGAAGGGAAGCTTATAGTTGATTGCACTGGAGAGGGTGCAGTGTTTGTGGAAGCTGAAGCTGATTGTACAATAGAACAATTAGGAGACTTAACAAAACCTGACCCTGCAACACTTGGGAAATTGGTTTACGACATCCCTGGTGCTCAAAACATACTGCAGATTCCTCCTCTGGTGGCTCAGGTATGCGAATTCTGTGGGCACTGATTCTCAATCGTATTGATTTTGATGACCTGGGTTATATCGACTCTAAGCTGGTCTGGTTCGACTCTAAACAGGTCTACTTTGAAATTTGTTTTCTTAGAAAATTCCAATCATTCGCGGTATACATTGGAATAAGTTTGTGATAATTTAAAACAATAGGAAGAATGGTCTAAAACTATGCAGCAGAAACAGATATTCTTTTCAGTTCTTATGGTATTTGGCAAGTTTAATTTTCAATTCTTTTAACCTGAAGAGAATGATCATAGTTGAATGCCAGAGGCCCAGAAGTCTGTTTTTAAGAACAGGAAAGACTCTGCCATTTCTTGCTTTGTATTCAATATGAAGCTTCATTTTTAGCAGATATGAACTTGGTCGATCACACATGTAAGGATAGAGCAATAGTATCAGGTCCAACATGGCATTTTCGTTTTACAGATATTGTTAATTTCAACAGAGTTCTCAGGACAAGTACACGTGTTTCGTATGGTAGAGCATATATAGTTCGCAAGACTGAAATTTCTATCTGGGATTTCGTCAAAATTTAATCTTGCATCACAGGTAACGACATTCAAAGACGGAGGATTTGTTCTTGGCTTGTGCATGAACCACTGTATGTTCGATGGAATCGGTGCCATGGAATTTGTGAACTCCTGGGGCGAAACTGCCAGGGGCTTGCCGCTGACAGTCCCTCCGTTCCTGGAGAGAAACTTACTGAAAGTCCGTAACCCGCCTAAGATAGAGTTTCCACACCATGAGTTCGCTGAGATTGAGGACATATCAAAAACAAGCAAGCTTTATGAAGAAGAAATGCAGTACAGGGCCTTCTGTTTTGATCCTGAGAAGCTTGAAAAGCTCAAGAGAAAGGCCATAGAAGATGGAGTTTTAACCAAGTGCACAACATTTGAGGCTCTTTCAGCCTTTGTCTGGAGAGCTAGATGTCAAGCACTAAGAATGGTGCCTGATCAACAGACAAAACTGCTGTTTGCAGTAGATGGAAGGGCTAAATTTGTGCCACCATTACCAGAAGGATATTGCGGTAATGGAATTGTCCTAGCAAATGCTGTGTGCAAAGCAGGAGAGATACTAGAGAATTCACTATCCTTTGCAGTAGGGCTAGTTCATGATGCAGTTAAAATGGTTAATGACGATTACATGAGATCAGCCGTTGATTATTTTGAGGTCACAAGAGCTAGGCCTTCTCTTGCTGCAACTCTTTTGATCACAACCTGGTCTAAGTTGTCCTTCCACATCACAGACTTTGGATGGGGAGAACCTATTTCATCAGGGCCTGTGGCTTTGCCTGAGAAGGAAGTAGTTCTATTCCTGTCTCATGGTAAAGAGAGGAAAAGCATAAATTTGCTTCTGGGTTTGCCAGCTTCTGCCATGGAAGTTTTTGAAGGATTAATGCAGATTTAAACCATTGAAACATCCATTGATTTGTTGGTACTCAAGTCTTTATGGATTTTCTTTATTGAAGCGAATTCTGTATTTTGTATTGCTAAAAAGTATGGTTTTCAGCGGTAAAGGAAAGGAGCTACTGAGACAATTCCGTACATAATGAGAATGATTCTTGGAGGGGGATATGTCAGATGATGGAATGAAATACTTGTTTCCCAGAATCTCTATTCCTTTCTCCGCTACTTATGTAACATGTCAGTAATCTTATATTCATCGATTGAATAAAACAAGAATAATAGCATCTGAATCTGAATCTTATATTGGCTTTCCCCGTATTAACACTATGTATGTTTTAAGGGAATGGAAAGGAATTGAGAGTAATGGAAAGGAAATTAATTAAAATTTTCTTGTATGGTTAATTAATTAATAAAATAAAGGAAAGTAAAGAGAGGAAAATTAAACTTCAAAATTTTCCTCTTAATCAAAAAAAAATTTTCGTCCAAAAATAGATGGAGAAGGGAATTAAAAAAATTGACACAATTTTATAAAAAATTTTCTTTTAAAATACCTTTTTATAAAAGACTATTTTTCTCCTACCCTATTGTCTTTCACTTTTTTTTCTCCTGCAGTCTCCTGGCGTTTTTCTCTTCTCCCGCCTTTTTTTCTTCTCCCGCAGCCACCAGGTATGTTCTCAATCTCGATCTTCAATTTACATATTTTTTTAGCTAGCTATTATTGCACTCATGATTGCTGAAGAGGAAAATTGACAAAGAAAACGATTGCCGATTGTCATAGAAGATAATTATTAGACAGAAGATAACTAAACGATTACCGATTGCCATATACATGATTGCACTTCTATTTTTTTTCGATGGGAATGATTGCACTTACATAGTTGTCGTATATTGCACTACAAGATTGCCTATATTGGATGCTTTATTAGTTTGGTGAACTATTTGATTTGCATGTTATATTTCATTTGAAAAATAGCGAACTGTATTTGCATGCTTTTGAAGACTTTGGATGTTCTAACAAAAAATCACATATGTGTCGAAAAATATGAATTTTTACAAACAGTTATATGCATGGGCAGATTTGTTAAATTTATATATTATTACCTAATTTCTATTCTTTTTCATCTATATATCCAAACAATAAAAATTTTATTTCCTTTCACTTATTTTAAGAAGCCCTAATTCAAATGAAAGAAATTAAATTTCACTTGTTTTTTCTTTCCTTTCATTTCCTCTTTTAAATTTAGTCTCGTTTCCATTAAATCTTATATTGTCATACACAGTGTAAATGAAACCTCTCGCCTTTTCTAAGCCAAGCCGATGCTCCTTGTCCTTTTGATTTTGCTTCCCGCTTCACTTCTTCGATCTTGCGCCTATTCTTCTTAACTCTTTCTATCCTCCTTTTGCTATCCTCCTTTTGCATTAATTCTTCTTTGAGGTATGCTCTTTACGGCGATACCACAGCTTGTCCTCAGAGTTTCGCGTAGCGATACCATTTGTTGCTTCCATGTTATTCATGCTCGCTTGTATCCTCTTTGAGGCTCTCTCTGTCCGCTTTGTCATCGCCGTGCTCGGCCTTGATTAGCATCGGTAGGTGCTATGATGTCTCTGTTAGAACATGGGGTCGTAGATGTTGAACTTACCCAGATTGTAGATTCGTTGGTAATTGGTAATTATAAGCAGAAATGGTTATTTTCCGATCTTCTTTTGGACTAATATTATGAAGGCAGCGCTTGGTTTGAATCATTTTCTGTTTATAGCAAGTGGGTCAGGTTTGATTTGCCAATGATTTGGGCGTAGGTCGGGTTTTGACTGCGGTGATGGCTTGTTACCGAAGATTTTTGTAAGAGTTGAATGCTTATTAAGATTTGAAGTCATGCGCTTGAGTGTATGTAGAGTGCACTTATCCTACCTTAATGCTTAGTAGGAACACGAATCTTTGTTAAGATCAGATGTGGGTTTGGCGTTAAACAACTATAGATCTACTTTCTTTTTGTATTTTTGCTAATTACTTCGTTTTAATTAAAAAGTTTAAACCAAGTTGTTTACTAGCTACTCTACGTGTTCTAGAAGAGTGTGGTTCTTCCCTTTTTAAACATGCAATTAATGTGCTGAATTATAGAATGTCCCCAACGTTGATTTCAGTTTCGAAGGAGTCTCTATGCAGACACATTAGCAGTCTAGCTGATCATGATTCTTTTGGCATGAATATCAGGTTCAGATTCTTTGATGGATTATACATATATGTGTAATCTTAATTTTGAACAAGTGAAGTTTTCCATCTAATGGATGTCGGTTACAATATGATTGTCAGTACACTTGTTGGGATGTTTATCTTAGCTCTTGAAGTTTATTCTTGGTCCTGTACTATGTTGCTTTTGTGTG
>JANKOE010000006.1:63745284-63764669 GCA_026284465.1 Erythroxylum citrifolium
ATTAATTTAGATTCTAATAATATACATGTTTCCCATACATCTCTATGTATATGTATATTACTTACAAAAGAATCTTGATACCTTTTGACTAGATATATAATGCTCACACAATTAAAACCAAACTCTTTTGTTTCATTAATAATAAATATTTTCATTACAAAATTGTAACTAGATGAAAATTAAGTTACATGTAAATACACTTGCTTTCCAGGGCACTATATGTACATACCTCCAACAATTATGGGTGTTATCATGAGGGTGGAAGGAAACCATGGCCTTTTGCTAGATACTTGCAAGAACGTGGTATTGAAGCAAAATATACAATGTTAGGAACACCTCAGCAGAATGGAATCGCTAAAAGAAGAAAACCACGCATTTCTTGGTATTTCGGTGCATGTTGATTCATTCTAGTTTGCTAGAATTTTTGTGGGGTGAGGAATTGAAGACAACTGCTTATATCTTGAATCAAGTACCTAGCAAGTCAATCCCAAAGACTCCATATAAGTTATGATCAAGTAAGAAACCAAGCTTGCGTCATTTTCATGTTTGGGGATGCAAAGCAGAAGTGAGGCCCTATAATCCACAATCTAAGAAGATTGATCTGAAAACTATTAATGGCTACTTTGTAAGCTTCACCATTGGATTAAGGGGTTCTAGATTCTATTGCCCATCTCACATGACCAGAATTATAGAATCAGATAGAGCTGTCTATTTTCAAGTTGATTTTGGTTTAGGTCAAGGGTGAAGAGAAATTGTATTAAAGGAAGAACATATTCTAATCCATGTACCCATCGCTTCCGCTCCTACTTATGACCCTACAATTGAACAGATTCCAGTAGAATCTCATGATGAACCTTAGAATCAAGCAAATGATGAAGTCATTGATACTGGGGATGATGAAGTTATTATTTGGAGATCATAAAGAACACGTAGACCTGCCATTCCTGATGACTCTATTGTCTATTTACTGGAACATGAGTCTGATGTGGGAGATAATATGAACCAGTCAATTATCAAGAAGTCATGAATAGTCCTTAATCTGCATTATGGATGCATGCAATGCAAGATGAGTTAAGTTCCATGTCACAAAATGGAGTTTGGGAGTTGGTTGAACTACCTAAAGGTTGCAAACCCTTTGGGTGCAAGTGGGTTTAAAAAATCAAACATGACTCAAATGGAGAAGTAGAAAGCTATAAGGCTAAACTTGTGGCTAAAGGATACAGCCAGAAAGAAGGGATTGATTTCAAAGAAACCTTCTCACCAGTTTCTACCAAAGATTCATTGCAAATCATCATGACTATAGTTGCACATTTTGACTTAGAACTCAATCAAATGGATGCGAGGACTGCCTTCTTGAATGGAGATTTGTATGAAGATGTTTATATGACTAAACCAATTGGTTTCGAGATGACTGGTAAAGAACACATGGTCTGCAAGCTTAAGAAGTCCATCTGTGACTTAAAATAAGTATCAAGACAGTGGTATCTCAAGTTTGATATAGTTGTCATTGCAAATGGCTTCAAAAAGAATGTAGTTAATCAATGTATATATATGAAGTTCAGTGAGACCAGTTTCATTTTTTTGGTATTGTATGTTGATGAAATTTTACTTACTTATAATGATACTGATCTATTATTTGAGACAAAACAATTATTATTTAGCCATTTGAGGCCTCTTATGTACTTGGAATTCAGATTCTCTGAGATAGAGCTAATGGGATTCTTTAATTATTTTAAAAGATTTACATTGATCGGATTTAAAAAGATTCAATATGCATTCTTATTCTCCTAGAAAGGCATCACTAGTGAAGGGTGAAAAATTCTCAAAGGCCCAATTTCCACAAAATAATAAAGAGAGAGATAAAATGAAAGTCATTCCTTATGCATCACTTATAGGCAGTCTAATGTATGCTCAAGTATGCACATGCCCTGATATTGCTTTTGTTGTAGGCATATTGGAAAGGAACTTAAGTGATCCTAGACTTAGCCATTGGAAAAGGAACTTAAGTGATCCTAGACTTAGCCATTGGAAAGTGGTTAAGAAAGTCATGAGGTATCTTTAGGGTAGCAATGATCATATGTTAACTTTTCGGCGAACTGACACTCTTGATATGGTTCAGTTTAGTGACGCTGATTATGCAGGATGTGTGGATGATAAAAAGTCCACTTTAAGCTACATCTTTATGATGGTTAGAGAAGTTGTATCTTGTAAAAGTGTCAAATCGACACTCACAACATCCTCTACCATAGAGGTAGAGTATATGGCATGCTATGAGGCAGCTTGTCAAGCAATATGGTTGCAAAATTATATTTCAACATTGAGTATTGTAGACTCTATTTTGAGTTTACTAAAATTGTATTGTGATAACTCCACAACTATAGCTTTCTCTAAGAACACTAAAAGTACTTCTCGCTTAAAGCATATTGATATAAAGTACTATTTTATTAAAGAGAAAGTTGTTGAATCCCTCATTACTGTTGAGTATATACCTATAGTTAACATGTTAGCACATCCACTTACAAAAGGCTTACCTATATATGTGTTTGTAGAACACGTCTCTCGCATGGGATTGTTAGGGGCCTAGCTTGATAACGTTAGTGGGAGTTTGCTATTTTGTGTTGAATATGTTAGTACTTTGTAAGGATTACTTATGAATTATATATATATAACATGCATAATGATGTTTGCATTTACTTCTTGTTAATATTGACATATATATGTTGATTTATATATGTATTTTGACGAAATGATAGGTATAAAAGGAGACAAATGTGTAGTCTCAATTGTTGTACTGCATGCATGTTTGATAGCATATCGTTAGCTACCAAATAATAAATTCCTAAATACCAAACTATGTAGTAAATGGCGAGCTAAGGTCGAACCATAGAGAGCTGGGATGTAAATGCTATTTCAAATGTTGCAAACAAAAGAAAACAAAACACCCTGAAATGATGAAACGAGACAGCTAAGATGCAAAGAACGTAAACAAAAGACAAACACAAAGCAAATTTAGAAAATACTAATAACAATGGTAAAGAAGTGGGTTGGAGATATCT
Organism: Erythroxylum citrifolium; assembly: GCA_026284465.1. Taxonomy (NCBI): domain Eukaryota; kingdom Viridiplantae; phylum Streptophyta; class Magnoliopsida; order Malpighiales; family Erythroxylaceae; genus Erythroxylum; species Erythroxylum citrifolium. The sequence continues at coordinate 63,748,341 of JANKOE010000006.1, forward strand.
TTGGGATTCCGGGATGTTCATTTATCCTTAAATTTAATAAAAGGTACTCTCATCATGGTGTTAGCCTATGGAATCAATTAAGCTCTTAAACCCTTAATTTCTCTAAAATAGGCAAAATTAATATGCTCTAGAAATGCCCCAATCTCCACTATAACCTAGAATAGGCCCTCTAAGTTCAATAACGAAGATGCATTAGATACTAAGAAACAACTAACTTAGGCCACCTACTTGTAAGCTCGAAAGGTGTAACCTAAAGGTTTGGGATCCTAGATTAGTTGAATAAGTAACCTGACAAATTCAATTAACCTATTGCTACTTACGGGAATCACTATATACTATTACATATCGCACGCTCATCCCTAGCCTTCAAATTAGAAAGTTACCTAAATGGTGATCAAGCCTATAAGTGATTCCTAATTCATGACATTTATCCTAAATCCCATCCAGCCTAGACTTACAAGCACCAATTTAAGACATATTCAACTCCATTCTCACAATTTCCATCCCTCCATCTTTATAATATCTCCAAACTCCTAAATAGTCTAGCCACACATGTTCATATTAAGCACAATAGACATTAAATAAACAAAATCCATACTTAATTAAATAAAACCAAGGCTGGAAATTATAAAAGAAGTGATAAAAATTGAAATTCGACACTAACTTAATAGAAATCAAAACTCTTTATGCTAGTAAATAACTAATCATAACCCAAATTACAAATTCTAAACTAATTGCATCAAAAAAAATTTCCAGCACACATAACTTGCACAAAATTAATCGATCATGAATCTAAGAACATGCATAAATCCTAACTATTAAACACAAATTAATCCAAAGCATCACAAATAAGCAAAAACCCATAACATAAACCATTAAAAATTCAAATACCCAACAAATTCATATTTGAAAAAGCACATAAATAAGTTTAAACAACTAAGATTAAAGCTGAAAAATTGAAGGAATCAACATCCATTGACATAACATAAAGGTTCCTTACAAAATTCATAAAGTTTAACTATAAAATCCATCAAACATCAGTCACAACTCCTTTATAATACATGCATTGGAATGAAGTGCATGCCACAATTCAGTCATCAATTCAATCACCTTCATTTGCATGTAATATAACAGTATATCAGTTACAGTATCAATTACAGTAACAGTCACAGTAGCAGTGGTCATCGGACTAGGTCCAACATTCAACCTTTCAGTTGAGAATCAGAAATCATTTAGGCAGATGCATTTACATTCAAGTAGCACTTCCAATATCATTCTCATGCCTCAAAACGCCTTAGAAAAATATTGTCCGGAATCCAGTACACAATCAACACAACTCAGTACAATTCAATAAGATCGCAATACAGTTCAATAATGTACTAAACAATATGGTGAGACCATCTTAGGTTACTCACAGTATGCTCCAAATAGCTATTGCCTTGATGTCCCAGCAATGTCTAGATGCGGTCGTTCAATGTGCTCCTCTATACATACAATACATATACATATCACAATATTGCAAAATTTTGTATTCATTAATGCACATTCATATAAACTAACTATGTACAATGCATGTTCACGACAATTTTGGGTATCTTATTGCAATTCTCATCGTTAAATCGATCACATATCAAAGCCCTCATTAATATCATTTGGTACTTACAAATTGGGCCATAATAAAACAATGTGAAATCTATTACATAACTTAATTGGCCACTTCATATTTTCTACCCACATGATTTCGGGTCAACTTTGCATAATTAATATGATAGGGTAAATGACAAAATTAAGCAAAAGTCCCTTCTAGATAGTTGTTCTCCAATGTCTTAAATTTCTAATGACTCCAATATCATCTAATTTGCTTCAGTATTTTATGAGTTATGTACAAAATACCACAGACTGTACACATTTGAACTTTTAGCTAGTACATGATCTTACCCTCTAATTTCACAACTCGTATCTTTCAGATCAGATATCCAAAAATTACAAATTTTATACCAATTTAAAGATAAGAGAATAATGTACAACTTTGGTGAAGACAACTCAGCCTAATTAGGCCCAGATCAATACAATTTATTCAATAACTACAGGATATGATTTCTGTCCTTAACAGTGCTTCAGCTTAAGTTACAACTCACTTTCATGCCAATTTTGAAAATCATAGAGACAGAATTAAAATTTGACTTCTTCACAAAAATTGTAGAAATATGTCTCTAGTTTAATATTAATCAAAAATTAACTAATCCAGAAATCTACAGCTCAAGTTATAATTAGAAAACCGAAGCATGATCATGAAAATTTCCAGTTCATAACATTCCAGCAGACTTCCACACTTTCATCCTATCAATCACTTTCAAATCAATTCAGATAACTCTAAATTTTTATGGAGAGAAAGAAAAATGTCTTAGGAATCCATTGGTCTAAGTTTCAAGTCATTTGGAGTTCAGATGCAGAAGTTATGGTCAAAAACTCAAGCTGTGCAACCAAACAACTCTAGTTCAAAATTACATGTCAACACCAACGTCAACACCAATGTCAAACACTATTCATCATCTTCTTTTTTCTACTGCCATTTTTGTTTTTAAAAGCTCAACCTCACTTCATTTATCTGAAATAATTTCTAAACTCAATTTTATCTCATCAATACTCACCATAACCTCAAAACAATTCAGAAATAACCATTCACTTCAAATATCACAAAACTCACATTTCACTTCTCCCTCTCTCTCTACCTTCTTCAACTGTCTCTCCACTGTAAATCTTCAAATTCCCAAATTTCCCTCCAATGCATATTCTTTCATTTTTTATTCACTCTTTAACTTCATTTAACTCCTTTTACAGTTCAAAATCAATCACCTACAAGTTCATAAAATATTGACTATCAACACCAAAACTTCAAGCCCACTCTCCACTGTGTTTTCCTCTTTTTTTAAATCTCATCACTTAATAACACCGTAACTACTTACCCCAAAACAACTCAAATATATATCCATTTACATGCATTATAACATCAACACAATCCATTCTCAAAACCAGAAAATTAAACTCACTTACTAGCTTTCCAACGAAAACTCCAATAGTGAGATTGAAGAAGGTGTCGGTGAGTGAATGGCTTCAAGGATAAATGACAGCTATGTATCAGGTATCAGATGTTTAACTGATGGATGAGTGAATAGAGCATTTCGGTGAAGAGCAAGCAACAACTTCAGAAGGCTTATTTTTTTTAAGACTAAAAACATGTGATAACGTGGGTTTGTCATTGAATGACACATTTCACCCATGTAAAAAGCCATTTGTCTAAATGCAATTAAGCTATTTGTCATATTTTACTTGGTCTCTTATTTTATTTTTTTCTTAATCTAAAAATATACCAAAATTTTCATAAAAATTCTTAAAATTTCCAAAAATTCCAAAATATTATTAATAGTCTCCAAATAAAATTTTCAGCTAAATAATTCACCACAAATTTTCAAAATATTCAAAATATTCCAAGATTTTTTTAAAAAAAATCTAAAATTTACCAAAAATTTTGAAATAATAATATGACTCTTCAAATAAAATTTTCAACTCCAAAATAATTAACCAAAAATTTCTAAAATACTCAAAATGTACAAAAATTGCCAAATCACATGTAATACATTCCAAATAAATCCATAATTTTCATTTATGAACCAATTTACCTGGAAAATGTCAAGAATGCATGTACAATTATTGTATGTATCCAAAATGTTTATGCACAAATAAGCAAATATTCAAATATGCGAAGCATAAAATGTACTGAATTTCTTTAATATCCTAACCCCTAATATGGGGTGTTACATCGCTAGCTCAGACCATTTATTGTTACTAATGTATTTTCTCATGGTGTGGTAGAAATTCAAAGTTTAGATACTTCCAAGGTGTTTAAGGTTAATGGACACCAACTGAAATCATACTATGAGAACTCTCCATTCGAGAATGTGGAAAAGATAGAGTTGGTATCCCCAACCTATCTCTAATCAGGTAAGTTGTCAAACATATCCAGCTAACAACTTAAAAGAATCGCATTTGAGGCATGTTCAATTTTATTTTTATTTTTCAGTTTTTTAATTTTTTAAGTCTGTTTTGCTTTAGTTGTGAATTTCATTCCAATTATTTTAGCATTTTCATTTGTTAATATCTTCAATTTTATTATTTAAAAAAATTTCTTTCCTACCACTACTACCATTTTACCACCCATCATTTTTTTTACCTTCCCTCTTTTACTTGTCTCTTCCTTCTACTTTCACTCACTTCAAATTTTACACAACCATTGCTGAATTCATGAACACCCATACCATTTCAATACAACACCCAACCTTCTACCCTCTTCTTCACCGTAAACCACCCATTTCCCAATCACAATTTTTGTTGGTTTTGTGTTCTCATTTTTTAGTTTCAGGACTGCAAATTCACAAAGATTGGAATCATGCCACGAAAGAAGAGTGATTCCCGCATGTTAGGTTCACCAATCACGTCATTTGTAGACATCCAATCTCCATTAAACACCACACCAACGTTACCCACAGCTGCAGCACCAGCTTCATCAATTCCTCCAATATCTGAACCAACATTAGGTCCTTCAACAAGGAATCGCACTCGGAAAAGTAAGAAAGTCGAGAATCGGAGCTAATGGAATTCAAGAAGTGGAGCTTTCACTTCTTTTCGACTGCTAGAGGACAGCCAAAGATTTCAGCAACTAAGCCAACGAAAAATCTATCCTTGTAAGTATGTTCTTACCGACACTCTTAAAGCTTTACAAGTTCGTAATTCCTTTGAACAATTGGTTGGACAAATTTGTTGGAATGTTTTTGTTAAAATTGACTGCCCTGTGTATGTTGAACAAATTAGTTGGACAAATTGGTTTAACGTATAATTTTTTAGGGCATTGGGATTCTGTGGGTACACTTTCTAAGGTTGAATTTTATTTTTTGTGGTGTATGGATAGACAAATTCCTGTTAATTTGGGTTTTTGGTTTCTAACGCAATTTCAATATGTGTTAAACAAGAAATCTAAACAATTAATATTAGGATCATACATCACTCAATTGGCCATTAATTTGGATTTATTGGACCTTGACAATACTGACATGATTGTGGCTTGTGCCATATAACCTTTGGATATAGAATGTTTGTGCAGGATGGGAATCGTGGACATGAGTCATAGAAGGATATCCTTCACTAATGCGGGTCCAGCTATACTTTTTAACCCACATCCAACCATAAGAAGTCATGCACCGAGTAGTAGCCAACCTCCCCAAGCTAATTTGGACACTCGTCTAATTCGTCTTGACCGCCAAATGCACCAAATGGTGCACAATTTGATAACATATTGGGCACATCAAGGATTCCAACGTTCTCACCCACCAATCTCATGATTTCTGCGCTCAACTAATAGAGAAGCCTTCTTTCCTCTTTTCTTTTCTATTTTCGCTTCTTTTATCTTATGTTATTACATTGGGGACAATGTATGAATTAGGTGTGAGGTTGGGCTATGTTCCATATAACTGATAGTTAGGAATAGTTAGGAATCTTTGTTGAAAATTTTTGAATGCTTATTGATTTGTTTACAATTGATTAACCAACTTTGACATTTGCTAGACTTCCATTTTTAATGACTTAAGTAGTGCACATAACTTTGAGTTAAATTTATTTTAGGACAATAGATGCCACTTAGTTAAGAAATACAAATGTATACACTTAGTCAAGCTTTGACAATCATATGATTGAACATGGTGTATAATTGTGGTGAACTGTATTAACCTGTGAGGCTTTGGGCCTAAAAGATTGAAACATATATATCTATTTGTATTTCTTTGATGTGTGATTATCTTCTAAGTGAATTTTTCTCTAGAACTTACTTGGAATTGATTTGAGATCACATCTATACATGTGTACATAAAATGATAAAGGTCATCTTTGTTTTAACCCTTTAGCTTAAAAAGCTAACCCAATTTAATATCCTTTGTTAAACTTTTTGAGCCAAACCCTTTTTCTTGATAAACCAACAATAAATAACTAAAACCTTTCATATCTTCACCCTTCATAAATGTAAGTAGGCATTCTAACCATAACTTATTTCAAACTTATTTGGAGAGATATGCAAAGTAAGGAAAAGAAAAAGATGAAAGGAAATTGAAGAGATTAAGATTTGAATTGTGTGTTGTATTGTTGTCTTTAAATATCATTTCATTGATAAAAAATATAATATAATATAATATAATACAACAATTGAAAACAAGCTACGGAGTAATCTATCTCTATGGAATGACGTTCTTGACTCCTTTGTGGTTGAATTTGTGTCTCCACAAGTGGTTAGGTGCTTTGATAATGTTTATGATTCTTGCTCTTTTCCATTTATCAATCCTTACCTTGACTCAATACAACCTTAAATAAAGTCCTTTCGATTTGTGCATGTGTGTATTTCAAGTGGTGAAAAGTTGGTGAAAAAGCAATCATATGGTAGAATATTTGCATTAGAAGAATTTGAGTGAAATACTGAACCAACATCCACTTTAGTGATTTGAGTGAAATCCAATCCGTGAGAGTTTGCTATAATTATGTGCTAGTTTTTGAAATATGATTTCTTTAAATTGACTTTGTTTATATTACTTGAATGATTAAGTTTGGGGCATTCATTTGTTAAAAAATTGTTTGACTCTTGAAGTATGCATTATTTAATGTTGTGAGATTTGGAATAAAGGAAGTTGATTAGTTGGCCAATTGATTGTAAATATAGTTTGTCGAGGACAAGCAAAATATTAGTGTGGGAGAATTTGATAAGTTGTTATTTTTGTGCTAACTTTGGATATAAATCTTTTTAATGTGTTGAAATTTTTATTTAAAATTAATGAACTTGTTTCTTAATTATTGTTAGATAGTTTTCAACACATGGAAGGTGAATTTGAATCAAACAGATGCAAGGAAAACAAAGACAATTCGAATTCCCAGCTGACAGAAAAGTTTTTGATTAAGCGTGGGCATGTGCAAAGGAAAAATTTATCTACAGAATCTGATTTGAATACAGATTCGATACACTCAGGATTTTTATTATTTAGGGAATCAAATTGTTATCTTTTAGGTGGGGATCTGCTGCCTGATTATGTGGGGAGTGTATCTGATAAAGATAATGATAAGAGGGAAGAGAAGGGATATCGAGTTACGTCTTCCTTACGTTTTCTACTGGTTTTTGCTAGTTTTGGCTAGGATTTTCATATTTTTTCTAAAAAAGACCAGATATGGAGACTATGTATTTTGCTATTCTTCTGTTGGGTTTTACCTCTGTTATGAGTAGCTAAATTCTTCTTCTTTGTTAAAGGGAACCACGTTATCATCTAGTATGTGTGAGATTTCTGAATAAAGTTTATTTCATGATGAATATTATGTGTCTTCTAAATTGCTTTTCATGATTGAATTGATTGATCTCTAGGGTGCGTAACTAGGAATTGATTGATTTAATTTACAGCTAGATTAGTAAGATTTGACGTTCAATTTTGCTAATCCAAAGTGGCAATTAGGGTTGCTATCTTTACGTTAAAAATTGGAAATTCTAAGAAGATACTTATCTTGACTAAATACATGTTATACGTGTGTTGTCTTGCTTATTGGTTTTCTTAGTTCTTAAAGCTATTAGTTAATCAAATTTAAGATCGTATATAAGTTGTTGACTAATAAGAGTGTTTAGAATGCATGTTTCTATTCATTTAATCTTAAGAGTTACATCACCCAATGAGTGTTTGTTAATGAACTTAATATTATTTCGATGATCCATATTAGTTTGATAATGTAGGTGACCCAAAACCAAGGTTCGTTATTAATTTTCCATATATGAATATTTTTGTTTATTTCCAATTTTTGTCATCTCTAAATTCTTTAAATCTCATTAGTGCACCCCCCCTCAATTTGTTTTTGTTTTTAACTCGTATAATATTTACCAATAGATTCCTCGTAGGAACGATCTCTACTTTCCACTACTACATTAATTTGTGTTGTAGGAAGTTGTCTCTTTTTATATTTGGTTGCAGATGATAGCATTACTAGTACATGCTAAAGATCTCTACAAAATCTACCTCATACAGTGTGCTGAAATAGTACTAGAGACGACTAATTACAAGGTTGTTTCCCGATTTTAACTTTCCCAATAGTGATCAAAGCGGTAGAGTTCGCTCCTAAGGGATGGTCAAGTTGGAAGCTACTTTCCTATGATCATGATGATGAGTAGAAACATATTGAACTTGAATTAAAAATTTTTAAGTAATTTATTGAGAATAATTTGATTTACTAACTATTAAACACAAAGCATTTACTCAATATACATGTAAAAATAATATCTATTAAATTATCATTATAAAAAAATGAATAAAAAAAGACACTTCAAAAATAAACAACCATTAAATAAGTAAAGTAAAGAGTCGTTTAGTTCTACTTTTATTTTTTTAGTTGTAGTTTTTCGTTTTCGTTTTTCGTTTTTGTTTTTCTTTAAATAAAAAAATTTGCTTAGTTATTAATGTCAACGTAGTTATATTTTTATCACATATTAGATAAAAACTTAAAGATAAATTTTTTTAGATAGATAAATGTATTTTAGTCGCTTATATAATATTTATTAATAAAATCATTTTATTCTATCAAAATAATTAGTTTAAAAATTAACTTTTTATTTATAAATTAATACTTATTTTAAATATATTTTAATTATTAAATAAAATTTTATTTTAAATTTATATATTTTGAAGATATTTTAAATGTAATTATATTTATTAATAATTATTAAATCAAATTTATTTAATTTAACTACAAAAATTAAATAAAATTATTAAGTAATATTAAATTATTCTTAATTCATATTAATGTTTAATTTTAGTTAATTAAATATAATATTAAATTAAATTATTCATAATTCTTCTTAATAATCAATATATTATATAATTAAATAATATATATTTAGTTAAAAGTAAATCAGATTAAGGAAAAAATAGAAAACAAAAATCATTTTTTATGGTTTTCATAATTTTTGAAAACTAGAAGAAACTAAAACTAAGAATAGAAACAAAAAAGTTTTTTTTATTGAATTTGTTTTTTGGAAAATAAGTTTTTTTATTGAATTGAAAAACAAAAACGGAAAACTAGAAATAAAAATGGAAACAAACAAGCTTATTATTATTATGCTTATTGTTATTTTATTTATGAGTTTTTTTTAGTCTTACTTAATTATTCTTCATGCTAGTTCTTTAATTTTGCCTTCTTATTTTCTGCATCATATCTACCTGTCACATTTGCATGTGGGTCTATTCGAGAAACAGCCTCTCTATTATGTACGGGTAAGGCTGCGTACTATCACACGTCCTTAGACCCTACTTCACTGCGGGACTTCAGACTGGGTGTGATGATGATGATGATGATATTTTTTGAATGGATTAAGAAATTTTGTGAATAGTATCTTACTCAATTGGGTGATATTTCACTTATTTGTATTATTATTTATAATCAATAAAAGTTGTGCTTACTATAAAACTATGGTAGAATCCAATTTTGCACTCGGTGAAATAAATACGAAAATTTTTCATTTTGATTTTTCAAAGTCAAGATCACTTAAATTCTATAGAATAATTAACACTTAAATCATAATAAAATATAAATCTTAATTTGTAACTTATTTTGAAGCTTATTTTTTTCTCTTGTCGTTTTCCTTGAATCGTTTTTAAAATAGACTCATCTCAATCACCATAAATGCACACGTGTCAAATCTTTGACAGTACTTATAGAACATATTAAAAAAAGACTATAACTATTGCAGAGAGGATTATGCAAGCAGTATTAGCTCTTTTAGAGTTTAAACCTATTTATAATAAACTTCGAGTATTTTAGTAATTTAATTAAAATTAAATTATAATTTTAGTTAAACTTTAATTAGAATAACAATTAATTCTAATTAAATATGAAATGAGTCCAAATAAGATCTAATATCTTATATTGATCCTTATTTATTAAATATTTTATTCTAAAACTTTACAATCAAGTCTAACTTAACTAAAATATCTTTTCTCTCTTCAACTCGTTCTTTGTATATGACATATTAGGTTTCTAAATATATTGCCAATTGATATAAATTATAACCCTAAATCATATTTAAGATAAGATAAATTAAACTCCTTTAATTTATCTATAATGATTTAATTAAACAATTTATACCTATAAATCAAGATTGACATCTAATAATACATCATAACCACTCAAATAGTTAGAAACGTTAAAGTGGTTTTGACCAAACTTTTCATGCATTATTTTTCTACATAATTCAATCTTTTCATCATACAATATTTCAATTATACATAGAGCATAAAATTAATGTCTACTCTATTTGATTCAAATTATGTTAGTTTCATGTCATTAGTAATTTTAATTAATGAAATTTGAAAATTATTTTCAAAATATCATTCCACCTTTACTAAGGATTTCCTGAACCAATATTAATCGAGAATAATGGAACAATTTCCTTAATCACCTTGGAGTGATGAATTCTGTATTGATCTGTAATAGCCCAAGTCACTTACCCATAGATATTGTCCGCTTTGGGTTGCCCATCGGGCCAAGGCCCTCATGGTTTTGCTCTTCCCACACCTGAAAAAACTCGTTTATAGGGAAGAGATATCCGTACCCTTATAAGGAGTACTTCGTTCTCCTCTCCAACTGTCGTGGGATCTCACAATCCACCCCCTTAGGCCCCAGCGTCCTCATTGGCACAACAGGTCGGGAGCCAGCTATGATAACATTTGTAACAACCCAGGTCACCTGCCCATAGATATTGTCTGTTTAGGTTGTCCATCGGGTCAAGGCCCTCAAGGTTTTGCTCTTCCCACACCTGAGAAAATGCGTCTATGGGGAAGAGGTATCCGTACCCTTGTAAGGCATACTTCGTTCTCCTCTCTAACCGATGTGAAATCTCACATGATCATTCAATTACCTCTATATAATTCATGTTATATCTAATAACTACTGAATGATACAATTACTAAAATATGTCATAAGTAATATCAAAACATAGCAATCCTTATATATAAGATAACTTTGGAGATCTCATCATAATTTTATTTGCATTGTATATTTATCCTATAGCCTTTATTATATACATATAAATATGTATAAGACAAAGAATATCTTTAGATAATTATATCACTAAGCTACAAATAACTAATTGGTTGTAGGGTATAAACTAACAATCCCCCACTTGTACTAAGCTAATAATTTAAGTATTTTATACCATATCTCTATATGATGATCATGCTATTACTAAGACAATAGTTTAGTGAAAAAATTCTACAAGATTTTCTATGGTAAGCACTTATTTAAATCTTACAACTTTCATCTTAATTATCATCATAATTAAAAGAAGCAATCTAAATACATACTTGAATATTTGATGAGACCTTAACTCCTTTTGTATGCAAAATGACTTTAATGTTCTACATAACATTATTGTATGAATAATGCAAGGAACTATCCAAGTTTATTGAAAAACTCCTTGATCCAATTAATCATTTCTAAATTGTACTAAATGGAAAATGTATTTTAGCTTTATTAGCAATTAATTCTACATTGAACATTTTCAATATGAAAATAAAATTGTTCAAAGTAAAATATACCTTAATTAGGATTTACTTCTAAAGTTAATATCATTTTAACCTTGTAGTTAAACATCGACCTATACATAAACTAATGGATATCTTTAATACTTCAAAAGTATCTTATATTTCAAATACTAAACATCTTCAGTACATTATCTGTCCCTGGAGTAAAATAGATAAATAACTTCCAATATATCTCTATAGATCTAATTCTCAGAGTTAAGTTGTTACTTTTCATATCTAATATAAATTGCTCTTAGATAATTATATTTTCAACAATTGAAAATACTCATTATTCTTCTACTTATGAGGAAGATGTCTTTACATACTTCCGCTGAAGAGGATAATTATACTTCCACTGACCTTCTTATAAACATTATAAATTCACAATCATCTTCACAATAAGCTCTTGGAATTCATCATAAAAGTGAATCTTTCAACATCTCGTAGCCTTTTAAATATATAGCTAATGTATCAATAAAGACACTAGTTCTAATTGGATATATTGTTATAAGATTTGAACTTTTCAAATTTCATTTTACTTATACTACTTATCTTGAGAATCATTCTCCTATAAATATATATTGAGACAAACAATTTGTTCAATGGGTCTATATGATTATAACCAACCTTTTAGATACCTCATAACTTTTTATTGTATAATTTAGTTCTAAACTTATTGGAAAATATATACTTTAACAAATCATTACATCCTAAAAACAGTAATTTTAACCTTTTCAAATTCTTAACATTTCATATCTAATATCCAATTTAATTAAAATTTTCATTAAAATTTGGCATAATTAGAATACGTGATATTGATATTATGGCCAAAAGAGCAAAACAACTCTCAACTTTTACACTAGTTTCTAAAATGGACTCGAACGTTCAGGGTGTTTAAAATGAATCATAACATTTGCAGAATGTTCAAATTCAATCCTAACGTTTGGAAAATATTCAAAAAGAACCCTGATCATTAATGGTGTTAAGTCATCGTCAGTTATCTACTGACGTGGTTTTTTTTAATTTTAAAAAGTGGGACCCACCATTTGATAAAGTGGAATTTTATAATTATTTTCTTCATTTAACACTTAACAGTGTAAGAAAGTTTAACGCTACTATGGATTTTTCAGTCATAAACGCAACGCTTCCTTCTTAAACGCAGAAACATCAAATTATTGCCTGTTTGAAAGCTTTTCTAACAAGAAGAAGATTAAGAAAGGAAATAACTACGAGGAAATACATACCGACTACCAGGATTTGATGATCCCATGATTGTCTATGTGATTGGTCTGAGCTTGATTTTGTCATGTTCTATTCTGATAGCTTTCGGTAAACTCTGTCTAGGCGAAATTGTTGGCAGGGCAATTAGATGCATGTCTTTTGCTTTTGCATGTTTGAGCACTTCTTTGGTAGCTCTTGCTTGTACATAACTTTTTATTATTTATCAAGTTCTGATTTACCAAAAAAAAAAATTTTGTTTCTCCGTTAAAAAGAAAAACAAGATCCTGGGAAGCAGATGCAACGCCCGCCTGCTAGTGGTGGTGAACTGGGTCAGAATGGATTCACGCCATTCTGTTCAACTCCAGCAAAATGGTTAGAAGCACTATTTGAAGGAGAATAAGATGAACCATTGAAGCCAGAAACATGTGCTTGTTAGAATGCCAAAACCTTGAGAGTTAGCATTTGTATCGATTTTGGTAAACTAACTGAAGTGAAAGGAAAGGACAACGTGCTTGATAAAATGCCAAAACCTTAGTAGGAGCTCAAGGAACATCAAAGGCAACACATATGTGTGGGGTAGAGAATAACAGAACATAACCCATTTTTTTAATAGTAAAATTATATTAATTAAATATATACAATATAATGTAAAAGAAAATAAATAAAAATTTAAAATAACCTTAAGAAAATAAATACCAAATGATCTTAAGATAAATCAGTTCACTATTAAAGGAAATTTATATAAAAATTTCTCTGACAATAATGCCAAAATTTTAATTATTATTATTATTATTCGAAACCTCTAAAGAATTCTTTTTGTAAAAATACAATAATAACCAAGTCAAACCTAAGGGAAAGTTCACTAAAAGGTATTAAAGTTAAAGGAACAAGGAGTTTTTAATTAAAAATTTAAGCAATAAATTCTAGTAATTATTTAGGGTAAATTAAAATTTCATTACTTAGTTCTATGGCTAAACATCTATTCTTATAAATCAGTTAATCATAAAAGTGAAATAATTATTCTTTCAATTCAATCAAACATCTCGATATTCCTCAAAGTTAAGGGTCCGTTTGGTTTCACTTTTATTTTTCTGTTGTTATTTTTTGTTTCTGTTTCTTATTTTTAGTTTCTGTTTTTTTTCTTCTAAAAAACGAAAACCTGTTTGGTTGAGATTTGCAATATAAAAACTGAAAACAAAAACTTATTTGGTTGAGATTTCTAATAAAAAACTGAAAACAAAAATATGTTTGGTTTTATTATTATTATTAAGTTATTCTTATTATTATTAATTTTATTAAGTATTATTATTATTATTATTAATTTTTAATAATTTATTCTTATTATTATTAATTTTTAATAAGTTGTTGTTGTTGTTGTTGTTGTTATTATTATTATTATTATTATTATTAATTTATTATTATTATTAATTATTATTAATAATTTTTAATAAGTTATTCTTATTATTATTAATTTAGTATTATTATTATTTATTGTGATTATTATTATTTATTATTATTAATTATTGTTATAAATTTTCTACTTACTATTTTTAATATTATGAATTTTATTATACCAAATTAATTATTTTATTATTATTAATTATTAATTATTATTATAAATTTTGTACCATTATTATTATTATTATTATTCGAGATAGAAAATAGGAATATGTTATTTTTCTGTCGAAGAAAACATGTTGTCAAAATTCAGAGAAACGATGTTTTCTGGTTTCTGTAAAACTATTGTGGTTTTTTATTTTCAGAAACAATAAATCACAATATAGTAAACCAAATACGTTTTACTTACCTGTTTTTCTTTTTTACAAAAACGACAACAAAAAACGGAAGAAAAAAACGGAAACAAACAACCCCTTAGAGTTAGCTGCTAAAGGTGCATTTTAAATCTTAAAATTTATAATATATTTTAATTCAAAATTTAAAAATATTTAGAATAGACTCTAAATAGACATAAAAATTTGACAGGATTGACTCTCTATTAGTTAAATGTTATGTTAATACTAACATGACATTGGCCATTTGGCAATTAGCTGATTGCATTAGCTGTTAACTAGTGACTGATTATATCAGCTGATTTGATCAGTAGATTGCATTAGCTGTTTGTTAGAAATGTTTGGTAAAATTAGTTGTTTAGTATTAACTGTTTATGTGTAAAATAACTCGTGAGGACATGACTTAACAAAAAATTATAAGGATATGAATATTATATATCTTATTATTTCGTTGAATAAGCTTATAAGAATTTAGAATTTAAAGAAGTCGTGCTTACCTGTACTGTTTCATCATCTATGAAAAATTTATGCAACTCTTTATATTTTCATTTTCGTTTAAGGTTAACAATTTATTTCTAATCTATAACTGCATAAAACAATTATAAAAAAAACACTATTTTAAAACGTAGGTATCTAGGAACTTCCATTAAAGAATATAATTAACTTTTGATAGTTAAAATTTTGGCTGATTGATGAAAAAGCCTCTTCAAATAATTACGAAAGTTGTTTGAAGAATAGCAGATCCGATGATTGATTTAAAATAAACAGTCAAAAGTAAAAACGCCTCTATATTTAAGTTTTTTATTTTTGAGTGTTTATTTTAAATCAATGCTATTCTTCAAACAGCTTTCATAATTGTTTGAAGAGTCAAACAACTGAAGACAACCAATCAACTAAAAAATAGCTAATTAGTTGTCTACGAAACGAGACCATTACTTTTATATTTTTAAATTAAAAGCAAGTTTCATTGTCACCTAATTAAATTTTATAAATTAATCAAATATTATATTTTCAGAAGATGAGTCTCATTTGTCACGTAACAATGGAGTTTACTTTTATTTTAACGTGCCATTTAACTAATGAAAAGTTAGCCTTGTTGAATTTTCTAGCTACATAAAGTCTATTTTGAAAATTTAAAAAACGTTATAATTCAATTTAAATATTTCAAAATATTAAGATCTATTATATATTTTGTTATAAAAGTTAAGATTCGAAACATATTTTTAGCCCCGAAATTAACTGTTAAGGCTTCCGTATTAGTTTGAGTTGAAATGTATAGCTTGAATATAAAAACTCAAAAATATTTATAAGAATCCCTATTATTTTACATTTTTGGCTTGAACACCGTGTTCAGGAAAATCCTGAACTGCCTTAGGGCTAGGGCATCTCCAACCATTGTACCAAATTTTTACACTAAATTTAGTGTAAAGTGGAATATTCTTATAATCTTTTTACACTAAATTTAGTGTTACTCTAAGGGCATCTCCAACCATTGCACCAAATTTGGTGTAAAGTGAAATATTCCTAGAATATTTTTACACCAAATTTGGTGTTACTCCAACCATTCTACACCAAATTTTACACCAAATTTTTACACAAAGAATATACCACAATAATTTAGTTATTAACTAAATTAATTTATATTTATATAACCACAATAATTTAGTTATTAA
>JANKOE010000006.1:63800877-63829992 GCA_026284465.1 Erythroxylum citrifolium
AATGCATCATCATTAATTAATTGTTTATTTATTTTCTTTTCTTAGTTACGAAAAAAATTAATTGTTTAATTTAACAAATATAATGTACAAAATTAAAATTATTCTATAAATTAATAAATATTAATTTATCAATAAATTAATAAATATTCATTTATCGATAAATTAATAACTCCGTATAAGATAATAAATTTTCAGGTCCCAAAAATATTTATTTATAGAGGTTTTACTGTAGTATAAAAATACGAGAATGAGAAACTAATGATGAAACAAACATTAAGATTTTACTTGAAAAACCCTTCAATGTAGAGAAAAAAGCTACAGGACAAACTGACAAATAAATCAACTAAACTCAATAAGGATTTACATGAAAAGTTGATCTCTCACCCCCATAATAATTTTTCTCGCAAAATTTCAGGATTGAAACCAATTGATATCATAATCAACAAAATCTTAAATTAGTTCCAAAAACAATCAAACAATAACGAGAATCTAATCCTCTTTGCCTTCTTTCTGCTTTTCCTTACTTTTGGGCGGTCGCACTCTCTATCTCATATATGGAGCAAGACTCTAATGAGCTATTTTTAAGCTCTTCTGGCTTACAATTCAGAATCTTAATTAAACTGAACTAACCATATTATATTTTATCGTAATTAGATTGCATCACAATCATGTTATCTAATAAGATAACATCCCTATCTAGGATTTATCTATATACTAACTAATAAGATAAGAGATTACTTCTATTTATAATGATATATCTATATTTATGAAGTATTCTACTCTAGTCTTCATCTTTTAAAGTTGTATATATTATTCGCTACATCATCAAAGATCTCAAAATATAGTTAGTCATTTAACATTTTAACTAATTATTTAGTTGAGTTTAACTAAAATTATAAAATTATCTTTTGGTGCAAGTATATTAATAATAAATTTCACCATAATTAACTGGCATTCCAAAATAATAATAACCAGGAATGTGATCGATCTAAGAACATTTAATCATCTTCGTTTATGCTTGTGTACTATCTTCAATCGAAATTCTGTGACAACAAGTGGGATCCACAATTTTTTTTGCATGGTTCTGTGTGATTGAGACGGCAACGTTTAGCAGAATTATGATTTTAAGACTTAAATCAAATTAGGACACGACGTTCCATTAGGACACGTCTCAAATACCTAGTGGCCTGGCGCAGTGCGCCGTTGAGCGTGACTTGCACGCTCCAACCGCCTTCTATTTATGCTTCGAACCACGTCAGCTTCGTACTTTATATCCGACATTGACAAGAAAAGGGAAAAGGCGAGAGTAGACAGATAGAAACAAATTTTGTTACGGTGAAATCCGACGGGCTCCTACTCTGACGAGGGTTGGTTATTCCGATCAGTACTTCAGATCTCGGAAGCTATATACGCCGATTTTGTTTCTGTTGTTTTGTGATAGTGCGCTATGGACGTTAAAGTTAAGGAAGAGGTTCTCGAAGCATCGGGAATGTCGCGACCGGTTCTCGGCGCCGGCGCCGGCGCCGCTGCGAAAGGCAATTTTTCAGTTATTGAGCTTAGTGATAGCAGCTGTAGCAGCAGCAGTTCAGACTCGGACTCCGATCCCGACCAGATCGTCGGCGGCTTCTTCGACGAAGATTCTTTCTCCGGCGAAGGAGGCTCGAAGAAGAAGAGAAGGAAACTGGACGAACTGGGAGTGATGTTGCCGGTGGGGTTCCTGGCACCATTGCCGCGGCCACTGGACAATGGGAGTGTGAGTTTGGTGGGTCAGGGTTGTAAGCAGTTCTGGAAAGCTGGTGACTACGAGGGTGCTCCTTCTGGTGATTGGGGTTTAAATTCCGGTAAAAATCTTTTCTTTCCCCATATTTTGCACGTGAAGCTTAATTGAGACTTTAATTGTTAAATTCAAGCAACTAACTTCCCGTTTGCATGGGAATTAAAAGAGTCTCGTTGTTTTTTTTTTCCCCTTCCGCATCAGTCAAGTTATGCCAGAATTGGCAACTATTTTCTATCCAAACAAGCATTAGAGATTTGTGGGTTTCTTTTAGTTTTGTCTTGCATCTTGTTACATGGTTTATGTGAACTGGGAAGGCTTTATCTTGTAGAAATTATATACAAATCCCCCGTCACTTATATCTACCAGGATTTGACCTTTTTTCTTAGTAATGCGAGCTTCAACCACTTTCCCTTAAGAAATCCTATTGTTTTGCTTTTAGCATTCTTTATAAATTCACATTCTATGTAATTCGGTGTGTTTTCTAGATCTGAAGTCTTGCATTGGTGTTTTCTTATTTTGCAAAGTTCAATGACCGTGCTTTCTTGTTTTTTAACAATCTACAGGCGGCATGGATCATGTCAGAGTTCATCCCAAGTTTCTGCATTCAAATGCAACCAGTCATAAATGGGCCCTTGGCGGTAAAAATTTGTAGTCTACCTCTCTGATTGTATAATTTGATAGCAAAATATTAGACGTTGTTTCTTATGAGTTTTTAGTTCATTAACCTATATGGTGCTTTGATTTTGCAGCTTTTGCTGAACTTTTAGACAACTCATTGGATGAGGTACTCCTTTGGAACAACTTTTTGTTATCTTGCTGGTGAAGTTTCTCTTTGCATTATAGGATGGTTTATTAATTTGATGCCAGGTGTGCAATGGAGCTACGTATGTAAATGTCGACATGATTACTAGTAAGAAGGATGGTAGCAAAATGTTGTTGATTGAAGGTGAAGTTTTGTAGATTTTGAATTTTCTATTCCTAACACCAATAATACTATCTTTTTGGTGCTGGTTTCAAGTAGCTCTCCAATTAATTATATTCGGCCTGATCTATTATTATTATTTTATTATTATTATTATTATTTTGCAGATAATGGGGGTGGAATGGGTCCAGATAAAATACGGCATTGCATGTCGTTGGGGTATTCTGCAAAAAGCAAAGAAGCTAACACCATTGGGCAGTGTAAAGAACTATATCTGTGGAGTGACTCTTTCTGAGCTTTTATTGCTTGTTTTACATGTTTGTTTACTTGTTCACTCTTGTCACCAGATGGCAATGGATTCAAAACAAGTACCATGAGGTTGGGAGCAGATGTCATTGTGTTCTCACGTTGTTGTGGAAAAGATGGAAAAAGGTTTTTTTCCTCGGTTTGCTTAATAATTACAAGTACTTGTCATTGTCACTTTCTTAGCCAACAGGAAGTATTACTCATAAGGTGCTAGGAACCTGAAGGACACAATGACTTCATCATTGGGTCCATCAATGAGTCATTTCTATTATAGCTTTGATCCTGGTCATTGTGTCTGATGATTAGGCAATTCTGTTATAGCTTTGATCCTTTTAAAAAAATACATTGGAGGTGGTTAAATGCCTGATTGACTTTTCTATTGTTTTTATCAACCGAATGCCACTAATAGCCTTGCTTTTGAATTTAGGCCTACGCAGAGTATCGGATTGCTATCATACACTTTTTTGAGGAGCACTGGGAAGGAGGATATTGTGGTTCCCATGGTAATACTCCATGTATTTAATAAGTACCAAAAGAAATTATGATCATCAATCATTCATGTCTGTCTGTCTATAAAGAAGAAGTTTTGTTTGACAAAACTCTCTCTTTTCGCCAAAATTTTCAATGCTTGATGCACATTCTTTCCATTTCTTTAGCAGCTTTAACATTTTGAGGTATAGAAAACTGATAACAAACTATAGCTGCGAATCACATTTACTTTCACTGGAAAAATAATTGTAGGACCTCTGCTTATGGGGCATTAATTGCAATATAGTTTCTGAAAACATTTTAGTAATCCTTTCATCGTTGTTGTAGCTTTACTTATCTCATATGCATTTATTGTTTCATTTATGCCATGGCATCTTCAAGTAATTCTGTCATTCATTGCCACCTATATGGGCGCATTTTGGATCATGGGCATCTAACTTACAAGTAGGACAGGATGTTTTCCAATGGTCCACATAAAATGTGAATTCCATGTTTACTTTTTGAAAACTTATTATTACAGACTTATATTAATGTCCTGTCTTGCTAATCTTTTGCTTGTTGAAATTTATATGAAAAGCTCGACTATGAGAAAGAAGGGAGGGGATGGAACAAAATGTTGCGACTTTCTGCTGATGATTGGAATAGAAATGTAGAAACAATAGTTCAATGGTCTCCATTCTATAGTGAGGCTGACCTTCTTTGCCAGGTGATTCTTCGCATTAAATGGCTACAACGAAATGCTGAAATAGCTGCATATCTTCTTCTTCTTGTTATAAATGCAACTTGATGACTAATGATCATGCTTTTATGACATCATTGCTTCTGTTAAATTTCTAACTATCTTCATGCACGTAAAGGTTGATGCTTAGAGTATTCATCAAGTCTGTGGCCTTTGACATCATCATACAATGTTGGAATTTGTGGAATTGAGCAACAAAAAGTTGGGATTAATGTTAATCAGATTAACATTCCTTATGATATCTTACTTTCTAGTCATTAGACTAAGCATGGAGTTTGAATTTAGTCAACACATAGATGATCAAATAGCTAGTCCAGACACTGACTAGTGGTTGTACTGGAAGAATAAAATAGTGGAAATTTCCTCATGTAGAAATAATTATGCTGGCCATGCAACTGTTTCATACGAACTTCTTTCCATGTGGCTTGTTGAAAAGAAGTGTGTAGATACTCCCTACACAGTTTCTCCCTTTTATTCCTATTCCCTGATTGCATAAGGACGTTGTCAGCCTGGATTACGATCATAAAATTGAATATGCGAGTTATATCTTGTGTGTGACTTCGTGTCTATCAGTCCACGTACATTACTAATGGCCATCAATTTGTTCCTCATTTTGCAACAAAGGTTACATGATAGCTTATGTCTGTAAGTAGTAATTTTGTGATTTGTGATTAACCTGTTATTTTTTGCTTCTTATAGTTCAATCTGATGTCAGATCATGGGACACGTATAATAATATACAATCTTTGGGAGGATGATGAAGGATTATTGGAACTTGATTTCAGTGCTGATGATCATGTACATATTCAACGACTTTCCTTTATAATTTGTTCTATTTTGTAATAAACAATACAAGCTCTTCATTTTGAGGGTTTCTTTAATGCTTGTTGTATGATGTGGAAGGATATCCAACTTAGAGGCGTCAACCGAGATGAGAGCAAAATACAGATGGCTGCAGAGTTTCCCAATTCAAAGCACTTCCTTACCTATAGGCACTCACTAAGGGCAAGTATTCTTGCTCACTTGCTTTCCATAACTTGGATTACCAAGCTCATCGAATCATCTTTATCTTGGGCACATGACCTTATGATGATTTTTTGATCCTTGTTGCTGACAGAGTTATGCCTCTATTCTCTATCTGAGACTTCCTCGTGGATTTCGAATTATTCTTCGTAAAAAAGATGTGGAGCACCACAATATAGTAAATGATATGATGCTGTCTCAGGAGATAACCTACCGACCACAACCTGGTGCCGATGGGGTTCCAAAGGATGCAAATGTAATTCACTACAGCTGTTTTCTTCTCATCTTTGCTCTTTCAAATATATTTCTGATTATTTCTATCTCCATATTTTCAGATGGCTGCAGTTGTAACTATTGGGTTTGTGAAGGATGCAAAACACCATATTGATGTTCAGGGGTTCAATGTTTATCATAAAAATCGTCTCATTAAGGTCTGATTGTTTTGTAGTAGTGGTTTTTTTAATAGCTCCCTATCGTTTCACAAAATTCGTTTTCTAAAACAAATATATTTAGGATTCCATAGGTCATTGTGGTTGTCTATATAAATTTATTAGCTAATTTTATAAAAATTTAATGAACCACTTGTTTTTTACAGCCATTTTGGAGGCTTTGGAATGCTGCAGGAAGTGATGGTCGTGGAGTTATAGGTACTTTTCTTTTTGAAATTTCATTGTATCTTAACAAAACCCTTATGTGTTTATGATATATTTTGTCTTTGCTGGTAGGTGTGTTGGAAGCCAATTTTGTTGAACCAGCTCATGATAAGCAGGGTTTTGAACGCACAACAGTTCTTGCAAGGCTTGAAGCTCGTCTAATCCAAATGCAAAAGACTTACTGGTTTGGTTCCTTTTTCTCTAGATCTTGTGCTAGTGTTAATTGATATTGAGGCGTACATTACTCTTAGGAACTTGATTCATTTAAATGTCCAAATTGTAATTTTTATAAATCCCCACTTAATCAGGTCTTCTTACTGTCACAAAATTGGCTATGCTCCAAGGAGAAACAAGAAACAGTGGCAGGAGTCTTCAGACAAAGGTATATTCCAGAATCTTCAAGTATTCTGATTTTCATCTTGCATGAAATATCCTGTTTTGTTTCTCACACAAGTGATCGTCAATGTTTTCTAATGAGCCTTAGTTCTCCAAAATTTTCTTGGCGTATGCAGGAGTATCTCCTGAATATCATCCACACACATCATCCCAATCCAAGAAGCACAAAACAATGAGTGGGTCTTCTCTCAACTCTAGCAAGGGGAACAATAAAGCAAAGACAACACCTTCATCTAAAGGAACCAAGTCTTATGAACTTTCTTCACCATCTGCTGTAGATGACAGTGATAATGATACACACAACACTTCTCCTGGAAGACAAGCAAATGGTAGCACTTTGAAGGCTTCTCAGGAAAAGAAACCTACTGAGAGTAGTAGACTGCATAAAACTAGGTTGTCTTCATGCTTGGAAGATAGTAGATCACAGCAAGATAGCATTTCAGGAGGAAAAAGAACTGACCGAGCTGTCAGACATTCGCAGTCAAAGGTTGGTACACATTTGTAAAAATTTCTCACTAGAATTAGTCAGTTTAGTGCCATTTTCATGCTCTTTCAGATATGGTGCACTTGGGTCCTCTGAGGTGGTATGATAATCTTTAAAATATCATCCAAGGGAATTATCGGAGTATTATAATGTCATCCAATTATAAAAACCATTGAGTTTTTCGTCATTTAATAGCATGACCTTATATACTTGTGTCAAAAAGAATAATTTCATTTGACAGGTAGATGAATTTGATGACAAAGAGCAAGATGTTGCCAAATCTGATCATATTATTGAACAATTGAAACAAGAGAACCGTGATCTGAAGGAAAGGTGATTAAATTTTCTTTTCATTCAATTAATGTTCTCCACTTTCAGTCTTCAGTAATTCTGTTTGCCTGTAGGTTGAAAAAAAAGGAAGGGATTCCTGGGAAATTGCCGAATGTCTTACAATGCGAGAACTGTAAAACTCTTGAGAGAAAGGTATTTGACTTGTAAAAGCTTGACTTTTTTGCATCACTAATGACCATTCCAAATCTATGTGTGCTTGATATATTTTTACATACATCAAGCTTTTTCATGCATAGTTGTTGATATTTAAGTTTCCTATTTATTGAAATTCAGACTTGATTACTGTAGCAAGAATTTGCCCTCTTCCCACTCCAAGAAAAGTGGGACTGAGCATAAGCTTTCGTTTTTTCCTTTTTTTTCTAAATTTGCTCTTTTGTTCTTTTGATCCAGCTACAAGAGGCACAAGAAAAAGTTGAAGAATTGAACAAGGAGCAAGAGAGTCTGATTGATATATTCTCACAGTTAAGGGAGAGACGGGACAAGGAGGAGGAGAATTTGAGAATGAAGCTAAAGGTTTTTGCTCTCTAAATGAACTGCCATTTTTGTTTTTAATTTTGCTTTTCTGGCAGATGGTGACTAAAATGTCGCTGTTTCTTTTCCTGTAGGATGCATATAATAAAATTCAAGCGCTCGAAGACAAGGGTAGGTTACTGAAAAGATGAAGTCTTCTAACTTGAAAGATTAAAGACAGACTCATGTATATAAATCCACTTGCTAATCCTGGAGGATCTTCATTTTGCTGATGCACTTCAGGGGAACCACTGACAGTGTTCTGCTTTCGTTTCAACGCATCTTAGTAGGACATAAAGTTTACAATGTGAGTTCTTAGACGGATGTACAGGGATGATATTTTGAATTGCCTTGCCTATAATACTTCTAATTTCCTAATATAAGCTTTTGCTACCAAGAAATGCTGTAGTGATTTAATTAAAAAACATGTTGATCCTTTCATTTCTATAAAGATGACTCAAACAGAAACATTCAGGACGAGTGAGCGAGTTGAGTGCTAGAAGTTGCCCAGCTCTTTTTTTTATGCATTTCCCTCCCATTCAATTTCAAACAGACAACCAATTTCCAAATACAATAATAAAGTCGGCCCCATCACATTTCCATTCTTCCTATGTAGAGAACCTAGCCAAATCAGAACTTAGCCAAATCCTCGCACTTATTCTATCAATCTTCTATACGAATGAAAGAGCTATTTTTATTTATCTATGGGCTTATTCATGTTTTTGTCCTCAAAATTTTGAAGTAAAGAACCACACACCCGAGTGTTTCATAAATCAACAATCAACACTACCGTGTGTTTGATGACTTGTCCCTAACAATTTACTGTTACTGATTTCATTTTCCAATAAACCTTAATTTTTCCTTTATTGTTTGGTTTCTATGTTCTTACTTTTACTTAATTCTAGGTCCTTATCAAATCTCTATCAGATTCGTGATCCATGGCACCCGAGAACATGAAAGGAAAGATTGAGACTATAGAGAGAAATTGAGGAATTAAGAAGTGGGATTAATAGGTTACTTAGGATTGAGACAAATATGGCACGAGTAGATGGAAACATTGAAAGGATTGATAAAAATATTGATCACCTCACCCAGAGCTTAGCACAGGTGGTGGCCTCATTAGGTGAAACGCAGAGGACCGTTAATAGTTGGATGAAGACGATGGAAAAGGGAAAAGAGGTGTTAGATGAACGTGGCTCAGTGACGATGGAAAAGGATGGGCCGAGTGACAGTGGAATACGATTCACGATAGCCACTGTTATTAAGAAAGGGCAATAATTCAGCTGAAATAACAAAAGTTGGCGATATGGTCGTCACTTAGATTTTCCCATTTTCAATGGAGAAAATCCTGAAGGTTGGATTCATAGAGTGGAATGTTTCTTTGAGATTAACAAGATGTCGGAAGGGGAGAAGTTGACTGAAGTCGCAATAAGCTTGGAAGAAGAAACATTAGCGTGGTTTAGATGGGTGGATGCACAAACACCTTTCAGAAGTTGGATAAAGGTAAAGCAACAGATTTTATGCCGATTTGGAGACTTCCAAGTTGGGAGTATGTGTGAAAGGTTCTTAAGGATCAAGTAGCAGGATCAGTTTTAGAATATTGGCGGGACTTTGAGCCTCTTTCAGCAGTGGTTATGAGTCTTTCCAAAGAGGTGGTAGAAAGCACATTTTTTAAAGGGCTGAGGCGAGGGTTTTAAAGCCTAATGGTTTGATAAAGATGATGGAAACAACCCAATTGATTGATGAGAAAAATCAGGTCGTAAGACCTAGTAAAGGGCCAAGCACAACAACTCAAAATAGGCTTGCAAATCAATTTGGGTTTAAGGTAAGTTGCACTCGACCTGTTTTGAAAAATGAACACAATTAATTTTGAAAGAGGAACGAGGCTGGTTAGAAATCCAAGCTAGGAGAGTTAAAGGGCTTTGTTACTAGTGTAACGAGAGATACAGTCCTGGCCACAATTGCAAAAAATAATTTCACATTTTTTTGATTAATGAAGAAGAGAAAAAGCATAAGGAGTCGACAGATTCAAAAGAAGATTCTAATGGGGATGATAAGGGTAAGATGGAAGAGAGGTCGGAGATACAAGTAGCTGAGATGGTGGAGCTCACTCTAAACTCAGTGTTGGGCTTGACATCACCAAGTACAATTCGTGTTAAAGGGAACTTAGGGCCGAGAAGTGTGATTATATTGATCGATTATAGGGTTACTCACAATTTCATCTCAACAGAAATTGTAGAGGAGCTTGGGTGCCTAGTGCTTCAACTATTAATTATGGGGTATTGTTGGGAGATGGTTATGCAATAAAAGGAAAAGGAATTTGTAGAGAGGTACGATTGCAGTTGCAAGAGTTGTAAATTTTGGATGATTTTCTTCCATTTAATTTGACCAACACCAACCTTGATTTGGGCATGCAGTAGGTAAGTACCTTAGGAATTATAGAGGTTTATTGGAAGAACTTATGGATGCGGTTTAAGGTTAGTGGCAAGTTGTTACTTTGAAAGGTGATCCAAAATTGAGCAAAGGTGGGGTGTCTCTGTGTTCTATGACTAGATTAATTCAACAATATAGGCAAGGTTTATTAGTAGAGTTATTTCATATTAGCACTGGAGAAGACCCAGAAGTAACAATTGAGATTCCAAATTTGGTCAAAACACTCATAACAAAATTTCCAAGAGTGTTTTCTCCCAAGTTAAAACTACCCCCAAACCGTCTACTGATCACTCAATTTGCTTAGAACCTGGGACAACAGCAGTGAATGTGAAGCCGTACCATTACCCATATTTTCAAAAAATAAAATTGAGAAGTTAGTATGTGAGATGTGTGTTACAGGGGTGATTTGCCCTTCCTGTAGCCCATTTTCTAGCCCGGTATTATTGGTGAAGAAAAAAGACGAAAGCTGGCAATTTTGTGTGGACTACAGAGCTTTGAATCAAGTGATTGTACCTAATAGTTTCCTTATTTCAAGAGTGGATGAACTGTTGGATGAATTGTGTTGTGCAACAGTGTTTACAAAGCTTGATTTGAGGTCAAGATATCATCATATCCGAGTGAGAGCAGAATATATTCCGAAAATATATTCATAGCTTATGAGGGTCATTATAAGTTCTTTGTCATGTCATTTGGCTTGAAGAATATGTTTGTGACCTTCCAACTTGTCATGAATCAGGTATTTTGACCATATTTAAGAAAATTTGTATTGGTGTTTATTTTATGATATATTAGTTTATAGTTGGGATATGGGGATGCATGTAGAGCTTTTAAGGCTTGTTTTCACTGCATTAGATGAGAACTAGTTGCATTTAAATAGTAAGAAGTGAGTTTTAGGCGAGGGAGGATAGAATATCTAGGGCATTGGATTTCAGCAGATGGAGTTGAAGTTGACAAGGAGAAGATTAGAGTGATGTTAGAATGGCCCTATCCTACTAATCTTTGAGAATTACGGGGATTCCTTGGGCTTACGGGTTATTATAGGTGAGTTGTGACTGGTTATGGAGCATTAACTTGGCCTTTGACTCAATAGTTGAAGAAAGACGCGTTTAAATGGAATGATGAGCGTGAAGAAGCTTTTTAAAAGCTAAAACAAACCATGACTTCCATACCTATTCTAGCACTACCAGATTTCACTTAAACCTTCTTGTTGGGGACCGGTGCATAGTGGACTAGAATAGGAGATATATTAAGTAAAAAGGGCGTCCTATAACATACTTTAGTCAAGTTTTGTCTTTCAGAAACATATTGAAATCTGTTTATGAAAAAGAATTAATGGTCATGATTTAACAATACAAAAGTGGCAACTTTATGCTGGGCAAGTATTGTATCATTCTAGTAGATAAAAAAAGATTGAATTTTTTTCCAGAACAATAACTAGTACAACCAGAACACCAGAGATGGGTTTCCAAGCTTCTTGGTTACAATTTTGATATAAATTATAAGCCGGGAAAGGAGAATAGTACAATTTATGCGTTGTCATGAATATCACCAGCAAAAAACACCCAATTTTCAGCTTTAACTATGCTTAGAGTACGGAAGAAGAAAAAATTATGGAAGAAGTTGACAAAAATACTAAGCTTTGTCGCATTAAAAAAGAGCTTAAATAAGGGACTAATGTTTAGTCCAAGTATTCATTGAATTATGATTGTTTATTATATAAAGGGTGAGTTGTTATTCCCAATGACACGACCCTTATTCCAGTTTTATTAAATGAATATCACTATAGAGTTTTTGGGAGACATTATGATCTTCTAGGAATCTATAAAAGACTGAAGGGTGATGTGTATTGGGAGGGTATGAAACAAGCAGTAAAAAAGTATGTTGAGAAATGTCAAAATTGCCAGTAGAACAAGTATCAAGCAATGGTACCCATGAGGTTACTTCTACTCTTCCTATACCACAAAGAGTTTGGGAAGAGATTCTCTAGATTTCATAAAGGGATTACCAAAGTCTGAAGGATTTAATACTATCCTAGTGGTGGTCAATCACTTAAGCAAATATGCACACTTCATCCCACTAAGACACCCTTGCAATGCCAAAACAATAGTTAGAGTCTTTGTTAAATAAGTGGTGAGGTTGTATGGGGTATCGAGATCTATAGTTTCAGATAGAAATAAGATTTTCTAAGCTTATTTTGGAAAGTTGATCAAATTGCAGGGTACTCAACTACAATGAAGTAATGCTTATCACCCTCAAACGGATGGGCAGACTGAGGTTGTTAATCGCTATGTAGAAACTTTCTTAGATGTTTTGCTAATGGAAAGCCACGCAAAGGGATTACTTAGCTAGCTTTGGCTGAGTATTGGTACAATATAACCCATTATAGCTCAACTAACATGATCCCTTTAAAAGTTGTGTATAGATGGGACTCTCCACCATTATTGAGGGTAAGTAACCAAACTACTAAAGTTACTGATTTAGATATGATGTTGCAGGAAAGAGACAATATTTTGGAAGAGCTTAAGTAACATTTAGCTCATGCACAGTCCAAAATGAAGTTTACGGCAAATAAGCATCAAAGGGAAATGAATTTTGAAGTTGGTGATATGGTTTATTTGAAGATGAGACCATATAGAATGCACTCCTTATATAGAAAGCTTAATGAAAAGCTCCTAAGTATTTTAGACCCTTTAAAATACTGGAGAGAGTGGGGTCAGTGGTCTACAAATTAGAACTTCATCTTCAAACATCAACCTGATGTTTCATGTTTCCTAGCTCAAAAAAGTTGTAGGTGGACATCAATAAGTGCAGCCCTTATCATTACAGTTGTGACAAGATCTATAATGGATGGTAGAGTCATAGAAAGTGCTACAAATGTAAAAATTTGTCAAGGGATTTGAAGTTTTGATCAAGTGGAAGTAGTTGCCAGATTTTGAGGCTACCTGAGAGCTAGTTGAAGCCATCAAAGTCCAATTTCCAGATTTTCACCTTGAGGACAAGGTGTCTTCAAAAGGGGGGAGTATTGATAGGCTTCCGATTTATATTACTTATTCCAGGAGGGGTTTCAAGAAATAGGCCTTATCCAAGTGTCAACTTGTTATTATTAGTTGCCTATTGTGTGTGTAAGGGAATCCTTAAAATACGGAAGGGGAAACAAAATTGGTTAAAACAAAATTTTAGTGGTCCTTGTTAGGAATAGGAGAGCAGTGTCCTCTCTAATTGGCACTGTGTCAATGTTCTTTCTTTTAATGGAATTTACTGTTACTAATTTCAATTTCTAGTAAACCTTGATTTTTCCTTTATTGTTTGGTTTTTGTGTTCCTACTTTTTCTTGATTTCAGGTCCTTATCAGGGTGTTGGAAGATGCCTTGACCCTACTGAGAATTAATAATACTCTAGGGAGTGGCACAAATTGGTCTAAATTGAAGGTCTTATTTTTAAAGCATTTTGATAGTGCTTCTGATGCTAAGGTATTGAAAAACTTTCTCTACGATATGCACCCTTATTTTGATGATGTTAAAGTTTTCGAAATAGACAAGGTCATGCAACTAGTATGTATTTAGTGGGAAATGCCAACTTGTGGTAGAGAGCCTGACGTGACAATGACTTGAATACAAGGAAGGTAACATATTAATATATAGGAAGTATTGATTTTATGAATCGAATGAGCAATTCCTTCTATGCAATTGAAATATGTTAAAAGAGAAAAAAAACATTTTAATTTTCTATTTAGATTGCAAACTTAGGCAAAGATTGAGTTACATTGGTAAAGTGTTCAAGATCTACCAAGTGTAATTGTTTCAGCTGATTGGTTGGTGGATTTGTGACTAAAAAAAATAAGGAGGTAACATGGACCTTTAATCAGTCCAAGTATAAGGATTTAAAAAAAGAATAAGAATGTCAAACCTAAATTTGAGGGGAAACATTTGTATATTGACAAAGAAAGAGGCAGAGTGAATGGAAATGGATGAGAACAACAAAAGCACTAGGTGTTTCATTTGCAGTGCCCTTACTTTGCTCAGGAATGTCCAAAATTAGAAAAGTTAAATGTTATAGCGGATGAAGAAGAAATGGTGGGTGAAGTAGCAACATTAGTATCCGCTCTAACTATTGAACACATTGTTAAGAGAGGTAAGTGTTGCTCATACATTATTGTTGTACTAATAATCTAGATAAATGGTGTAGAAATTACATTGTGTAGAAATTACATTGATAATGGTTACGAATGTTATGCACACCTTTATTATGGACAAATAGTATCTAAGTTCGGTTTAAAAGTGAGCAAAAGCATAAATTGGTTGAAAAAGATCGAATGTAAAAGTTAAGTTATGTTGTTAGAAGAGGTTACAATGTGCGTATAAATGTGAAAGTTAGGGTTGAAAAAATCAATACGATGGTTATTGGTTGACCTATTTTGTGAGTTATTCAATTATGTAATAAACTGGAAATACACAGAGTAGCTATATCTAGTATCAACAAGTACGGGTCAGTCCCATGAAAACGATAAATACTAATAATTACCCTTCCCCTATTATCTAACCTAAGGATTGATTTTAGATTTTTAATTAAAAGAATCTAAAACTAACCAAGTAAAAGAAAATAAGTAACAAAATTGAACAGAGAATTCAGGAAGCATTAGGAAATCATCAATATCGAGTAATTAGTATCTAGCTTTCGAATCCCCTTAAACCCTTAATAGATTGACCTTTTATCATGCAATTATTTTTATGATTTATTGGACCGTAAAGACTCCTATGGTATGCTAGTAGTTGACCTTGAGTTTACTAATAACTAATCATAAGGTTTCTAACTGAATTACTCAGGTTAAATATGATAGGATTGCGATACCGTTTTATGAATCTCTCTATTAGGTTTGACCCTAATCCAGAAAATTTATGTCACCCTATCTTTAGGGTTGCAATCAACTCTTTCCAATTACCATGGAACTATTCAAACCTAAGATTTCTTAATTGCTACTAATGAAATCATGTTATGGTCTAATATGTCAGAACACTAGAACATAAATAAAACAAGTAATTGAAACACATCAAATCAATCAATCAATTTCATTAATAGAAAATCAACACATGTTAAAGTATCAAAATAGGGTTCATCTAACCTAAATACTAATTGGACGTTTAGTTACATATAATCGAAACACGAAATCAAACATACAATGAAAGAAAAAAAAGAAAACAAGTTCATAATTTTAAATCTCCCTAATTGTCTTCTATCGAGTATTCTTGCGATGTAGAGGTATAATCTTGTATTCCGATGGATTTATCAATGATTTCTTTGTATTTTCCATTTCTCTAGAACAAAATCATCCCTTTTAGACAAACTCCACATTTGGAATCACCTAGTCTGCTCCTTCTCCAATTGCCTCTGAAACGTCACTTTTATATGAAATTCTAAGTTTTTAGTCGATGCATGGTCTCTTACATGGTTATGCATCAAACTATGCATAATTAGAATTTGTTGGGTATCGTGAAAGTGTATGGCCACGGGATAATGCACAATCAATATACACAATCGTGCATTCCTTTAGATTTGTCGATTCTTCGTTTTACGTTGTGTTTTCTTCCGAATTCCTCTCCTTTTAAATCCATGAAGGCAATTATCACCTATAAATACACTTGAAGCAAATTAAGTACCAAATATATGATAAAAGTATAAAATATCAAGCAAAATGCATCAAATATAGGTGTAAAAATATAGTCAAATATCTATTTATTAGTTATATTGTTGGACAACTTCAATGTAATCTTTGGTCTCAAATTTTTACGATAACACAAAATAACAGTAGCACTTCTTGAAGAAAATAACGGTAACACAAAATAACTCCATATTTTTTTAAAATGTAGTACTCCTTGAAGAAAAGGGAGAGACAACAAATCTCTTGTCATCTCGGTGATGGTCACAGAAAAAAAGGGTTAAAATATGGAGGGCACAATTACTTTGCTATCATTATTGAGGTGAAGGAAAATATTGTGATGGAAGTTCCATATGCAATTGCCCTATTATTGGAGTCTTATCAAAATGCAATGCCAATTAAAATGCCAAAAAGAGTTGCCATTAAGGATAGCAATTTATCATAAGATCGAGTTGGAACCTAATGCTACTCTTTCTATATATGCCCCATATTATATGTCCTTAATTAAGTTGACAAAATTATAAAAATAGTTGGGCGAATTGCTAGAAACAAGGTACGTGTAACCCCCTAAAGCTTCTTATGAAATTCATATCCTATTATAAAAGAAGGCAAACAGAACTTTACATATATGTGTTGATTATTAGGCATTAAACAAAGTAACCATCAAGAATAAGTATCATATTTTTTTGGTGCAAGATTTGATGGACATGTTGGGTAAGGCTTCTACCATCACAAAGTTGGATCTTTACCTAAGATATTGATAAGTTTAAATTAAGAACAAGAATAAGCCAAAAACTGTATGTGCTACTAGATATGGTGCTTATAAATTTTTGCTTATTCATTTTTGTTGCCCTAGTTATGTTATATAACTTAATAAATAATGTGTTATATGAATTATTGGATGAGTTTGTGAAGTATCTTAACAACATTATGGTGTATAGCAAATCCTTGGAAGGGCATCTGGTTCATTTGAAATAAGTGTTGGAATAATTAAGGGATGATCAATTGTATATCAAGATGGAAAGTGTGAATTCATAAGGTTGGAAATCAAATTTCAAGGACACTTATTAAGTAAAAACTAAGTTTGAATGGATTTGAATAAAGCGCAGGTCATTATTGAGTGGTTAGCCCTATAAAAGGTGTTAGAATTATGGTCATTCCTTGAACTTATGAACTATTACTAAAATTCATTTAAAGCTACCCTCAGAAGTTTACACCTCTCCTAGATTTTCTTAAAAAGTGAGAAAATGGTGTTGGTTAGACCATTATGCTAATACCTTTAAAAAGTAAAGTAGTCAATTAGTTTGGAACCTATTTTAAGATTGTCAAACTTTAAATTACTTTTTAAATTTCGCATTGATGTCTCAAACAAAGCTATCAATGGTATATTAATTTAGGAGGGGTAGATTTTATAATCTTTAATAGTAGAAAATTGAATGATACTGAACAAAACTACTGTTTTCATTAGAAGGAAACAGTTGCAGCAATATTACAAATACTATACTGGACCTAGAACTAAATTTAGTTTTAGTACAATAAGATATCGATGATCTATCGGAAATAACCTCTCTACCAGTTGGGGATAAGATTATGTACTTCTGGACCTCCTTAGATCCTGCATTCTGCATGATTTTAATAGGTGGTTGTTGATGTTGTTGTATAATAAGGATATTAATATTGATCAACATTGAGTATCATTTTGGATAGCTTTTTAAAATTATAAAAATAGTTTATAAATTTTATAAAATTATAAACAGTTACATATTGTGTTATATAGTTTTTAACTTTATTTTAATTTTGTCCTAAAAATCATAATATTATAAATTTAATATTACAACCATCTTTTTATTCCTATGAATATCACTTTTCATATACTTGTCATATAAATAGTAACCACAATTAATATAAGCAAATATCATTTAACTTTGATATAGATATAAAATTAAAAATAATACAAAGTATTTAAAATGTTTTAATTTCATCAAAACATCGTAATAAGAATAATATAGGTCCATAAGCATAATAACAAGAGTTCATGTTGAGAAACACAATAAAGTATAAGTGAAACCAAAATTAAAACACTTATAATTAAAAGTTTGATATTTATATTGCAGATATAAAAATTTATCATATACTTTAGATATAAGTGAAATTAAAAGATAAGAGAAAAAAATGAAAAGCTTAAAAATTTATTCAATGACATATTCGCTCAAACCACATTAACTATAATTTTCATTTGATAAGAAGTCCTTATCATTGATAGGAGTCTTATTATCACCATCATTCAAATCCATTGCATTAAATGATATGTCAATATTTTCCCTTACAAGATTATCTTCCTAAGTCACTCTCATTTATAAAACTTAGTTTCTTAGAAACCCAATCTATGAAAAGATTAATACTATTAAGTCAATTGAATTTATAAAACTACTTATTCTATTAAGAGTCCTAGTAAATAAATAAATTATATTCAACTTAATAATTATAATAACATACCTTTCTTGGTACTTCAAATTGTATCAAACAAATATCAAACCATTTAAACTTTTGTAGTTTTAGAACACCACTTCCAAATTGATTTCATTAAGTAATTGTAAGAAAAAAATGTAGTCTTATAAACAAAATAAAGTGAAGATTAATTTTAAAAGGTTAACAAAAGAAAAGAAATATATAAATGGATTAAATTTGTCTCTTTGAAGTATTGCAATAGGCATCCCAAAATTGTCACACGCATCTTTTTATACCTCTATTTATGAACTAAGGATATCTGGCATTACCTCATATGAAAAATATTATTGTGATAGTTAATAACGTTTCCCTATTAATTTTATCTTTCTTTGTAAAACCTGGTCTAAAATAGAGATTTCGATTAAAAAATGCCCCGACAGTAAACAACAAAGAGTAAAATAGTCTTTTTCATCTTTCATGGATGACCACAAGACGATGTGTACACAAAGAATCCATATTTTTTAGCTTGGCATTAATTGCTTTCTTTGCCATCTCTATGGCATCATAAAAGTGACCAATTATTGCTTTATCATCACTTTCAGGTAGATGAAATACTTTAAGGCTCACAAACTTATATGAAAACTTAATATTAGGATCAAAAATTATGTTTTTAAAGTATGATATTAGAAACCTCCATTCTAATATTAGACTTGACATGCTAAGATGCAACTCACTTATCAATCGAAAACTTAATTTGTCTCAACTACTTCTTCATTTGAACAAAATACTAAAGTGATAACAAATTATTTACAAATCTTGTAATGGAAAGACAATATAAATTCCTACTATTTGTGAAACCTTTTATCATCAAATTCAAAACTTGTGCATAACTATAAATGAACTTAGCCATTTTTCTAACTTTCTGCACATTTTTATCAATTGTAGAAAAGTATCTACCATCAGCATTAGTTCCATTCAATATGCAGCACAATGAGTCCAATAGAAAAAATTACACCTATTTTGTAATCTCTTCCTAACTATTTTATAAGCAACATCATTGTCAATGTGAACTATACAATAATTTTAGGGACAACTGTATTCACAAATTTATCAAATAACTCTAAGTTAGAAGCATTAATAAACTTCAAAAACATTGTCCCTTAGTAGAATAAACCAAAAAATCATTAATGAGCTCCTATTTTTTACTTGTCCAACCATCACACATGATTAAATACTCATGAGTTGTCCAAGTCATTCTTCTTTCACTTAAATAACTTTCTATTTGACTAACAAAGTTGCGTAAAAGATTAATTTTGTATTCATCAATTGAAGGAGCTTTAATACTAGACCATAAGAGGTAATATCATCCATTATAGGCTAATAATAATGAGTATGAGTAGCATTGAAGGGCATACCTACATTATACCACTATTTATCCATTGTCATCTCCATATTATAGGATGATTCTTTATATTATAATGCACTGCAAATTGAAGGTTGAGCTCTAAGAGTTATTTGTGGAGTAAAAAGGATGGACATATCTCTTCTTCTCTTCCTCATATCATTTGTAGTAATCCCTTTTTGCTGGGTAAAAATACCACCATTAACATTGTCCTTATCATCTTGACCATTGTAAAATGAACTTCTACTAACAATTCCATAGTTCAGTCTTAGCCTTCTTTCTTTTTAATTCTAATTCTCTTTTTAAAGTTTTCATATCATTTCACATTATTGTCGATTTTCTTATAAGGCTCTATATCACTTTTGATTCCAACTAAATATCTCTTTATACCAAATAGGATGGTTCTTTATACCAATAACCAACCTCGCATAAGCCTAAGTTGGATCATTGGATTTTCTTGTAGAGGTTGAATTGTTAAGAGTATTTGAATTTTTCTCACCTATTTGTTATGTAGTAAAATATATGATTAATAATATAAGAAGTTAATTAAGTAATAAATAAAATTTGATCCTTATGGTTGAGACTAATGCCAAAATTCTTCTTATTTAAGATATAAAACAATGTAGATAAGTACGACCTAACAACAAATTCCTTCATTCAAGTTCCAACCTTTATATTCTAATATTTACTTTAAAACAATACATCTATTTAGACAAAAACTTTTAAGGTTTTGCTTAAGAACTGTATTACCTTCTAATTAAAATATGGTTTGCTAATTAAATATGGTGATACATGATTGTTAAATCAATAAGGTAAGATATTTAAAAAATTAGAACTTATTATTTTCTATAATTTTGTTATAAAATTTTCATTATAAGAAAATTGATGAAGTAAGAGAGAAAATTCAAAGTTAAGTGAACTTCACTACTTGTCAATAACTTAATAGTATAACTAATTAAATCTTTGAAAAATATTTTACCTATAATGTGTGTGTGTGTGTGTGTGTGTGTGTGCGCGCGCGCGCTTAATATCTTTTACTAATACTAACATCCTAATAAATTGAACTTATAGTAATTTTAGAGTGTTATCATAGATATCACAAATCTTGAAAAGGCCCCATTTACAAGTCTACTTACACATATTGGCAATCTAAATCATCAAATATCATTCTCAAACATATAATACAGTTCTTAAACATATATTCAAAATAAGTTTCAAGTTCAAGCCACAATGAGCTGATGGATGTAATTGGTAGCGATGATAGGCGATTGGCAAGCTAATAAGATAGAGGTGAGGGGGCAATAGGGAGAAGAGCAAAGTTCTGATTATAGGACAACAAAGAGCTTGTGAATAGAGAACAATGAAAAGCAAAGTTGTAGGGGAGATAATAGAGAGGAGACTTGAGAGCTATAGTGAGGAGACATATAAAAAAAGTTGAAGGTGAGGAGACAACAAACTAACTGAGAAAAGAGTTTATGAGTCATGAGTAGAAAACAACAAAGAGGGGAGCTAAAGGTGAGCAGAAAAGATAACTAGAGGGGAGATGGCGGAGACGAGTTTGGTAAAGAGAGGAGAGGAAACTAAAATCTGGAAAGCTTACGATGTTATGACTTATAAGAGTGAAAGGGTCAATGACTAGGGTTAGAATTTAGGAGAAATTACGAATTTTTTCAATGTAGTCCATTTACTTTCCAAAAATTATATTTTCAGACAAGTATTGATGCTTATCTTAAATACCAATCGAAACCTTGGCTCAATAAAAAATCAAAATTTTAGGTTTCATTTTCTAGCCCAGCCGAAACGGTGCAATATTCTTCTTATTGTGTTACTGTGATACATTGTCTATAAGTTTCATTTGTCTATTTTTAGGACCAAAGTTTATGAATGAAATGAATAATAATGTGAAAACATTTTTCATGGTACATAACAAACTATCAACCAAATAAGCAAGATGGTAGGAGACTTAATGGACATAATTACTATAACTTGTCACTGTAATTGTTATCAAATAGGAAAAAAAAATTGCAAGGTGGAATAACCAAGCAATGTTGGCTTGATGATAGGATGATTGTCGACAAAGGTGGCAAAATGTTTGTTTCCAAATTTGGTAAACTTTACAAGGAACTTATGCATTAGTTATATGATGCATAATGGTAGGACATCTGAGAAGGGAATATATGATGGTGTTATTGTTACTTTCCTATGTATAGTTGCATATATAGAAGGATATTGAAGCCTAAGTCGAACTTGACTAGCTTGCTAACAAGATAAAGTGGAAAGATAAACGCAAGATATAATGTTACATCCTTTACCTATCTTGAAAAAACTATAAATATCAGTACCTTAAAACTTTTTGTAGAATTTTCTAGGGTTGATAGCAAGGCCTCGATGTTGGCAGTGGCAAATCAATTCACCAAATATATCATTTTCAATGCTACTATAGTAGCTTATTAGGTGGAAACGTTTATTGAATTATTTTACCACCATGTAATGAAACACTATGGTGTTGTAGTAGATATTGTGAGTGATAGAGATCCTTAATCTATGAAAATTTTATAGACTTTGTTATTCAGCATGAAGGATGCACTTAAGTTCTTTACTACCAATTATCTACAAACTGAAAGGATCAATGCTTGATGAAATATTATTTAAGATGTTTTATAAGTTTGAGCCAATATAAAGTAGTGGGAGTTTTTAGATAGTGCACAATTTTCCTTCGTCTTTCATCAATCTTCCTTTATAGAAAAGAGCCTGTTCGAGATGGTGTGCCAGACCAACAACCACTCACTCTATTAGAAATTGACAAAATAGCAAATGAGAGGTAAGTGTCATGCTGCTTATAATATTGTTAAGGATAGACAAAAAAATGATGGATGAGGCAAGAGACAACTTATGAAAAGCAAGGTGTCAGATGAAAAAATGTGCAAATAGCATCTTCAACCCTTTGATCTCATTGTTAGGGTCAAAGTATTGTCGACACTCATAACTCAAATTTGTAAGAAGATTAATAAGAAGTTAGCATACATAGGATTAATTCCCAATTATGATGATCCATTCGAAATTATTAAGAAAGTTGGTAATGTTTCCTACTTTCTAAAAGTTGCTGGAAAAGAATCGAGGTCATCTTGCTCTCTGTATGAGCTTTTTACTCAAGTTCCATGAAGATAAAGAGAAACCATAACGAAGCGAGTCAAAATGTGCCCCTTCAATTGTACATCAGCAATTCAATGAGGATATAGCCAAAATTCTTCATCATTAGATGTTGGGACTAAAGGATTTTGAGGGGGCCTAGAAAGAAATTAGACTGAATCCAAGTGAACTCGTATACAATCAAAACATCATATTTCAACCTAAAACCTTAAGGCAATAAGTTATAAGTGTTATCTTTGTATATAACTCGCTTCATTCTTATGTCTCTTTCTGATATGAAATTACTACACTTGTGAATTTTCAACATGTACAACGTAAAAAAATTGTTATACAAAATTTCTTCAGCGATGAAAAGGAAGTGAAGTAGCAGATGCTAAATGGGAGAAGGATACTTCTCGTTGGCAGTTTAAAAACAAAATTAAGGTTTATCTTGAGAACCTCTTAACGAGTACATCGAGTCAACTCCTTCTAATATAAAAGGCTTGTGAATTCTTTTAACACATTCAAATTAGCATCGGGTGAATTCCTTATATCTTACTGAGCATTAAAACTTAAACATATTGGTGGTGTAATCTAACAAAGATAGGTCCCTTGAAACAACTTATGCATAATTCGAATTACAATACTTAAATTTTAGAAGTACCAAAATTATTATCACTCTAAGATGGATTTTGACAATTATCAACTAATAATTATATTAGTTAATAGCTAACAATTGACGATTATGTTGGTTATCTTTCGTGTTGTTTGGTTTAGCACCTCCTCCTGACCACTCTAAATATTCTTATTTGAACACCATCATGATAAATTTGTCTAAAATTAGATATGAACATACTAATTTGTTGCTACTGATGCACGTAACGTGTTCGTGTGCAATAATAAATGAGAAGGTGTTCCATAATTAGGAATAATTAAAGCGCCCACGTGGCAACACTTTAAAACTTAACCAATAACCACTGTTAACATCGCTTTATAATTAATAAATAGTTCAGCATATATAATATGAATGAAGAGAAGTAGGGAATCCAAGAGAGAAGAGAGCTCGAAGACCGAGCCTCCCAAAAGTAAAACCCTAGTCTTAGTCACGTTCTTAGCTCCTCTCAATTTGCCTTCTATCTCAATGTCTTATGTTGATTGAATGATTGAATCTCGATCGTTCTTCTGTGAGGTTTGGATCAACTGTTCACTTTCTCCATCTCTGTTAGAATATGGATGTTATATAGAGCATGCAGTATATATATATATATATAGATGAGTGATGGAATTCTTGTGCTTAGTTTGTCATTCGGTGGGTCTGCTCTGCTGTTTCTCTCTTCTCATTTTCCCGGAAAATCCTTTTCCAGACAAACCACAGCTCTTCTCTTAGTTTCTGGAGAGATGAAACATTTCTTTTTAATAAATAAGTTGAGTTTCTTTTCCGTGTACGAATCGCCGTCGTCTTTAGGGTAAAGGTGATCGTCTACTCACGAGTCTTCTAAGAGTAGGGGATTGTTATAGGCTAATTAGGTGCTATATAAATACACAAAAGTCAAAATCATCTGGAGCACTATTATGTATTTTTGATTTGACATGGTTTTGCATTACAGGCTTCTATCTCCTCGTTCCCAGTGAAACTGAAACGACGTCACCTCCTTCCTGCCATCCCCGAATCCCGTCCTCTTGCTCACTCAGTCCCGACTCGTCGTTCTCACAACTAGCTTCTTACTTCAAACCATGAGAGCTTTCTCCAGCTGCGGGCTCGCCGCCGTTTTGCCATCGAAGTTCTCTCTCCTATTCATGCTCACTTTTCTAATCACAGGTGGGTATATTTATGTAATAATGTGTATATGCAATGTTACGTGATTGTTGCGTTTGATTATTTTACAAGTATCTCATTCCAATGCATCTATCTAGCTAAAGACATTCCCTTCCGCAATTTTTTTAAAGTTTCCATTATTACAATGGTCGGTTCGAGATGGGTTCTCTTCTCTCTTTCAGCGACATGAGGGGTCTCCATGCTTTTGTTCTCTTCCTGTTGTCGGCTTCGTATTTTATTACTCTTTTTTAGCATTACAATACAAAACACCTGATTCTATCTCATTTCCATTTCTTTATTACCTAAAATCATTTCTAAGTTCTCCTCTTTTCTCTTACCCTTTTTGTGTAATGATGATAGGCGAAGCCATTGGCTCGTTCAAAGATGGCAACCTCACACTCGGGTCAGCTCCACATCGCAA
This sequence comes from Erythroxylum citrifolium, assembly GCA_026284465.1. Classification (NCBI taxonomy): domain Eukaryota; kingdom Viridiplantae; phylum Streptophyta; class Magnoliopsida; order Malpighiales; family Erythroxylaceae; genus Erythroxylum; species Erythroxylum citrifolium. The sequence goes on from JANKOE010000006.1 coordinate 63,825,830, forward strand.
GCTACTAATTAGTCGCTGTAAGGGTTCTCTGCAAGACTTTTTTCTTTCCCTTAGCTAATTTGATGAACTGGGACCATCACAATTTGTTGAACCTGTGGCTGGGGAGAGGTAGACAATTAGTACCTGTGCGTATGTACCCGTTTGTTCTCAAAACTGAGTGTTTTTGGCAGCTACAGTCCATTGCAATATGCTCCAGATGGGCGTACGATAATGGGTGTCAGAGGGTGCACGTCTGAGTCTTTCTTTCTCGTTACATGCTTTATGCTAACGTGCGCCGTTTGCTATTTAGACCCTCCTTATGTGGTGACCATATTTCAACTTTCTTCAGACTTCCCTTTTTGATGGGATGGGAGGGTTTCACTCAGCCTTTTCTAGTAATTTTTCTTTGAAGTTCGAAAATTTTAGCTTGAAAACTGAAAGGTGCCTACTGTTTCTACGTTAGAAAAGCTGTTTTGTTGGGTGTATAAGATAAGTTGTCAATTTGGCATGCCTGTAGGCCAAACCCATTTGAAGTTCAGCTTTTTACTGTTGAAAGCAAAGTATTTCTCTTTTTGTTTCAATTAAATTTTGGTGCTCATTAAGAGAGGCGGATCAAAAAGCTACGTGACAACACACATACATGGAAAAGTTAGTCTTTGAATAATGATATGCCCCAATCAGATAGCCTTTGGAGTTAATTTTGTCTGCTAGCTTTTTCTGCGTAATTCCTGTGAACCACCTCCAAAAGTGTATCTCGTCTTTAGACGCTTCCCTGTCCAGCTTATTAATGTCTTCAATTAATGACCTGCCAAATGTTTCCTTGCCTTTTATCTTTTTCCCTCTTGATACATGTATAGGTTTTATAGCTATTTCGTAATTATTTTATGCATTCCCTTTTCAAGCTTTCATTTTCTTTTCTTCTTAGCAATTTTGACGGAGGAGCCTGATAGAATATGGGGAGAGAAGTGTACGAATGCTGATATTGTGATAAACCAAGGTCCCACAGATCCACTCCCGAGTGGGATTCCTACGTACACTGTTGAGATCATGAACGTGTGTGTCACTGGATGTGATATCTCTGGGATTCACCTTACTTGTGGCTGGTTCAGCTCTGCTCGTCTCATCAACCCCAAAATCTTCAAGCGCCTCCACTATGATGACTGCCTTGTTAACGACGGCAGGCCCTTGGTAAATGGTGGCACAATCTCGTTTCAATACGCCAACACCTTCCTGTACCCTCTTACCGTCGCCTCTGTGAGATGTTCCTGATCCAACATTGTGAAGAAGAGCATGAAAACGTACAATACCAACAAGCAACTACCGACACATGGGACCTAAGAGGCAAGCAACTATGTGTACTTCTGGTTCTGGTTTGAAAGCTGGAACAACAAGAGACAGGAGAGATGATAACACTAGTGGGTTTTGTCTTTACATTGAATTCTTTTTTGGGTACTCCAGCAGGTACCATTGTCTTTATATAGGCTTTTGTGGTATAATATCGTATATACATCAATACAACATGGAAGTGTGATCAGTGGAATATATAGTTTAATATGATCGATGAAGTTGGTGGTATGGAAAATACACTTGGCTTCTAACACCCTGATTTGCGTGTTAAATTGTTCTTTGGATATAAGTGTCTTTGATACTTTTTAATGGTACAAAAGAAAGAAAAGACAGGACAGCCAAATGCTTGCAGTGCCTCTTGGTTTGCACTTGCACTACCAGACAAGGATTATGGTTACATGGCGTAAATGTTGAAGAAGACAGAATGTCGAATGTTGGAAAACATTACACAATCATTGCAGGCGGAGAAGAGCGGTTGGTTATGATGTGGTTTCTTGTCCGTTAGATACATTTCCCAATTTTGACAAGAATTCAGACCGCCATCTCTAAAGCGCCTGTCTTGTTAGCTTCTGGTGTTTTCTTTTATTAGTATTTAATTTCTTAAACTAATGGCAATATTTTAAGGATAAAAATATATTTTCAATTCATAACTTTATTTACTATATAATTATAAATTGTATCAATTAAATATTCAGTAATTTAACTTAAGAATAACGAATTTTAAAATATCAAAATTTTTAGAAATTTTCAATTTAATATGTAAAATTTTAAATTTTCAATCAATTCATTAGTTTTTTATAATCTTAACAATGACAAAAAGGGGGCAAAAATAATTTTAAGTTGGTAAATCGAGTTTTATATTAAGTTGATAGTAATGTGATAAAAATTTATATTATTTTAATTTTACAATAAATTCTAATTGCCATGTATGCATCACGTAGCTTATTGTTAAACTTTTTCATAAGAATGTGAGGGGTGCGTGATTGATGAGTCTGAGAAGGAATTAATGAGTAAGAAATGAAAAGTAAGTGGTTGGTTGTTGCTTATTATTATAAGAGTAATAGTTTGATATCACTAATCCTCAATATCTTTTATTTAGTAGAGAAATGAAACTCATTCTTTAGTAGTAGTTTTTTTAAAAATATTTTTAATACTAATTAATTGAATACAATTAATTAATTAAAATCATATAATTAATTAATTACATTATAATTAATTAAAATATAATTCATTCATTAATTAAAATATTGTAATTAATTATATTATAACTAATTATAATATAATTCATTAAAATATAATTCATTAATTAATTAAATTATTATAATTAATTACAATATAATTAATTAAATATAGTTAATTAATTAGTTACAATACAAGTAATTAAAATATAATTCCTTCATTAATTAAAATATTATAATTAATTAATTAAAATATAATAAATTTTTAAATATTTTTTACAAACTAAACACTGTCAATAATAATAGTAATTATTTTTTCTCTTAACCAACCATCATAATTACATCATAATTATAATGATAATATATATTCTCGTTCTTTACTATATTTATTCTCATTTTATTACTAACATGGTGAGATTTAATTATTAAAATAAATTATTAACTTACTAAGAATTTATTTAATTATATAAATTTAAATATAATTAATTTAATTAATTAAGTCTAAATCTAACAAGCCCCAGCTCAGAAATCCCCAAATCAAGAATACTGTTCTTCGCTGCCGTTGACAACGTCGAAATGCAATTATCTGTGTCTAGTCTGCTCACCAAGCTAACAACCGTTACAACCCCTGTTCACTCAGTTTCTGTAGCTCCTCCATGCTTTTACCGATCATATAACACCGACACCCAGGTTACTAATATCGGCGGCGATGACCTCGGCCTTGTCGAAGTTGATGCCAGGGCTTCTCGATCGTAGAGTAGCTTGCCGCGAACAGAGCGGACCTCCTGGTTTCTTCTCATGGGCAGTCGTCTTTGCCGTAGTTTATATGAATTATTTTGTGGGTCGTCGTTAAAAATTGAACTTGGGGTGATGTTTTATGTTACATATTGGGTGGACCCATTTTCTCCGACGAGGACACTAAGCCAAGTGTTGTTGAGCCTGACGGACCAACTCATGGAGAGTCCGTTCCTGGGCGTACAAGGTCGCAGCGCTGGAACTGGAGTTTCGAGAGTATATATATGTGAATGTTGTCTCTGTATGAATCTTCATCCAGTTCGTTGCATCGCCCCACATAGTGGTGAAACTTTGACTAGAGTTTGGTGCGATCTTCGTGACTGGACAAGAATGTCGTGTGATTTAGAGTTATGGACAAGAAATTTGGTTTAATTTTTTAAAGTGATTTTATTAACAAAATATAAACTTTTGTGATGTAGATGTAGTAGAAAAACAGTTAGATTCGATTAAATAGTTTTAAAATAATAAGGTTTAATTTAAATTCACGTTAAGATTTATCCTCTTTTGAATTTAGTTCAAAATATTAATTTTGTCAAATATTTTACTTATTTGATTAACAAAATTTTTTCTTTTGTAACATGTTAGCATCTAAGTTAAGAGTTAATTATCAACTAATCTTTTTTGAAACGGAGGAATCCGCGGCCGCTAACTTTTGGATGCGCACTGAGTATTTAGTAACTCAAACTCACACACATTATTACATATCCTTCATCCCTCCACATTATTTCTTTCTCACCTCATAATTTCTTCTAGACGAAAATCATATCTCAAAATGTTGTCCGCTATTGCATGTTTTTTTATCATTATTGTCCTTATGTATTTCCTTATGTATTTTTGGCTCATTCTTAATGGCGAGCTCAATGA
>JANKOE010000006.1:63857826-63869690 GCA_026284465.1 Erythroxylum citrifolium
TATTTTACTAAGGTTAACCGAATCTTTTATATGGATTATAACACAAGTAAAACTAATATAAAAAATAAATATTAAAATATAAAAAAGTCAAATATAACTCCTAAAATAAAAGTGAAAATGAGTTTGTGGGTATTATGGAAATTATGTGTAAAACATAAAGACAAAAAAGACTAAAAAATAAGTTCATTAATTAATCTGAAAAAACGCTTTTTTTAGAAGCTCCAAATTTGAGCTTTTTAAAAAGCTGTATTTTGACTATAAAAAAAATCATATCTATTAATTTTTTTTATTTTACAGCTAAATATTTATTTTTCTTAAAAATGACTGAATATGAGGATAATTATGGATATCATTTTGTCACCTTCTTCTAACAAAAATAAGATTATGCCTAAGTTCGTAAATTAGACATGTATTGTCTATCTGCTTAGCTCAATCATTAAGCAATCGTGTCATTGAAATAAGTTTCAATTAATGATTAGAGCTCAATTCAATTACTCCCTTCTGGCCTCGTGGCTTCCAACATCACGGGTATGCGTGATTCAGCTCACTCCACTTAATCGATTTGACAATTCCTTTATTTTTACGTTGTAATCTTGTCCACTCTTAGTGACGTTATCTTATATGATAAAATGGAATTAAAATTAATAAAATGAGGCAATATCTGAAGTTCAATCAACATGCACAAAGTGTCGTTATTGACCACCCATGACAATAGTACATCAAAGCATATACCCATATACCCATCAAGCATATACACTTATATGCTAAATTAGGAATCGTAATTAAGTTACAGATAATAGAGACCAAATGCATGTTTAAACTTCACATCGAATGACCTGGTCTTGCCCATATGAAACATCTGTAAGCTTGTTCTCATGGTAATCAGCTAGGTCTGCAACTTTTTCACCGTCCGGTAGGGGAGTTCGGGCTTGCTGAACCTCAATATCAGCGGTGGTCTTGCATGGTTTTACAATGTCCAGATGCGTCTGAGGTAGCTTATTACTAGGCTCTACAGGTACTGTCAGGAAATACTTGTAGATAACATAGAGCAACATCTGAAGAATCCCAAAGACAAAGCCTAGAATGTTTGGTATCTGTAAACAGAACAGTTCATATCAGGTTGTTTCAGAAACCATCTGAGCTTCTTCAATTGTGTGTGTGTATATATATACTATCGTCTTTGAGACAGAAAGGTATAATTACCGCAATGTAGAAGTCCTTTAGCAGGAGACCATAGAAGAGCCACATAACAGCACTTAGTGTCAGGAAAAATGATAGGTAGAACGGCATGAACTCCACGCTTCTTGTTCGAATAACAAGTCTCTGCAGGGTGTTGAAATTGTGAACATTAGATCAGAAAGAAAAGCTTAAGTGGTTTGATATTAAAATTTTGCTTTTAGTAAGCGTTGAACTCTTTCTAAAATCCTTACGATGATGCTTAAAGGTGCAACGAATACACTAATCGCAAGCACCACGCAAATCCATCCAAGAACTGTAACTCGGTTCGGTGCTTTTACGCAAAATTCAGTCATGAGAAGAATGACGCCGAACCCCACAAAATTTAACAAGAAAAGTGATAGTAAAGTGAACCTCTGCAATTCAAGTCAAAAGTATATGTTCATCAGGAAATTATCATAGTTATATCTAAGTAATAAGAGGAGAAAAAGAAGAAGATGAGTGTCTTAACATATCCATCACCTTAGCTTTCTTTGGTGCAAAAGTAAGGTACAGTGCAATGTAAATGGTCTCAATGAAACAGCCCACTGAGTTAATAGTGATGAGAAGAAAAGCATCGGACTTGTGTAATGCATAGTAGAGCCAAAGCATGGCACTGAACATTGCAAAAACATAAGGTGTCGACTGAAACCCTTCTGTCGATTTCTTCTTCCAGATTCTTAAGAATGTTGGTCTGCAAAAGAAGATTTGGCCAAGCAATGATCACAAATGTGCTTCATAAACTATGAACTAACCACAACAATTGGAACGACATATTAACTCACATTGGTGCCAGAAAAACTACAAAAGACACCAAGTTACCTGCAAAGCAAAGAGGAAAAAAATCAACAACTTGTAAGAAAGTATTTCTCTGACATGTTAATACATTGAATGATGTCGTTCTCCTTTATTACTTGGTGACATCAACTTGGTATAAAGGAATAAGAGAATAAACATGAAAATCATTTTAGCTAGGCTTTCTTAATATGTACCCAAAAGGCCAAATGTAAAAACCCAGGGATTCTGAGTGGAAAACATGGCCATCTTTCCTTTTTGTGAGGTGGTCCACTTCCTCCGATAACAAGGATTTGGAGGGGCAAAGGAAGAGGAATTCGGAGGTGGAAACCCTAGCTAGCTATAGATTTCTCTTGATCAATAAGCCATGGGATAGCAATACAAAGGGCGTGACGTACTTATATAGAGTTTGTTGCATGGGGAAAAGGTTGAAATGATTGCTTGTGGTACCAAAAAATCGTGCACCGAGTGCCAAACTCTCGCATCAAACTCCAAGTGATAATAACCAACTCATCAACAATTTTTGTCCAGATACATGATAAAAATCACACATACGTTACACATCCCAAAAGTGCTTTTTAAAGCACTAAAGCTTTCTTTAGGACAACCGCAAAAAATAAAATAAAATAAACAAAGTTGATTGGGTCTTGTAATGGACAAGAAACATGTTTCAATTGGGAGAAATGCTTAAAACGCCCATTTTGCTTTTAAACGAATCATAAGCAATATGGCGTTAAGAGATATAATTAAGGTTTGAATTAGATTAATCACACTTGACGAAGCAATACATAATCATTACAATCAATTAAAATTCATTGATGAACTAAGCAAATTAATACAACCATAACTTGTATATGATTAACCTAATATTATACTTTGACAAGCATATAATTTGTTGCATAAGAAAAAGATACATTTTTGACATTTGTTATTTACATATAGGCCAAATATATTATTATTATTTAGTAATTATACGTTACCATCTTCTCGGAAACAACTTCTATACAAGTTATGGGTAAGACTATAAACTACTAGACTTCTCCAAACTTAAGTTCAGCAGAATTTTGACTGGGTTGTACACCTGAGAGGCCAAGACTTTTCCTATATATATATACAGGCACGGAGGGAGATGGGGGCTAATGGTGCACTGGGCCCCCTCCCTCAAAGTTATTAAATAATTATGTATATATATATATGTATGTATGTATATATATGTGTGTGTATATTAGGATGAAGTTATTTAGAAGTTAGTAGTACACTGGGCCCCCCAAAATTTAAAAAATTAAATATTTGAGCCCTCTATCTTAAATTCCTGGCTCCGTCATTATAACAGTTTTGCTGCTCAATCACTTAAATGTAAAAGTTCATTTTTGATTTATAAAAACTTAGCACAAGGGGAATAGTCTTCTATGACTGATTCTTAATCTGCTTGGAATTTAGAAAATGTGTCTCGATCTGTTATTGAATCGGTATATTACTTACAAAGGCACAATTGGACTAGAAACCCAGCAAAAATACAAGGTCTACTGAATTGAAATGTCATTCCCTTTAGTTTCTATATTATTAATTTGATCAAATTACGTATAAGAAGACAATGGACAGATTTAGCTTTCTGTCATTGTAGAAGAAAACAGAATGGAAGAATAAAACAGTAGGTTGGGAAAAGTTTTCTTCTTACTCTGTAAAATGATACAAATATTTGATATATACAAAACAAGCACGAGGAGTATGTGCCTTGTTAAGAAAAGAAAAAATATAGCTCATTATTCCTACACCTCATTATGAGAACAATCTAGAATATGTACACCTAAAACAAAGAATAGCAATCGTAACTACCATGTGAAAGAAAACTAAAAAAACTGACGTTGAAAATGTAGACAATGGCTTCATATTTCAACAACCCCGCCTCAAGTTAAGGCCTGGTACCAGTCACAAATGCCTAACTTGGAGATCAGCTTGTTAAACAATGGAGCATTGAGAATCTTTGTAAAAGAGTCTGCCAATTGCTGAGATGATGAAATTTTTCTAAGTGAAATGAAGCCTAGCTTAAATTGTTCCCTCATAATGTGACAATCTATATCCAGATGTTTTGTTATTTCATGGAAAACTGGATTGGCTGTTATGTGTAACGCACCCTGATTGTCACAGTGAAGAGGTATAGGAATGGATTATGGGATTTGAAAATTTCTCAAGATATATGAGATTCATTGCAATTCACATACCGTTGATGCTATGGACCTATACTCTACTTTAGCTGAGGATTTTGACATTGACGTTTTGCTTCTACGTTTTCCAGCTAACAAGTGAATTTCCTAGAAAAATGCAGTATCCTGTTAATGACTTTCTGCTATCAGTACAAGAGCCCCAATCTGCATCACAAAAGGCTTCTAATCTCAATGAATTGTTTGCTGAAAAATATACTCCTAAGGAGGGACCGTTCTTGATGTATCTCAAAACATGCAGAGCGTTTTTCAAATGAAGCTGTCTAGGATCATGTACGTATTGGCTAAGTTATTGTATAGCATGAGCCAAATCAGGTCTTGTATATCCCAAATAGAGTAATCTTCCTACTAACTGTCGGTATGAATAAAGAACTTCTAATTTTGGACCATCATCAACGCTCATCTTGTGTCCTTTCATTAACGGTGTAGCAGAAGGTTTACTTCCCATCAGCCTTGCATCTTGAATCAAATCTAGAGCATATTTCCTTTGGTTGATATAAATACCATTTTCTGATATTGTGATTTCTAAACCAAGGAAGTATTTTGCATGTTAAAGATCCTTGATAGTAAACTTATCATTCAGAAAAGATTTCACTGCTACAATCTCCTCTTCGGAATTTCCTGTAATTAGCACATCATCCACATACACTAGCAAAGTTAGAAATATATCTGACTTAGAGAAAATAAAGAGGCAATTATCATGATATGATTGTTTAAAACCGTACTCTTGCAATTTTGACGTCATTTCTGTGTTCCATTGTCTAGAGGCTTGTCTAAGTCCATATAAGGACCTCCTTAGTTTGCAAACTTGAGTTGGTTTAGCCTTGCCATATCCTTCAGGTAATGCCATAAAAACTTCTTCATTCAAATAAGCATGCAAGAATGCATTGTTAATATCAAGTTGGTGTAGACTCTATGATTTGGATTCGGCAATGGAAAAGAAGATTCTGACAGTCGCTACCTTTGCCACAGGTGAAAAGCTCTCATGAAAATCTACTCCTTCAACTTGATTGTAACCCTTTGCTACGAACCTTGCCTTGAATCTGTCAACTTTCCCATCTTCCTTTAATTTCACTTTGAATACCCACTTGCATCCTATAGGCTTCTTACCAGCTGGTAGTTCAGTGATTTCCCATGTTTCGTTTCTCTCTAAAGTCTCAATCTCTTTATGCATAGCCTTTGCCCATTCTAGATTGACCTTTGCTTCCTGGTATGATTTTGGCTCCTGCACTTCAGATAAATTGGCAACAAAACATATATGCGCATTTGATAAGTGTGTCGGTACAATGTATGGGTAGGTAGAAGGAGTATATTTGGTTAGTTTATTGACATGTAGGGGTTTTTGGTAGCTTGATATATCATGGTCAACGCTCAACACATAGTCATTCATCCACCTTGGAGGTTTTCTCAATCTTGTGCTATGTCTAATAGGTATTGTTTCAGGTGTGGGTGAAGGTAAGGGTGAAATACTGGTTTGCAACTGATCATCATCATTTCCAAGTTTTATTTGTGTATGTTCAACAAGATTATCACCTATAACAACCTCCTCCATGAACTCATTTGAGGTATCGGGTATGATGGGCAAAGAAATTTGATTATTTGGTTCCATAACAACATAATCTTCCTTAGTTGTAAAAGGGTAAATATGTTCATGAAATGTAACATCTCGGGAAACAATCATTTTGTTATTGTCAAAATCATAAAGCTTGAAACCCTTTTGCCCTATGAATACCCCAAGAAAACACTCTAAAAGCCCTCGGAGAAAACTTATCCTTGAGTGTAAGGTATTTGTTACAAAACATAAACATCCAAAGCATTTGAGGTTATCATAAGAAGGCTCTTTTTTGTGCAGAATCTCATAGGGTGTCTTCCAATGTAAGATGGCTGTAGGTAGTCTGTTCAAAAGAAAAGTGGCATGTAAAATGGCTTCCACCTAGAATTTTATTGGAATGCTAGATTGAAACATTAAGGATCTCGCTAGTTGGAGTATAGATCTATGTCTCTTCTCTACTTTCCTATTTTGCTGAGGTGTGTAGATACAAGTTTTTTCATGTATAACCCCAAACTCCTTGAGAATCTGCTGACATTTTTCCCCCACAAACTTTAATCCATTATCAGTTCTAACTTTCTTTACTGACTTCCCGAATTGGTTCTTAACCATAATGACAAAATTCTTCAAAACAGATGCAGTTTGACTCTTATTCTTCATCAAAAATGTCCATGTACATCTACTTAGATCATCTACCACAGTGAGGAAATAATGTGCTCCTGTCATGCTAGGATGTTTATATGGTCCCCATATGTCAACATGAATTAATTCAAGAATGTCGTTGGCATTGCTATTACTTTGTGAAAAAGACAATCTGGTTTGTTTAGCAAGAGGATAAATGTTGCAATCAACAGAAATATCATTCTCTTTCATAAAAGGTAAAATTTTAAGCACAATGTCTGAAGGATGCCCCGACCTTTGATGCCATGTGGGAATACTGACATTAATTACATTATTCAACTAACAAACATTAGCTCTATTAGGTATAAGATTGAGAAATTTGCAGTATCTATAGATAACTTCTGGTGTGTATGAACTGGGATCATGTATGTATAGGTTTCCCCTCAACTTCTCCACTCCAAGGACTCTATTAGTCTTCAGGTCCTGAAAAATGCAAAACTTTGGGTAAACACTATAGCACAAGGATTCTGTTTCAGCCAATTTACTTACTGATAGAAGGTTGCGTTTAAAACCAGAAATGTATAAGACATTTTTCAACTTGAGACTATCATGTAGAATAACATCACCGCATGACTTGACCTGTTTAACAGTCCCCTCAGGTAAGTGAACAAGGATTTTTCTGGTTAAGGTTTTATGTGAGGTGAACAAGTGTTTAAATGCACATATATGATTAGTTGCACCAGTATCCACAATCCATTCATCCTTAAGTTCATTAGACATAGGTTTCAGGACATAATTACCTACAAAATCCGAGATTTGGGCAAAATTCATTTGTTTTGTTGTTGTCACCTACTTCCCTTTTAGAATTTTGGCAATCTCTTACTGAAGCATCTCTGCAACTGCAGGCGACCACTGCTTCACTGATTCTTTTATGTCATCACTGGGATTATCCTCAAAAGGACTGTTAACCATGTTGACTCGTCCTTTTACAGCTACAGCTCTGTCCTTCTTCAATTGTATGTACCAATCTGGATATCCATAATGTTTGAAACATGTATCCTTAGTATGTCCTCCTCCTTTGCAATAGTCACAGCTTCTGTCATCCTTCTTCTGTAACTCCCTTTTCTTATACGAAGTACTCCTATTAATATCAACTCCAAATCGCACCCCTTTAACTACCATAGCACTCATTTCAGCATTCTCCGAAAAATTTGTTTGTACATTCTTCTGTTTTTCTACTCTCAGAATCATTGAGTAGGCCTTGTTAACTGACGACATGGGTTCCAGGACTAAGATCTGATTTCTAACATTATCATAACTTTCATCTAAACCCATAAGAAATTGTATGAGTTTAGTCTGAGACATAATGTCTATAAAATCTCCAGCAGCGTTACAAGAACAACCTCTCATAACACCACATGAACAACATTTAGTTCTTCCCACAATTTCTTCATCTTACTGTAATACATAACTACAGAAGAATTACCTTGCTCCATAGAAGAAATCTGTCTTTGAATCTGATAAATCTGTGGACCATTGCTTTCACCAAACTGCTCGTCCAGTTCTTGCAAAAGTGTTCTGGCATAGGTAGAGTAGATGAAAGTTTCTGCTATTTCCTTTTGCATAGAATTGATTATCCATGAGATAACCATTTCATCTACCCTTCTCCATTTCGAAAGAGTAGCTTCATCTGTTAGCTCCACTAGGCTGCCATTAATAAAACCCAGTTTGTTCTTAGCTGCTAGAGCTCTCTTTATGGATCTGTTCCATGTCAGAAAATTGTTATCATTAAGCAATACAGTTACGAGGGCCATTCCAAGATTGTCAGATCCTTGCAAAAACAAAGGGTCGTCTGAATTTTGAATCAAGTTTGTAGCTCTATTTGTAGGGTCAACAACTTCATAATTGTTTACCATGATGAAACAAAAATGGTATTAAGTTTAAACAGGGGTAAGTAAAAACACATATTCAAGAGGTAGGCTCTGATACCATGATCAAATTACGTATAAGAAGACAATGGACAGATTTAGCTTTCTGTCATGGTAGAAGAAAATAGTAGGTTGGGAAAAGTTTTCTTCTTATTCTGTAAAATGATACAAAGATTCGATGTATACAAAACAAGCACGAGAAGTCTGTGCCTTGTTAAGAAAAGAAAAAATACAGCTCATTATTCCTACACCTCATCATGAGAACAATCTAGAATATGTACACCTAAAACAAAGAATAGCAATCGTAACTACCATGTGAGAGAAAACTAAAAAAGCTGACGTTGAAAATGTAGACGATAGCTTCGTATTTCAACATAATTTATCCTCTGATGATCCATCCTATTGCAACTTAAAATATGAAATTGAAACCAAAAAAAATCTTAAATCTAAATTAAAACTCTAGTCATAAATGATGAATCATTTTTAAATTGGATAATTGTGGATACATTTTTTAAATAAGTATAAAGAAAGAGAGCACTCTTTATACCTTTAGGTTAATAACTAAATTCAAATATAAAATTTTAATAAAATTCTTACGAATTTAAAATATATCTTTATTAGGATCATAAAATATAATTGGAGATTAGGATAATGAGATTATAATTTTTATAAACACATAAGGCAGCGAAATTTTATTATGAAATTAGTTCATGTATCTCTAATTCTTATTTTATAAAAGTAATAATTAAAAAATGAATTGGTTTGATCGATCTAATCGTAAAAATTTAATTTGGTTTTGAATTTGGTTTGATTTACTTTAATAACTCTTATTGTTAGTTTAATTTACTTTAATAATTCTTATTTTTAAAAACTATTTAGTTTATTAATTAATTGGTTAATTTTTGTAAACTAATTAATGTTTATAAACAAGATTAATTAATTAATTTTTATTTAACTATCTCTTTTTTTAATTAAACTTTAAACAATTTTTTTCAATAATATTTCAAATTCTTCAAATTTATTCAATTTTTAACTAATTTTATAATGATAACTTTCAGTCCGATTTTTAAAACATTACATAAAAATATGAAATGATACAAAAATTTCTCAATTCATGAATTTATGTAATTAAATGAATTAATTAGGAAAAAACTTAATAATTTTTCTTATGTAATTTGGTCTCCCAATTCTAACATAAAAATTAACGTATTAACATGTAGCTAAAAAACCATAAACCCTACGCTGCATGGAACATTGGTGCAATAGCAAGAGCCAACGGCTACACAAACCCACCCTTACATCAAACATTACCCTCTTCGAATCTTTTTGTACTTAAACTAAGTGCTTTGTTGCGATCTATATCCATTACTTTTGAGCTTCTTTTGACTGGCAGCACGCGTGCCCAGAGAGTTTCAGACTCAACTTCTTCGTCTTGCTGCCCGTGGAGCTTGCTTTTGCCTGGTCTCGGTCTCATCACAATTGTTTATACGCATCTACTTGTGAGCTGTGCCATAAGTTGATGTCACACCGTCCTTTTTAGCCCCACTTCCCCTTCTTCCATGGCATTATAGGACCGTTGATACGACATTCTAAAGGATCGAACACAAAACTTTAGACGCAACAGGTACGGTAATGCGACCATATACTATTGTTTTCTAGGCTTGCATAGTGATTTTATTATATGAAATGCGGTTCCGAAGTGTGGTGGGTGAAGATTAGAATACAGAGGAAACATCAGGATAAGATATGTTAACCGTATCTTCACTTGATTCGAATTGATTATGCAATCTAGTTACTTATATTAAGGTTGTTTAATTAATCTATCACGATCTTGATTAATCTAATGATTGATGTTGTTTCCTTAGTCCAACGATTTTTGTTGGATTTTCTCAGGTGATACCAGTGGTTGTATGTATGAATAAACAATATCATGTCTTATGAACTGTTCAACCTACCTTCATACAAAGTGCTTTACAAGAGGTTTTAATTTGTTGTCGTCATTAGTTGAGATATAGTGAAGAGTTATAATATATAGTTTTAGTCGTCTCCAAATGCAGTTGGCACAATTGTACCCAATATCTATCTGGGATTTTTCTCTCTTTTTTAATCAATTCAATTGTATTCAATGATCACTTTTGACAGATCGATTTTGCAGCAGGTGTTAGGATCTTCTCAATGTGTATATCAATACAAAGCTAAGTCTGGGAGGTAAATTTTGCAAATTTTCATTAGTGGATGTCTCAATCTTGGCAAAAGTGCAGATTTCTAAATATTTGTTTCACCGTTCAAAGAAGTGGTGTGATATATATCTGAATTATCTTTTTGTGTGCACGATATATCAAGGTACAGTTACAGGTGTAGGTGAAGCTTGGCAGTGTAAGTAATGCCTGATGACGCTGGTGAACGGTCGCGCCCTTTATGATCTCACATTACCGGATTAGAGCTAGCTTAGTAGATTCTGATCATCTTGCTTTAATCTAGCAGCCAGAAGGTTACTTGTTCTCCTTTGATAGGGTTTTGACGATGATATTGGAATTTAGTTGCTGAAAAAGGTTACTTGGTTCTCTTCTGATAGGTATTGGAAATTAGTTGTTCTAATCAATCACGCAGCCGAAATTTCAAGCACAAATTTTGCTATTTGAGGTAGCTTTAGTATGAGATGATCAGTTAATAATTGACAAGCTGTACCTATGACTTCAAACTTCATAAAAGATCAACCTCACCTTGTGTTATATGATTGAATTTATTATCGAACGTAGCTACATGGGGACTAGTAATGGATTGGGCCTCCCAAAATTTTAAAAAATTAAATATTATATATATATATATACATATATGAGGATGAAGTTATTTGAAGGTTAGTAGTGTATTGGGCCCCCCAAAATTTTAAAAAATTAAATATTTGGACCCTCCCATTATAAATTTCTGGCTCCGTCACTGCGATGAATTGAATTACATCTATCATTGTACTTTTGAATTATTAATTTATAAACTAAATTGTTTGAAATACATAATTACATGTTCATTATTTAATAATTATAAGTGATAATTACAAGTAAATAGCACTTATTTTTTAAAAAATAATATTTATAGTATTAATAACAATGTCTTAAAAATTGAATTGGGAATAAAACCGATAAAACATAAGTTTAAGATTTAAAAGGTTCAACTAAGATTTAATAAAACTAAAGAGATTATTAAATAAAAATTAATTGATTTACAAAAACTTATTAATTAATAAAAATTGATGAATTAATTAGAAAAAAGAGTTATTAAAATAAAACAAACCGAAAAATTAAAAGACAGTTCAAGGTTTTGTGGCTGATCCGATCAAATCGTTCGAGTTTTTTAATGGTTGTATTTTATTAAGAAATAAATCAATTACGTGTTCATTAGTGGATAATTACTATTAAATAACATATATTTTATGATAATAATATTTATAGTTTTAAAATTGAATAGCTACCATTATTTACTATTTGCCTCAGTACTTTTTCTTGAAAAGAATGTTTGATTATTTGCCAAGATTATCAA
>JANKOE010000006.1:63879824-63895810 GCA_026284465.1 Erythroxylum citrifolium
TGTGAACTATGATCCATTTACTACTGCTTGCCCTAATTTTGATGTTAATTTTGAAGTAAAAGGCTTATTGATTAATTTCCTTCCTAAATTTCATGGTTTGGCAGGAGAGGATCTCTACATGCACCTACAATCCTTGTCTATGATCTGTTAGAGTATGAAGCCAGTAGGAGCGCCATTAGACCAAGTTCTATGGAAGGTTTTTCACTTGTCCCTAGAAGGAAAGGCACGGGAGTGGTACATGAGCCTCCCAAGGCATGTGGCGAATGCCTATCATAGCTCGGCCAATTCAAGGAAAGCTTTCTTAGAAAAGTATTTTCCAGCTTCCAGGACTTCATCGATGAGGAAGGAGATTTACTCAGCAAGGCAAGATTATGATGAGTCCCTTTATGATTACTGGAATCACTTCCAAGACCTACTGTCCAGATGCACCCATCACCAGATACCTGATGAGCAGCTAGTGCAGTGTTTTATGATGGGTTGAAAAGTCAAGAGAAAGGTATGCTGGACGTGGCATCGGGAGTGTAACACCCCACTCTCGCAAGACACGTACTCGACATTTGTGGTGATGTCCGAGTACGTATCCGACAAGGGTGGCATGCTAGAACGATCATTCAGTCAAAATTTATTTCAAAACTTATGTTCCTTTTCAACAAGGTACACGTAAGCGAAAATCACTAATCAAATCAGCTCTTGTTTTTTAAAAACATTTCCATTCACAAGTTACAATTGTTACAAACATTAGTATTCAGCAATAATTTAGGCCCATTTCAGATACAAAACACTTGAAATCATAAAGTCATTTCATTACCAAATCATGTACATACACTTTGTACAATTTTTACGGAACATAATTCAAAAATTAAATCACTAAAGACATATGCAGGTGCAAACTGATCCCGACCCCTAATCCACATCAGACTTCAGTGGCTATACTCCATTTAGCCTAGTTGAAAATTCCTCAAAACTTGAAAAGCCACATTGCAAATTTTGCTAAATTTTGCAAACTTAGTGAGTAAACCATCACTGATGAGTTCACTGGATTATGCATACGCATCACATATATCACAATTAGTCATTCAAAGATATTCATATAACATGGCATCTCATATGATCACACATTTCACATAGCCAAGTATAGCAACAGTTCACACTTCAGCTCTGCAAATCATTTAATGAATTTCAATCTATAAGAATGCTATATGCATAAGACTTACATTCGTTCTTATTGTTGTGATTGAATGCCTATCACACACTTATACAAATACTAGCCTATAAAGCTCAGTCTGAACAGAATCACAGAGCATAGCTCTACGTGCACACACATATATCACGGAGCAAAGCTCTACGTGGAAGCGCTTCATAGTGGCAATTCAAGTCACAACGCCTTTATCTGAGCATGCATTTTATGAAATGCTTCAAATACTGATTATGCCATATCAGATAATCACATATGATGTTCAATCAGAAACTCGTAATCACCGGACCTAAGTCCGGCATTCAACATTTGTTGAGAAATCACATATCATATAGGATTTCACATCAAATCGGAGCACTTCCAATGCATCAAAGATGAATATGGCTTACATGGCAATCACATATGATGCTCAAATAAAACTCATAATCATCGCACCTAAGTCTGGCATTCAACTTTCGTTGAGAATTCTCATCATTCAGAATTTCATAGCACTCAAAGCCACAATTAAAGCACTTCCAATACAATCCCGAATATTGATCTCCTTGGATAATTGAAGTCCGGAATTCATAGACAAATCACAAACAGTTTGATAATATTTGAAGCTAACAAAAAAAATCAAATCAATCCTAGGAAATCATCTAGGTTGACTCACAGTATGCTCCAATAAGCTATTGCCTACATGGTCCGGCAATGTCCTACTGGCTTCCAATATGCTCCTCTAAAATAGGCAAAACACACTCATAATTATCACACTTTTGCACAATTACACAAGTGGTTCTTTTATGCACATCAATATAGATAATATATGCACAATGCATGTTCAATGACAATTCCTGGGTACGATAATGCGATCCTTATAAAAAATCATTCAGAAATCAAAGCCCTCATTTATACCACGTATATTTACAATTGGATTGAACAAAACAATGTCACACAATTTCCTAAATTCATTGACCACTTCAGATTTTTCCTATAATACATATTCGGGTCAACTTTCCATACTAAATATGATAAGGTAAATGACCAAATTAGACAAAACTTCCTTATGTAAAGTTGTTCGTCCATTTCTTAGCTTTCTAGTGACACCAAAATTGTTTAATTTGGTTCTGTATGTGAAAAGATATACTCAAAATATCTTAGATTGTTCTTAAGTTCCAGCAGAATTCTTACCTCCACTTCCAACCAAAAATTGAAAATCTTAAAGACTTAATTAAAACTCCATTTCTTCATACAAGTTGTATCCCTATGTCTCTAGTTTATTCCAAATCAAAAATCACCCAATTTGGATAAGTACATAGAAAGGTATGGTCAAAATACGAAAGCATGTTTAAGCTGTCAAGGGGAACCCTCGCCGCGAAGTGCACAAAAAATGAAGTCGCGATGTACAGTCCAGAAATTAGTTTTTCTCAGGATTTTTTTGCAACGAACACCGCGACGAGCTCAAGGGTGAGTCACGCGTCGCGATGTACAAAAAGAAATGAATCGTGGAGAGAACAAAAATGGAGGCTTCGACGTTGATCACAGAAACTCGTCTTCCCTGCTTTCCAGATTCTTTTTAAACCCAGATTTCACTCTCTCACTCTACCATCATGCACTTCTATTTCTCAAAACGATCTCTAAAACTTCTCTTCTTTTAACTCCTAATTCAGTTCAAAACATTTACATAAGATCAAAATTTAAAATTCACACTTAAACATCTAATTCATTTCTGCTGATGCTCAACAGATACATATGTAGACAACACCCATTTTCGGTTTTCTCTAAACCATGGCAGAGTGTATATGCATATCCATCGATTCTCATAGACTTCTGTATCATTTTCATCCTACTCTAATTTCCTGCACTTTAACATCATCCATTTCAATGTAACAATAGAAACTATTTCATAGTTTTCTGGACTATGCCTATTTCACAAATCCATCATACAGGTTACTCAACACCAAAATCACACTTCATGAACTCATGCATGTATGTACATTTCTACACCGGAAACTAAACATCATCAGAACTACTTACTCAATTCAGTTATCCCCAGCAGTAAAAGTGGATCAGTGACAACTAATAAGAATAACATGTCAATATTCAGTGATGAACGAAGAACACGAACAAAGTTCTCTACTGAGTGGTTTCGGTGGAAATCAAACGCTACAATAATTCTTTCTGACCAAAAATAATAATTCGTGGGTTCATTGCATATCCTTCACGTGTGCTATGTGTCTCCACCGATTCACCATTTGTCCTAATAGTAATTTGCCATTTGTTCCAATTTTAAACTGCCACGTGTCACACCATAATTGGCCCAAAAATCATGATTTTTCACAAAATTCACTAAAATTCCAAAATATCCTAAATAATACCAAAATTGCCAAAACACATTTTAATCATATTTAACGACTCAATTGTACCCGGAAAATGCCAATGAATGCATGTACAATCATATTAATGCGCAAAAATGTGCATGACACAATTAATTCATGCATGATGTGTATTTTCCTAATTTCTCAGAAATTCTCATAATTCACAATTTTAGCCCTCACATAGGTAACGGGATGTTACAAAAACAGCATGTTATGCACTTACGACAAGTTTTCCAAGTCTTAAGGGAAAACAAACTATACGTGAAGAGGGAGAAATGTGCTTTTGCACAACATGAAGTCATATTCTTGGGGCACATTGTGGTAGGAGGCAAGCTTAGGATAGACAAGTCCAAAGTGCAAGTCATCTATGATTAGGAGCCACCAAAGAAGGTGTCTGAGTTGTGTTCCTTTCTTGGCCTTTTCAATTACTACTAAAAGTTCATCAAAGGTTATTCCTCCCTCGCATCCCCACTCACTGATCTATTGAAGAAGAATGGAGTTTGCGCTTGGGATGCTAAGTGTCAAGTAGCATTCGAAGCGTTGAAGCAAGCGATGATGGAAGAACTAGTGTTGGCCCTTCCCGATTACACCAAGGCGTATGAGGTACATATTGATGCTTCTGATTTTGGGCATATGAGGTACATACTGATGCTTCTGATTTTACACTTGGTGGTGTTTTAATGTAGGATGGTCATCTGATTTTTTATGAGAGTCATAAGCTAAATGATACTGAGCGTCGCTATACGATCTAAGAGAAGGACATGACCGTGGTGGTGCATTGATTGCGAACTTTGAGGCATTACTTATTAGGCTCCAAGTTTGTAGTCATGACTGACAACGTTGCCACAAGTTACTTCCTCAACCAAAATAAGTTAACGCCCAAGCAAGCTAGGTGACAAGCTTTCTTGGCGGAGATCGATTTTATGATGGAGTATAAGCCGGGCAAGGCTAATATGGTGGTCGATGTGGTTAGTAGGAAGGTCGAGCTAGTCGCCATCACAAGTCCAAGTTTTCCTTTGGTGGACCGTATCAAGGAGGGACTGGAGCATGACCCACAAACTAAGAGTTTGATGGAGTTGGCAAGTATGGGGAAGACACACCAATTTTGGCTTAAAGATGGGGTGTTCACAACCAAAGGCGATCGTGTGTACATGCCAAAGTGGCAAGGGTTAAGAAAGAAAATCATTAAGGAGCGTCATGACTCTAATTAGGCGGGACATCCTGGTGTACATCGCTCGTTGGCACTCATTGAGTGTGTTTACTATTAGCCCCAAATGCGCGATGATATCAAGTTATATGTGAAGACTTATCTTGTGTGCCAACAAGACAAGGTGGAGCAAAATAGACCAGTTGGTTTGTTAGAGCCATTATGTGAGGACCCAAACTATACCCTAGTAGGAACGTTTCTTGCATGAAAGTATAGGTAATAAGTGTTAACGATTAGGAAAGTGAGTGTTTAGTTTGAGACATAATCGGTATTAATAGAATTTGTAGGGGTATTTCGGTAATTTATGTTAATTGTGTTATAAATGCATAAAGATACATTAATCATGGACTAAATTGCTAAATGTATTCAGATGGAATGCAATTTCATAGGATAAGACAAAGGCATGGTCATTTTTGTTATTAATGAAAGAAACCAATAGGATGGAACCATTTGTCATATGTCCCACACCATAACACTTAGCCATTTGGCAAATGGCATGTCACCCATCCGTACCTTTGTCTAAAAACATGCAAATGAAGAAGGGGAAGGGTCGGGAAACACAAAAATCTACAGAAGATTGTGCTTTTCTCTCTCCATCCATCATCTTGTTAAATCCTTTTGTGCATTTGAAGTTAAGGTATGTTAATTGCATGTTTTGGTGTGAAATTTAGCTCCTTTCTCATCTCCTCTTCAGATAGGGCTTTGTTATGCATTTGTGATTGTTGGAAATGATTAGTGAATGGCTATGTTGTGTGTAGAAGAGAAGAAGACCAAAGAAGGCAAGCAAGTAGAGTGAAGAATAAGGGTTTTGAAACACTCCTTTCAAAGTATGGAAATTTTGACATGTTGCTAGGTCTTCTTTAGTGTAACGTAAAGGGTTTTGTTAAGAGAAGTATCCTAGATGAAAATGGGATGTTGCGGGTTCATTTGAATGTGGCTTTGGCGTTACTTTTGCATACTAAGACTGAAGTGAGTTAATTAGAGTGTGTACCTCATTAAATGGAGTGGTTCCACTGAACAAACATCGATATTTTAGCCATACCTTGACCTGTAGATATCTAAATGGGATGATTTTAATTGGAGATTAAACTAAATACATATTTCTACAACATTCATGAAGGAATTGAATTTGATTTCTGTCTCTAAGCATTTTGAAATTTGACTTGAAGTTGAGTTCTAGTTGTTGTCCCTGTTTGAGAATAGTCTGTAGTATTTTAGGTATAACTCTCGGAATAATGAACCAAATTGCATTAACTTTACGTTATTAGAAACTTAAGATATAGAGAAAATTTTGTTTAAAAGAACATATTGCCTAAAAACCTCAGTTTATATGTCAGAAAGACCATACATAACTGACCTGAAAACCTGCCCTGAGAAAAGCTAGAAATCAGGTACAGTCGTGCATCACCCCCATTTTTAGTCCAAACATGAATTTTTCCTTACCCAAATGCTACTGAATCTCCTCTAAACTCTTTCGGATATCACTACAATTTAGCAAACCTAGTTATTAAGGTAAAATGAGACTCATGCTTATAATGAGTAATTACTTAAATGCTTTCATTGATGCATTATTACAAAAACTTATATTCATAAGACATATTAAGTTTGGTCGGGTGTGAATGAACACTTTCAATTTGAGCATGAGGGAATAACTTTATATGTTATGCATTATTTCTTTTACATATGGCTCTAAAATGTGATATGATTTGCTTTAACCTGCCAAGTCCTAATTGTGGGTAAATAGACATGCCTAGAAAGGTCTGCAGCTATTTCTGTTCTTAGACACTCCGGTCTCTTCTGTTTTAGAGACTTAAGTCTCTTATGTTTCTGTTGATACTAATCATAGGTATCTTCTATTCTGTTCTCGTTACCCACTTTTGAAAAGATTAGCAAGCAGTTTTGTATGTATTTTGATATTTTTTTTGTTTTGATGTAATTGATAGTCGAATTACTCTCTGATTTGAATAATCAAAGAATTTTACGTGATATGTCATGATTCATTTGCATGTAAATGTTAGACGAACTTGTATCTTGCTTTATTTAATTTCCCATTAAGCTATATGCTTAGTACAATGGTTTTTTTCCCCTCCGTGTAGGTCTTAATAAAAAGGGTTAAGGCTAGGACAATGATAATGGCCAAAGAAGGATTTATTATGTTTTGGGAAATTTTGTCCTTAAACTTTGAGTTGTATTCAATATTATGAGACATTTTTTATAGTTTGTGTAAATGACCTGTAATATCCATAACATAAGATGGGTTTGATTTTAAGGCATAGAATTGGTAAATATAATGTGTATATGTCCTCTTTATAACTCAATGACATATGAAATATGATGTATGTTTGCCTTATTTTCTGGGAATTGTTGAAATGTCTTGGTTTGTTTTAGGCTTGTTTTGTGTGTCATCCATATATCCTCCTAGGGGGTATTAAGGTGTTACATATTACCCGTTCCAGAGAAGCCTTGGGAGAGTATTTTAATGGATTTCATCACATGCCTACCAAAATTCGAGGGATGTAACAACATCATGGTAGTGGTGGATCGATTTAGCAAGTATGGAGTGTTCATCCCAATGCTTACAAAATTCACAGTCGAGGATGTGACATGCCTATTCTTTTGAAATGTGGTGAAGTATTGGGGCATACCAAAGACGATAGTGAGCAATCGAGATACTCGCTTCGCCGGGAGGTTTAGATGGAGCTGTTTAAGTTATTGAGGTCCAAGTTCAACTTCTCTACAAGCTTTTATCCTCAAACCGATGGCTAAACCGAGAGGGTGAATGCATTATTGGGGTAATTTTGAGGCATTATGTGAGTGTCAATCAACATGATTGGGCAAAGTTACTTGATGTTGCCCAATTTTCATATAATTTGCAAAAGAGTGAGTCGACAGGAGCTAGTCCACTTGAGATCGCCACGGGGCAACAACCAATGACTCCTCATACTTTGTTAATTGGGTATAAGGGTCCAAGTCCTATAGCATTCAAGTTTGCTAAAGGTTGGTATGGAGTAATCGACATGGCACGCGTATACTTGGTAAGAGCTGCCAAGCGAATGAAGAAATGAGTCGATACCAAGAGTAGACACTTGGAGTTTGAGGAAAGATACTTAGTAATGGTGAAGCTCCTTCCCCATCAAAGTTGACTATTCGCCAAGGTGCGTAAGGGGCTAGGAAGGCAATACAAGGGTCCTTTTCCCATAGAAAAAAGAGTTGGCAAGTTAGCCTATCGTTTGACATTACCTTCACATTTGGAGATGCATCTAATTTTCATGTGAGCTTATTAAAGCCGTATCATGCCGATAAAGAGGAGCCAAGTAGGGGTGAGTCGAGGAGAGCACCCATGACCATCACTACTTCTCACGAGTGAGAGGTAGAGGTAATTTTTGGGCATTATGTTATACCGAGGAGGGGTTTCCATATAAGTTATGTGGAGTACTTTGTGAAATGGAAGGGAGTGAGGCGAGTTGAGAGCATGAGCTCATATTATGAGACTACAAGGATATGATCGCGGCCTACAAGGAGGACGCGACGAGGGCATCGCTAGAATGAGTGGGGGAGAATGTCACGTTTTGCATGTTTTAAAGCCCACAAGATGAGGTTTGAGCCCAAAAGAGTCTTTTAGAGCATGTTGGAATCTTCAGGAAGATTCTAGAAGCTTCTGAAATATGGTAGAAGCTTATAGAGGACCTTGGAAGCTTTTAGAACATGGTAGAAGACTATGGAAGCTTATGGAATATTGTGGAACAATATGGAACATTATAGAAGCTTGTAGAATATTGTAGATATGTACATAATGTACAAAAAAATATGTAGAGAATTCTAGATGGTGATTGTGAGCCCTTTGATCAAATGAATCCTAGTCATCCATTGAGGAGGTGAAATGCTATAATACTCAAGGGATTTATTTGTAGCATGCATAGAAGTTCTTAGTCATTGTCTTATAAAAGCTTTCTTGAGCAATAGAAGCATTCTCCAAGTTTCTTCATTCTTGTTCTTATTTTATCCTTCATCTTTACTAACTTCTACTAGCTTTGTTTCTAGCATTTGAGGGAGAGACTGACTTAGTTGCAAGATGTACTACTAAGTGTCGTGCGATTCATTAGTAATGGACCAAGTCCGTGACACCATGCAATCTTAAAGTCCAATTGTAGCAATAAGATTAGGGCGAGTCTAGCAAAGTCCCTTTTTAGGATCCAAGCCCTTCCAGCTATCTGGGAGGAACAAGTGTGTCTACTACTATTGTTGGACTCAAATATATAATAGTGTTCGGTTCCTAAGTTTGATAAGAACACATTCAGTGATTATAGAAATAACCTAAGAATTCTGAGTTACTCATTGCCTATTATTTCCATTTATTTTGGTTATATTAAAATAATTTATAATTGCTACATTCTAAAAGATTATAATTATTATTTAATCAAAGAAGAATTAAAAAGTTAAGATGATTCCCTTTGTATTTCATAACAATATTCAAATGCATGTGAGTTTTAACATATTATTATTTTTCTATTCAATCATCCAAAAGCAAAGAAAGTTAGACCAACTCTTAATATATAGGTAAATTTATTACTCCCTTGCCGTTCTATACTTTGGTTCTATGGTGTAGTGGTTAGCACTCTGGACTTTGAATCCAGCGACCTGGGTTCGACTCCCGGTAGGACCTCCTTTTGTCAACGAGTAGTTTACTACTAGCTAAGCAAACAAACCATCAGCTCGAAGTCACAAGCACCTAAACCTTTTTTTTGTTTTTTTCTCGATGGATTAACACAAAACTTTTTCTTTTAACACCCACCAAAAGCCAGGTAAGTACATATGTACATGTGTATACGCAAGTAGAAGCCGCCGCCAAAATGAACGATCAAATATCGAAGAAAGAAAAGGTGGCAACAGCCAACCTGAAAATGCCAAGGAAGTAATCGCAGCAGTGACAAAAACAGGAAAATCTCAAAGTTTTGTGATTACAAGAAATCAGCATTATCTGTGGACTCGTCCGAAGATGCACTGAAGAAGACAACATTAAAAACTTGTAAACGTACAATTCAACACCTCGTAAGTTAAAGAAAGAACAAAACCGGTTGTAATTACCATTTACTAATTTGCTTTAGTTGACCGTTTCTCGACGATGGCTTATAACGTAACTGAAGTATGACCCACAGGGGCGGTTGGCCAGATCCGTGGCCGTGAATAATTATGAATATTATTTTTTATCCTGACCCTGTTCAAATTTCAACAGTAGTTCAAATAAAGAAAGTCAAATTGGAAAAGACCTTTTCTTTTCCTCTATTATTGAGAAAGTAGCCGCCTTTATTTGCTTTTGATCTGGGCCACTTTTTGGGGTTTTGTTTATTGGTTTTAATTTCATTTTTCCTATTTGGGTTTTGTTTTGTTTTTTATTTTTTTGAGTTGACATTGTGAAGTGAACAGTTGTATCCGTCTGTTTGTTGGGCGCTGAAATTTGGAATTTTAGAGGAAAAGGGGTGGCTTTTGTACAGAAAAAAGAGATGAGGGAGATGTGTGTGCCGCCGCCGCCACCACCTCCGCCTCCTGATTCGTCTGCCGGAGCTGATTCGGCCGCTGGAGAAGACGATGGGACGGATCGGCTCAGGATTTACCAAGAGTGGAAAGGCAGTAACGTAAGCTACTCACTTACTTTCAATTGATCTGTTGTACCGGTTAATTTGATCAATCAGAAATGAAAAGGAAGGGTTATAGCTCATTCTAGGATTGTGCTACGGGATTTTGGTTGATGAAAGCGTGATTATTGACTTGGGGTTTTGGAATATGGGCACTAGGGTTCGTTTTAAGTTTTGGAGTTTTAGTAGTCAGAAGGGAATTGGGCAAGTAAAGCTAGGACTTTTTAAGGTAGGATATGAGAGCTTGGAGCTTCTTACAACGGTTTTGCTGGTTAATTGGCCGAGAATTTTGCAGTTAGGGTTGATTGTTAAGTGGATTCAGATCAATGTTTTAGTTGAGTGACTCAATTCATCTTGTTTCTTGAGAGATCCTCACAAGGTTCTAGTTAGGGTGGTGATTTTTCTACGTCTGTAGTCTTTCTAGGGGTGTTGTTCGTTGTCTTTTCCGTACAGAAATCTTCCCTTTTGCGTTATGCTCAACGCGTTCCTCTCTTTCATCTATTTCTTTCTATTTGTGGTGTTTTACTTTTCTCATAAGTAAGCCATTTGATCAGTTCCAGAGATTCTATTTACTTGACAAGTTCTATAGTAACCAAGGCTTTGCCTTCTGTTGCACAACACTGAAGATGTACGATACTTTAGCTTTAACTTCCCTACTCGAATAATTCACAAATGTCACGATTCTGCTACAATGTCAGTGATAAGAACAGATTTTCATACTTAAATACAAAGTCATGGACAAAATTTAGTGTTTGTTGAGTGAAGTATCCACTGAGTGGATGGAAGACCTTCAGTATTCACTCATTCAAGCATTTAGACAGACCACTGTGGCCACAACGAAAGGAAAAATTGCGAGAAGTGTTATAGGATTAAGCAAAGAATTACCTTTCTATTGCATCTTATATCATTTGATTATGTTAGCAATTCAACATTTTGTTCTATTTGCTTCCTCATCTGGGTTAGGTAATAATTGTCTAATATCATTTGTTTGCAGATATTCTTACTTCAAGGGAGGCTTATATTTGGACCGGATGCAAGATCACTTTTATTGACACTATTCCTTATTGTAGCCCCCGTTGTTGTTTTCTGTGTCTTCGTAGCAAGAAAGCTTATGGATGATTTCCATCATCACCTGGGGATATCAATAGTAGTAGTAGTTGTCATCCTGACATTCTTAGTAAGTTATCTTACCTCTATTGAGGAAAGAGTTCGTATGAACTTCTCACTGTTATGCTAATGACAGGAAAATCCCATTTTCTGCTTATTCTGTAACTAATGAACGCATGTACTTTTCAGGATTTGATCTTTCTTCTGCTAACCTCAGGAAGAGATCCTGGTATAATACCTCGCAATGCTCATCCTCCAGAACCAGAAGCTTATGGAGGACAAACTGAGTTTATGACTGGCCAAACCCCACCTTCCCGCTTGTCCCGAACAAGAGATGTTCTTGTCAATGGGATAGTTGTCAAGACCAAGTACTGTGACACCTGCATGCTTTATCGACCTCCTCGTTGTTCTCACTGTTCAATTTGCAACAACTGTGTGGAAAAATTTGACCATCATTGTCCTTGGGTTGGTCAATGCATAGGAGTGGTAATAGTTATTTTCTGCATAATAGTAGTCTCGTTCTCTGGATTTAGTTATTACATTTCCATGGCAATCCTGTAAGGAAACCTGAAATTTTATCCTCCTCATTTTGGGTATAGAATTTAACCTGAAGGATGACTTATGTTTACTATTGCACCAGGAAATGCAGGAGCATGGCTTTCAATTTCTATATCTCATTGAACGTTTAAATTAGTTATAACTTTCTTCTGATCTTTGGGTGCAGCGGAATTATCGATTCTTCTTCATGTTCGTCTTCTCTTCAACTATCCTTTGCATATATGTTCATGCATTTTGCTGGGTCTACGTCACCAGAATCATGAATGGGGAGAGCACTTCAATTTGGAAAGCGATGATTAAGACTCCTGCTTCTATTGCATTATTAATTTACAGCTTCATTGCAGTATGGTTTGTTGGTGGCCTCAGTGTCTTCCATTTCTATCTTATCAGTAAAAACCAGGTAAGAAAGAGTCATGGTGTTTGAAACCTATAGCCATCTCATTTTGTTGTACTGCACCAAAAATAACTTAGGTTTATAAGCTGATGCTGAAGTTATTCCCAACAATTTAGATTTTCTGAAACAGTTTTTTGGTGTGTTTTTGACAGTCTACATATGAGAACTTTAGATACCGTTATGATGGACTATCTAACCCATTCGACCGGGGCTTTATCAAGAATTTCAAGGATGTATTTTTCACCAGTATTCCTCCATCCAAGAACACTTTCAGGGCCAAAGTTCCAAAGAAGCCTCAAATTTCAGGTAGGGCAATTGGTGATAGTTTCCTGAACTCAAAAAGAGAAAAGTCAATAGGTGACTTAGAGAGGGGATTGAAACCAGAATGGGATGAATCTATTCAAGAATTGGAGAATAATTTGGTTTGTAGTGACAACAATGCAGACGAGGGTGTCCGATTTGATGATGTCTCTCCGGACTTAAGTAGGATCCTTCCGCCACAGGGCATGGAAAGTCGGAGTGTCATACACTCAAGGCGTTCTAGCTTGGGAAGGATAAGTGGAAACTGGGAATTGTCTTATGATGTTCCTGCTTTAAGCACTGGGGTTGAATCCAAGGAGGTCTCAGATGGAAGTGGTCGGAACTTTAAGTCCAAAAGCCAAAGGTCAGAGGCGAGCACAAGAACATGACAGAAGGAAAACAAGAAATTATAATTTAAGCCACGAGAAATCAAAAGAATGCATGTCTGATTGTCCAAAGTGTAGTGATCTTCTCTGGCAATCAATTATTTTGTTTTCTTGTTCATTTGATATGGTTAAAATCGCTTGTACTTATATGCTTCCCATCATTATTGTGTATAGTATCTTGCAAGTCCTCGTTGCCCTAGTTTCTGGGATACTGTAATTGATGCAAAAGTGAATTTGCACCACCACATCACGAGTCTTTAGTTCAAGTGCTTGTATTCTGTATGCAGAACTATATAAGTTTTTAAAATCTAAGGATGCTTTTCAAGTAGATGTGTGATAGGCGCTCTTCCCTCAATTTTTCATTTTTTTTACAAGTCTAAAGCTTCCTGCTATGACTCCAGTCAATTGTTAGTTCTGTTTGTTGATCCTTTCTTAGTCTTCTATTCTCATCCCCATCCCCAATAAAAACCTAAATACTACAATCAGATTCAATCTGCTTTCCATCCTATTTGTTTCTAATAATAGCTAGTGGTAGATACAGCAGCTCAGAAACCTGCCAATGCGAGTTCTGTTCTTTTAATACTCCTTGGTTTCTGCATAGCAGCAGTTGCAACATCTATGCGAGCTTTGAATTATTTCTTCAGATAGAGAATATGTATCTCAAATTGCAATGGTCACCAATGGAATTCAAGATTAAGTAAATTCTCAATGTGTAAAGAAAAAGTTCTGATGAGGAGTAATCACAACCAATCTATAGATGTCTGATCAAACAACAAAATGAGCACTTCATCCAGCTATTACGTTCAACTCCTAGTTTCTAAATAACCAATTTGCCGTTACTCAAAGGCTAAAATGGATTAGACCTTTATGAAAGTATCAAAATCCGCTTGAATGCTAAATCATATCATTTCTCTGCCTCCAATAAACAGAGGAGAATTCCAAAATGTTTTATATGTAGAACTAAACTGATTAGGAAGACAAATACGAAATGACGCAAATTAACTTGCAGTCACATAACCAATATATCAGGGAATAATGATTCAATGTTATCAATGCATAGACTGGAAACGCTTCATGATGATAAGACTCAAATCCATATACCGCTGCGCACAGTTGGAGAGGCACGAAGATTCACTGGAACTGAACTTACTCCCAGGTGTACCAGTAATGCATTTATCCCAGCAGGCACTCGTTAGCTTCGCCACCATTTCATTAACCACAGCTTTTTCCTTCTCTTGCTGCACACAGATCAAGGATATCATTAAGAAACAGAAAATAAACAAAAAAAATCACACATATCACCATCATTAAACTACAACAGAAATTCATTTCCATAATGTTTTTTACAATTAATTTCAATCCCAATCTTCCAGAATACCCAAAAAAAGAACAAAGTTATCCAAAGCTTCATTGCTTAATCATTCAACTAGTTTAGAAACAAACTAACCAAGCAAAATACTCAAACTTGACAAGCTCTCTTGCCCACTTAGTCAACCTTCTTTGAACAAAAGGGGGGAAAAAAAACAATAACCACAAAAAGTAAACCACATCAGCGACGCCCCAATAAACAAGCTGCGATTATAGTCCCAAAAACACACTGAAATCGACTTGTCAAACCATGCACATAATGTGTTTGATAGGCAGCAAAACAGCAAGAAAAAGAATTTGTAACAAGCAAGGAAAGATCAAACTAAAGCAACCAAACACAGGAGACGAGGGATTGAACTAACGGTAAGGAATCTCTGCAATTCATCGGAACTTAGTGCTGAAGGATCCATTGCTCGTTCTAAACTTGTTTCATCGGTTGCCGAAACACTTCGTCAATAAACCCTAGACAAAAACCCATGAAAACGACGCCGAATTATAAGCCCAGTTAAGTTTTCAGGTTGAATATTATGGACCTACAAGCCCAAAAAGCCATTGCTTGATCACTATTTCCTACTTTATAATACAATAAAAGCCAATAGTAAATAAGATATTTCATAAGAGAAAAAAATATTTTAAAAGAATAGCATACTAAATAAAAAAAATGTACCTTTATAATTTCTTAGACATTAAGCATTACCTTTGACATGCATGTCATGATGATTTATTATATCTACAAATTTGAAGATGATAATTGGAGGATCATTTGCAAGATACTTTCCCATTAAAGAAGTGATCCTATAAACTTATGCAAGTAGAGATGATTGAGCTATTAACTAAAATAATAATAACAATCAAAACCAATGTTTTAAAAATTCGGGAGTTAAATCAGTAAGACAAAAGGTTTAAGGTTTAATGTTTAAAATATTCAATCAGTACTAGTCCGTCATAAAATCAACTAAAGATTAAATAAAATTAAAAATTTTAAAATATGATTGAAGGAGATTTTCCTTACCTATAAAAAATTTAAAGTTTAATTAAAATAGAAATTGTTAAATAAAAATTAACTAATTTATATTAATTTATAAGAGCTTAACAATTTATAAATTGATTGATTTTTAACAATAAAAAATATTAAAATAATTGAATGGAAAATTCAACCGGTTCAAGTGACTAATTAATTAATAAATCGATCAATTTTTTTTTGTCTTAGACCAGAGTATCCACCGGCGGACCCAGTGACTAATCCCCTCGCTGGTTTGTAGGCACCTCAAAGGTTAAGATAACTGGCCCAAGGATTTAAGGCTGCTCCATACCTAAAGTCAAGGATCGAACCATGACCTTTGGTTAAGGATGGATGAGTCTCTGTCACTCAACTACACCCCTTGGGTTTAAATCAATTGATTTTAACAACATTTTATTTAACAGGAAAATATTAATATGAGGAATAAAGTGTGAATACTAAGGTTGCAGATTTCAGAAAT
>JANKOE010000006.1:63927847-63938911 GCA_026284465.1 Erythroxylum citrifolium
TTCTGTGTTCTGTATAACTGCAAAGCATGAAATCCATCATTTGATAAAATGATTCCGAGCATGATTATGTGCTTCTGGTTGGGCGAGAGTGGAACCATTCTGTTCGTCACGTGCACGTCGACAAGAGCCTTCTCCCGGCTGCCCGCTTGTGGCATATGAGCTCCGAAAAATGGACTCATTCTGTTCATAGGGTAAACTTCGATTTCTCCATTTTGTTTCCATGGGACCCTTGAGCCATTTTTTGTGCATTACATTTGTGAATTGTCAAATTGATGCATACATGATTTGTATTTGGTGATGCTGTCGCCTGTAACCAAATATAAAAGAAATCACTTCTGTTAAAACAAATTAATGTAGTAGCGGTAAGCGGATATCGTTCCCCCGAGGAATCTTTAACAGTAAAGTTAGCTAGTTCAAATGAAAATAGAAAAGGGGGGGTTTTTGTCACTTACTGAAATAATAATGAAAATTAAAGAAAATTGCAAATTGAAATAATTAAGTTGACAAGAAAATTAATTAATTGTAATTAAATTGAAATCAAAAGAAATAATAAAATAAACAAACTCTATAACTGGTCTTTTAATAAAATTAACAAAAATAACAAGTGTAATTGTGCATAATCTTAAGACAATAAAAACAGAAATTAAATTAGCCTAAAAGCCTATGATTAAACTACTTGGAAATTGTAAAAGAATTAAACTATAAAAGATGAGTAAACTAAATGCGGCAACCAAGAGAAGGAGTATGCGATGTTGCTGGAGACTTCAAGAAATAAATCCAATTGCGGCAACCTTAGGAAGGAGAAAACGAGGATGCTGGAAAATAACGAAGAGACTTGGGCAAGGGAAGAACAATCAGATGCGGCAGTTTTGCTGGAAAAACAGAGGATGTGCGATAATCTAACCTAATCTATGATTAAACCCTAAGCTAATGTCTCCGGCAGCAAATACATGTATATAATAGCTGCGGCAATCATATGAGTTTCCTCTTTCAATTAAACCTCTTCATTCATCCCTAATTTAATTCAATCTCTTCCTTTTATCTTGATCAGATATTGTCTAGATTAAGTAGTCTTCCATTTTCAGTGGGAAATATCTTGAAAAGAAGTCCAGCAGATCTTGGATGGTTGTGTTCTAATTGAAGACGAATTCTTGAATTTTGCAAATTTAGGATTCTGTCCTTAGGCATGCTCACGCCTAGTCTTCGAATTTCGGTCAGACTGGAGTTTTCGAATTTCTTGTGATATTTTTTCTCTTTTCGATCATTTTCCGTCTTTACGGCATTGAAAATCACCTGTGGATATTTAACAAATATTTCCATTAATTTACGAACACAATTTTCACAAATCAACTAAAATAAAGTTTAACAAATATGCATTATAATTGGCTTATTAATCTCAGCAATGCTTCTTTTGTTCTGAGCATTGAAAGTTATCGTGATAGATCTCGTGGTGTTCTTGATTTGTCTCCGAAAAGATGTATTGAAAGGATTTTGAATAGATTCAACATAAAATCACTCTACACATAACTCTATGACTCTTTGCCCCTCTAATTGCCAAAACCGAATGCTTTACCTGCATAAAAGACTTCAACACTGCTTCTGATACACCAGAAATAATCGAGTTGTTAAAACTACCCATTTGTGTAAGCTTTCCAGGTATTTCCTGAAGAGATATCATCAAAACTGCTGGAAGGGATCGATGTCTTAGAGGTCTCTCTTAAAAATAAAAATTGGCACAGTGGACAATCACAATGAACTTAATGGACTAAAAAGATGAAATAAGTAGCTTATTCTATCATGAGAAAAATATAATGAATCCAAACCCAAACACAAATGAATCAAGAGAGTGAGCTAAGAAACCTGAGGCCTAAGCCCAGAATGGGCGAACTGT
The DNA here is from genome assembly GCA_026284465.1 of Erythroxylum citrifolium. Lineage (NCBI taxonomy): Eukaryota > Viridiplantae > Streptophyta > Magnoliopsida > Malpighiales > Erythroxylaceae > Erythroxylum > Erythroxylum citrifolium. The sequence continues at coordinate 63,929,739 of JANKOE010000006.1, forward strand.
TTTGAGACCAAAAGCCATGAACTGACAAAGTACATAAATTACGTATTAGCGTACTAACCAACACCATTTGACCCGCTAAATTGAAAAAAAAAAGGATTATGAATACCAGAAGAAGAACCAATTAAGATTTAAGAATAATATGCGCGCACGCATGACGTGGAGGGCTGGAATATATACATACGACTTTAAAAATATTTAATTGCAAGTCAAATAAGAATGACGCATGATATGAACACTATCGAAGCAAATTAAAAATACAGTTAATTCAGGAAGTGTGGTTGAGTGGTAGGGATTTATCCATCCTTAATCAAAGGTTAGGGGTTCGATCCTTAACTTTGAGTATGGAGCAATCTTAAATTCTTGGGCCAACTGTCCTACCCTGTGAGGTGCCTATAAATCAGCGAAGGAATTAGTCACTAAATCCACTAGTAGATACCTTGATCTAAGACAAAAAAAATAAATAAATATAGGAAGTCATGACCTCTAAAACGCGTTACATTTATATTCAAAAGAAGATGAGCTGGTTCCAATGATTTGGTCAGTTTTCATGTACCTAAATTAATGCCATACGATCGCATCAGTTACGACTTACCTTCAATATATACACTTCAATTCAAAGGCTTCATCACATCATTCTCTAACTCTGCACGCTTGAAAACAAAAAGAAAGACTACTACACTACACGCGTTACAGATAAAACTTAATATCCTTTGTAATTACAGCTAAGCGTTTTTCAAAGCCATCAAACCTTCCATTCCGAAAAAAACAAATTAATTAATCCACTTGATTATCTAACTATTGCTTTTAAAACTAAACTATATTCTTTTTCTTCTTCTTCTTTTTGTTTTTTTTTCAATTAAATGAAGATGGATGTAGATGGACAAAGTCAACTCTCTAGACTCAGTATTATTATGTGCCTGAAATGACAAATGAAGAAGAAGAAGTATACAGCTGAGTTTTATATTCCCAAAGCCAGAATATGTTCTTTTCACGACATCACATTCACATGTATTGAATTAATATAACTATAGATGGTTGGATATATATTTATCCACAGTAACATTGGAATCGTGCAGGTCACGTCCTTAGTTTCTGAATCTACATCTGTAAAGCATAATTGACTCCTTCAGGCTCTTTGGCCTCTTTTTCCTGTACACATATGTATGCAGCTACAAACATCTTCATATATTTATACAATTCCTGAATACCTCCGTATGTTTTCTTTTTCTGTTTTCGTCTTAATCTTGGTTGTTTGATATATACATGCTCATATGCAGAGACAGATGATCTCTGTCATCAAAGTTCAGGAAGCATAATTTCTAAGTGTTATCATTCTAGTTTCTGTTTTGCGTGTACATTTCATTCCTCTTCTGAATTTAGAATTATACATACATATATATATATAAAAGATGTACTCGGGAAATCACTGGGGAGGAACGTTTGAGATGGTGAATCATAATAATAATCATCATCACCAAGAAGAAGAAGAAGAAGAAGAGAAGAAGAAGAGTACTATGGAGTGGGACTCAGCTGCCCTTCATCATCAGCATCTGGATGAGACACAACAGAGCTGGTTATTGTACCCTCAAGAGAAGAAGAAAAGGAAAAAGTACGTTGACTTAGGTTGCATATTGTGCAGCCACAAGGTGCTCAAGTGGACTCTCTACTCCATTGGGATAGCATTTCTAGTGATTGCACTCCCCACCATCATCGCCAAGACTTTGCCTAAGCACACCTCTCGTCCTCCTCCGCCTGACAATTATACTCTTGCCCTCCACAAGGCTCTTCTCTTTTTCAATGCTCAAAAGTGTATGTATCCCTTCCTTGATTTATACCTCTTATGCTGATACAAAGAAAAGGCCATATTTACTATAGGAAGATAATATGTGGTTTGATATATAGTAATCTCATCTCTCTGACTCTTATCATCTAGACGATCCATTTGACAATAGATAGACTTCGTCAGCAAAATATATCCTGCTAATTACGTACATAAGGTTGTAACATAGGATTTGATTGAATTAAATCAATTCATGTACATATCCATAGCTGGTAGGTTGCCAAAGAGCAATGGCATAATATGGAGAGGAGACTCGGGGCTACAAGATGGGAATGATACAGACTTGAAGAGGGGACTTGTTGGAGGATATTACGATGCTGGTGACAACATCAAATTCCATTTTCCAATGGCATTTGCTATGACCATGTTGAGCTGGAGTCTTATCGAATATAAACACAAATATGAAGCTATTGGCGAGTATAAACATATGCGAGACCTTGTGAGTTGGGGTACTGATTACTTGCTCTTAACCTTCAATTCTAGTTCCACCAGAATCGATAAGATTTACTGTCAGGTACGTACCATATATACCATACACCCCTTCCTACGTTGTTTATTGGAAATGGGTGGAATAGTGAGTAAAATGCTAATTGAACGCTACAACTCACTCCTTGCTCCTAATTGTATACATAGGTTGGCACAGCGCAGAATGGTTCTACAACTCCAGATGATCATTACTGTTGGGAAAGACCAGAAGACATGGACTATAGACGACCTTCCCTGTTCGTAACTGCGGGGCCGGACCTTGCAGGTGAAATCGCGGCAGCATTATCAGCAGCCTCCATTGTATTCAGAGACGATGATGCTTATTCCAAAAAGCTTAAAAAGGGTGCAGAGACTGTGTTTGCGTTTGCTAGGGATGGTGGGAGACGAAGACGTTATTCTCGAGACAATCCTGAAATTGCAACTTTCTACAATTCCACGGGGTATTACGACGAGTACATATGGGGTGCTACATGGTTGTACTATGCCACCGGGAACCTGAGCTACATTTCACTAGCAACTAACCCAGGCATTGCAAGGAATTCCAAAGCTTTTTACTGGACTCCAGATTTAAGTGTGCTGAGTTGGGATAATAAGCTACCTGCCGCCATGCTCTTGTTAACAAGGTATAGGATTTTCTTGAGTCCTGGATATCCTTATGAGGACACGTTGCAAATGTATCACAATGCTACCATTCTCAACATGTGTTCTTATCTTCAGAAGTACCAAGTATTCAACTGGACTACAGGTACGTACGATGCTCTTGCCACTACATGTACATACATATATATACACACACATTCACGTTTAAGGCTTATATACGGAACATTCGTACGTAAACAGGGGGAATGATCCAACTAAACCATGGGAGGCCGCAGCCTCTTCAGTTTGTAGCAAATGCTGCCTTCCTGGCATCGCTATTCGTCGATTATATGAATGCCACAGATGTTCCTGGATTCTACTGTGGCTCCGAATTTACACATTTGAATGATTTACGAGAATTTGCCACCTCCCAGGTATTTACTCGGATTAGTTGCCATAAGATTTCTATTAGACATGCACACATATATTTTATTTGCTAAGCTATAGACAGATGTTATAGAATAAGAATCCAATGTCAAATAACAGAATGCAGCGAACCAAACTTGACACTGTCAAAAGAAGCTACCAAAGGTTAAGCTCTGACATTTCGATCATAATATAGTTCATTGGATGAGAAGAGAGAAGCTTTAGAAACTTATATATATACACAAAGGAATTAGATAGATTAAGAAGATGAAACGACTTCCATCTCTTATCTGCTTGTTAATCAATGATACATCAGGTAGACTACATATTAGGTGATAATCCCATGAAAATGAGCTATGTGGTGGGGTACGGCGACAAGTTCCCAAGGCAAGTGCATCACCGAGGAGCATCAACACCCCACGATAACAGAAAGTATTCATGCACCGGTGGATGGAAGTGGCGTGATAACCAACATCCAAATCCTAACAACATTACAGGAGCCATGGTTGGAGGACCTGATAGGTTTGACCACTTCCATGATATTCGTAACAATTTCAACTACACTGAACCTACTTTAGCAGGAAATGCTGGATTAGTTTCTGCGCTCGCATCCCTTACCACCACTGCTGGTACCATTGGAATTGATAAGAACACCATCTTCTCGGCGGTGCCACCTCTTTATCCACAAAGTCCACCTTCCCCTCCTCCTTGGAGGCCTTGATACATAATTTATTCAGTTACATATGATCAGTATATCTTCATAAAAAAAGTGTTGTCCTTAAATCAGGAAGATGATTCAGATAGTCACAAGTGATCGGTTACAGCTTGGCCTAAGCTCTTTCATATAATTAGCCGAATATACGTTGCATTCAGCTACCGTTCAGGTATTCAGAATAAGAAGATAGGTTGGTACCTTCGTGAGTATCTACTCGTGCTCCCTTCTGGCTATTGTCTAGCAGAGTTCAAATTCAAAACAATATAGGACAAATGCATACACTTTCATCCACACCAGCAAATGTCTTTTATAAACTAAATCACGTTATGCATCCACAAATGACATTTAAAATATACAAGGGTATTTTAGTTTACAATAAACGTGATTACCATTATCATGAAAATTATGGTCGTTTTATCTTTTTTCCTTAGATTATCTACAGATATGGCTTACATTACCACACCGGCTACAACCAACATGTTATCATGTGCTAAACCCTACCCGCTTGTTAAGGTCCCCAGCTACATGAACTAGATGAAAAACTGATTTTGGGATTTAAATTCTTACTAATATAGCTACAATAAATGAACAAAAGAGAGAGTGAAGAATCTAGAGATTCTAGGGATTGACTCAATTTTGGTAAAGTGATTTTCATAATCACTGTTACTTCTCATTATCAGAAAGAGAAAAAAGATGGTTTATATACCATCAATGATTAGTAATACAAAACCGACAGCAACTAAAAATATAAAGCGCAAAAACTATCTAAACTATCTACATAGTACATATCTCTATAGTATATTTATACAGTACACATCAACACTCTACTGAATAAATACAAGATATTCTACAGCTCCCTTCAAGGTGGAGCTTGGTGCCAATCACACAAGCCCAACTTGGACAATAAAAAAGAAAAAACAGGAGTTGATAAAGCCTTAATAAACAGATCTGCCAATTGAAGTTTGGAAGGAATATGTTGAGGAAGAACGAAGCTTTCTTTATACTTATCACGAACTAAATGACAATCAATTTCCAAATGCTTAGTTCTCTCATGAAAAATAGGATTAGCAGTAATATGAACAACAGCCAAATTGTCACACCATAACAAAATAGGAAAAAAAATGGACACCCGAAAATCAGCCAGCAAATAATAAATCTATTGCAACTCACAAATCGTAGTAGAAAGACTACGATATTCAGCCTCCGCAGAAGACCGAGAAACATTGGTTTGTTTCTTAGTCTTCCAAGAAATCAAAGCATCACCCAAGAAGACACAAAAACTTGTTAAGGATCGCCGACTAAAAGGACAAGCAGCCCAATTCGCATCACAATAAGCTTGTGAAGAATAAGGATTATTATAAGGAAAGAATAAACCTGTAGACAGAGACTACTTCAAATACTTGAGCACATGAATGACAGCCATCCAATGTTGCTCAGTAGGAGCTTGAACAAATTGACTCAACTGTTGAGTCGCATAAGTGATGTTAGGCCTGGTAAAATCAAGATAAAGGAGATGCCCAACTAACCTTCGATATCTATCTAGATTCTCTAATACAGGAGAGCTAGCATCATCAAGCCGACATTGAGGAGATAAAGGAGTGGCTGCCCCTTTTGAACAAGTTAACCCTGTATCCTTGAGAATATCTAACACATACCTTCGTTGATTCACATACAAGCCATTAGATGACCTAGCAAGTTCCAATCCAAGGAAATATTTGACAGACTCCATATCTTTAATAGTAAACTGTTCATGTAAAAATCGTTTGACTTGATTAATACATGCCTCCGTCGGACCCATGATCAATATATCATCAACATACACAACAAGAGCAATATATTCATTTCCTTCAGATTTAAGGAAGAGACATGGATCATGAGTAGATTGCACAAAATTCTGCTTACAAAGAGAAATAATAAGCTTATGATTCCATTGTCATGAGGCTTGCTTGAGGTCATATAAAGACCTCCTCAAATGAAAAACTTGATTACGAGTAGCCTTGGTATATCCTTGTGGAGGTAACATGTACAACTCCTCATCAATATACCCATGCAAAAATGCATTATTTATATCCAATTGATGTCAAGGCCAACCTTTGGCAGCAACAATAGCTAAAAAAATTCTCACAGTAACCATTTTAGCAACTGGAGAAAAGCATTCATTATAATCAACTCCCTCAATTTAATTTTAGCAACTGGAGAAGGTGTATGAGAAGAAGTAAGCACAGTAGGGACAACAACAGGAGCAATATCAATAACAGATACATGTGAAACAAAATCATCTAACCAGTTAGGCCTTTGGGTCACACGAGTACTCCTACGAATAGGCGCTAGACTCTGTTCTAAATCAGTGGAGCATGGAGTATCAGAGGAAGAGGGAGCTAAAAAATTCGAAGAATCCACATCAAGATTTTCAGCTGATGACGATTCTTGAGTCACAACAGATGGTAAAACATTTTGTTTAGGCAAAGGGACTGTTTCTGGATCCAAGGAAATGGGCTGAAAATGAAAATTGTTTTTATAGAAAACAACATCCCTAGAAATGAAAATTTGATGGCATTGCAAATCATAAATTTTGTAGGCCTTTTGCTCTGAAGAATAACCAATAAAACAGACTTGAAAGCCCTAGGTGCAAATTTGTCTTTATGAGGAAAAGTATTAGAAGCATAGCACAAACAACCAAAGGTTCTCAAGAAAGTATAATCAAGTTCCTTATGAAAAAGAATAGAATATGGAGACTTCCATTTTAGAACAGATGTTGGAAGCTTATTTATGATGCAGGTAGCAGTCAAAATGGAATCTCCCTAAAATTGTTTTGGTAAATGGGACTGAAGCATAAGTGCTCTAGCAGTTTGCAATAAATGACTATGTTTTCTTTCAACAACTCTATTTTGTTGTGAAGTATAAGGAGATGTTTTCTAGTGGATAATTCCATAGTTGGCAAAAATTTCCTGATAACTATGACTCAAGAATTCTGTCCTATTATCTATTATAACAACCTTGATTGTCGCATGAAATTGATTTCGGATATGTTTAAGAAATTGTTCTAAGAAAACTGAAGTTTGACTTTTGTGTTTGAGTAGGAAAGTCCAAGTTGTTCTAGAAAAATCATCTACTACGGAGAGGATATAGTATGCTCCATTAATCGACCCTTGCTCATAAAGACCCCAAAGATCCATATGCAACAGTTCAAAACAAGCAACTGTACTAATACTGCTCCTAGGAAAAGGAAGTCTGGTTTGTTTTGAAAGATGACATACATCACACGGTTGTTCAGAAAAATCATGTTATTGAAAGAATTTTGCAACTGTTTCAGTATATTGAGAGATGGATGGGCCAATGTTTGGTGTCAAAACGTCATCAACAACACTATGACATTGTATTGGTTTATTGATACTATTTCCTAAACGTGCAATGTAAGACAAAATGGTATGTCTATGAAAAGAGGTTTTTATCAAGAACATAAAGTCCTGCAATTACCTTCCCAACTGCTAAGACCTCATCAGTCACAAGGTCCTGCAGAACACAAAAGGTTGCATAAAAGGTAAATTTAGTAGAAGATTGACAAGCTAGTTTGTTCACTGAAAGCAAATTATATTTAAAAGAAGGTATAAACAAAACGGATGATAGAATCAGATTATCACAAAGAACAATATTCCCTGTGAAATCTATTGTCTTAATTTTGCCATCTGGTAGGTGAACTGGGGTAAATTTGGCTACGGGTATAGGTTTGTCAAACAAAGCAATATCATGGCACATATAATTGGAAGCTTCTGTGTCTATTATCCAAGAACCACATTCAATTAAACTTACTAAAGTAAAAGAATGATTGAGAATGCTACCTGCAAAGTCATTGTAATGTGCAAAGTTGATGGTATCTCCTCCCTTGTCCTTATTTGCATCTGCTTCCCTTGACTTTGCATAAAACTCATAATGCCTTGTTGAATCATTGCTGCCACATCTCGTCTCCAGGCTGCTTCTTTTGTTTCTTTCTCCATTGAGTAATCCAAAGGTGAATCACTCATATTCACCAACTATTTACTCATATCCCCTCCTTTTTTATCTTTAGAACCCTTATACCAATCCGGATACCCATGAATTTTGAAACAGGTATCTCGAGTGTGTCTCTTCATTTTACAAAAATCACAGTACATGTCCTCCTTATTCATCTGTTTCTTGAAACTTCCTCTACCAATACCTTTTCCACTACTGCCACCAGAACTACGCACCAGTATTGCACTGGTCGTGTTATCAGCAAAGGTAATGTTCACTTCCCTCTGGTTTTCCACCCTAACAACCATCGAGTAAGCCCTATCCACATTAGGCAAGGGATCCATTACCAGATTTTGACTCCTAATTACATCATATTCGTCATTCAAACCCATCAGAAACTGTACCAATCTATCATTGTCCCCAAATTCAATCAATTGTTTAAGAGACCCATATGAACATTTTTTAAGGGCTTCACATGAGCACTGTGGAATGGGAGCTAAACAATTCAACTCATCCCAAAATCATTTCATTTTAGTAAAATACCTGGAGATAGATAAATCTCCTTGTGAAATCGAGCTAATTTCCCTCTTGAGCTGATACAGTAGCGGCCCATTGCACTCTCCGTATTGCCTATCTATATCTATCCATAAATACCTAGCTGAGCTTGTGTATAAAAACGACTCGATGATATCCTTGGAGATGGCGTTCTATATCCACGATGTCACCATGAAGTCCACTCGACACCATCGATCGTAGTCTGGCGAATCTTCCCTTGGTTTCTCATATTTACCAATGACAAAATCAAGCTTTAACTTCGCCCCCAACGCGATTCGCATAGTACTACTCCACGATAGGTAGTTGCTCCCGCTTAGTGGAGTCGTCACTAGCACCATTCAAGGATGATTTGAGGTTTGCAGGAATAACAGATTCTCCTCTCCATCCACTCTTCCAAAGGAGGACCTTGAGCTACCAATGTCGTCAACCATGACTTAATCTCGTGGATCTACCCTATTTTTCTCTGATACCATGAAGAATCTGGATATTCTAGGGATTGACTCAGTTTTGGTAAAGTGATTTTCATAATCACTGTTACTTCTCATTATCAGAAAGAGAAAAAAGATGGTTTATATACCATCA
>JANKOE010000006.1:64004360-64025419 GCA_026284465.1 Erythroxylum citrifolium
TAGTAGAAGAGAGATGTCGTGAATGAGCAAGGGGGAAGCTTAATGAATGTAACTTAGGGTAATTGAAAATAATACATGGCTATTAAAATGCCACGTGTCAAGCTTCCATCAAATCCTTCTCAATTAATCAATTTCAAGCCCAATTTCTCATAAATAACACTTGTCAAGAATTCCTATAGCCATATATCCAAAATTTCAATATTTGACAATAATTTCTACTACCAGTTCTCAGTTGGTCTGCCACTTGACATTTTTCCTAGTCCATAATTTATCCCGAAAAATTTTAGGAAAATTTTCTAAAATTCTCCAAAATTGCTAAATTAATAATTTCACTCTCCAAATAAATTTTCAATATCAATAACCCAAAATTCTCAAAACAATTCATATTACCAATTATACTGGGAATGTCAATGAATGCATGTACAATATTTTCATGTGCAAAAATCCCATTATTCACATGTATGTGTCACAATATGCATAAGTATGTCACAATATGCAAAAACATGCAAAAGCATTTTCTAAATTCTTATTGCTTACTTAATTTACTACTTTACCCTTCCCCTAGGTAGCGAGATGTCACAAGATCAATCAGTTCCTAGCCAATAACAAAAATTAACTTCATCCACCAATAAAGCAAGTCAACAACAGCCTCCATCAGCCCCCACTAATATAGAAGGATTTGTAGGTTCGTTAATCTTTAACACCTACAAATAAACTTATACCTAAATATATATGCACATTTTTAAAGCATTTTTTTATCATTACTTATTTGTTTTCAAGTTCCAATGTCAACATCAGAAAAAGAGATAGAGATATAACTAGAGGTTATGAGTTGCAACTAATGAATGTTGCAATGAACAATCAGTTGTCAATACATATTGATACTTCGCAAGATTGTCTTCTAGACAAGATTCGATCATCAAAATAGTCTAGTGAGCTGGCGATAACACTAATATTTCAAACTGTGTCTCTTCACTATTGAAACAAAGGACTAGGGATTGTCGTTGTTGACTGATTCAGTATTAAAAATCTTTTCCATCTAATGAGGAGGCAAGGAGACATGTTCCAGAATGAATATCTCATAAAAATTGGTGCAATTTGTGTGATTATTGGGCCTCTCCTAATATTCAGGTTTGTTTTCTTTACCTTCACATTTGCTTCCATTAATCTTGTTAGATGATTTAAAGACTATCTTTTTCCTTTATTAAGGAAAAATGTGAGAAGGTCAAGGTGAACAGAGGACAAATGAAAACTCCTCACAACTAAGGCTCCAAACCATTTGTTATCCTGCGAAGTGAATATATAAGATATTCATTTCTAAGTTATAATTATATCAATAATTACTATATTATTTATTATTTATATTCATGTTTTTTTTTATAAAACAGAGTGAGAAGAAACTACATGGACAAGACCTTGATACGATCACACTCTACAAACTCACTTACTATATGAAAGGTTAATGGTGGATGTTTGAAGAAGCGCAAAATAAATATGTAAATAATAAAATTTATTTAAAATTTAAGTTTAGTTATTTTTATAGTACTAACTAATAATATTTGCATTGAATATTAATTTTATTTTTAAATTTTAAAATAAGATGCAAGAGTTGCTACAAATATCAATGTCTAAGGGAAATGGGACAAATGCAGAAGACATTTGTAACAAGGTGCTAGGTACACGATTCGGATATGTCAAAGGTTTTGGATTTGACCCTAAGTCAACCGCTTCATTATCATCAAGACTAGCATACATTTAATATCTTGAAGAGGAAAACAAGTTGCTTAAAAAAAGTTAGCCAAGTATGAAAAGTACCTAAAAATTACTTGGTCTGGATTATGTAAGCAGTGACGATGAAAACGAGTCTGGGTAGTTAATTAAACTAATCTCTGTATATATTATTTTGCATATAAGTATTTTTTAAGATCTAATTAAAATCTTGTACACGAACAAATATAATGATATTTTATTTTTTATGAAAAGCACCTAAAAAATTACTTGATTTGGATCATGTAAGCAGTGAAGATGAAAACGAGTCAGTAATTAAACTAATCTCTATATTTATTATTTTGTATATAAGTATTTTTGAAGATGTAATTAAAATCTCTTACATGAACAAATGTAATTATATCTTATTTTTTATATACAATGTTTCAAATTATCACTTATTTTTGTATAATTTTTTATAATAAATTAACAACAAAAAATTTAAATATTATATACAATAATATGAATTCAAAATATTGCAAATAATTATAATTCAACATGGTATATCATTTCTTTAAAATGAATTGCCAAAAAAATTGAGATATTGTGACAATACACCTCTTGGCAATTTCTGCCTCAAAAACTGAATTTGTCCTCAAACCACAAAATCAGTAGAAGCTAAACTCCATAATTGGGTGAATGGTCCCCTTTTAGAACCACGTGGTATCTGTTGGCTTTTCAGTTTTCACACGTAAGTGGTCCTACTGTCCATAGGAATTCCTGCCCTGGCTATAACAAGGCTTCCTAGCAGCTTGACTTGAGCAAAGAGTGACAGAAACTCGGAAGCTGAAAAAGGGTTTTGCAGACAATTACAATGGGAGGTTGCTGCTCAGACTCAGGCGACCGCGACAACTTGCTGCTTGTGGTGGTGCTCACCATATTCATAGCCTTGCTTTTCTTCTTTTCTTGTCCACCACCATCTCCTTACCTTCAGGCAAGAAGAGTCACTGTCTACTACAGTTCTTGCTGACTTCTTTAAGACCTCATCTTGCTGATTATTGTAGAAGTCGCTCATAATCTTAGGTGCAGTAGTGACCTCCTGCGGATACTATGAGGACAATAAAACAAGGAATTATCGTACATCCATGATGTTATATGGACGGTAGCTTTTAGTTTAGTTTAATGTTTGTCTGTAAAACAGACTGGGTGCATGTGTTAATAGTTGCTTTGGTTACTGTCTCTGTGTGTTTCATGTTCTCTGATCTTTGAAAGCTGAGAGAAAAAAGGGACTGGTGTTTCTGTTTCTGTTTCTACCGAAAATATAAGAAAGGAAATGGAGTTTTCAATCACCTCCTGCAAGTCATTATTCTCCTTTTTAAAACATCAAATTTGAAGCTTTCACCGTCCCAGAACTCCAGTTTTCTTTCTTTTTTAATATGAGGTCGGCGGAATTGAAATTAACAATGCATATATATGTGTGTATTTAATCCTGGAGACCATAATAAGATTCAGGGTAGCTCTCAAAAGCTAGAACTGAATTATTGCTGCGGTAGTTTCAATCGATGAAATTAGCTTCCCGATAATTTTTTACTTGAACGGCAGTGACAAAAGCTTCAACATCCTTTAATTTTAAAAAAGAAAATAAATTATGAATAAAATAATGTTAGGATTTAGCAATATGTTCACTATTAAAGAAGAAACTATTATTTCATTCCAATGGTCGTTCTAATTGCTCTTATCAAGTTGTGAACTCTGATATTTGAAGTGGGCTGTGAAACTTAACACACATCGTGAAAGGTAGCGGACGAGTCTTTTTCATATTGCTTACACATTGTGAATAGGTAGCGGACGAGTCTTTTTCATATTAGTTGAATATTTTGGCTCCTCTTCCTCATTAATTGCTACCAAAAATTGAAGGGATTATACAGCGGAGGTCGTTGCTGTTTCAATTCCGTTTCCTTTTCTCAATGAGAATAATTTAATCTACAGATGTGACCTTTCTTGGTTATGTTCAGAATGTCTCTTTAACGGAGAACAGTGAAAAATGCTAGATCTTCTGTTTACTTTTGTCCCGATCAGGATTTCGTTCCCAAACTTTAATCCGGCTGTAAACATAGTCAAATCTTCAGCTCTAGCTGTTTGGCTTTCTAATTTTCAGCTTTTGTCAGTTTATGCTGTTTGTAATGATTTTAGAAATACCAGTAGCGAGGTTTTCATCAGATTAGAAAAGAAAACTCTTATCCATACAGTAAAAGTTGCCAATCACTAAAGCAGACTCCGTGTCATTAGTCGAGGGGTCCAGAAGGGTAAGGCAGTACAATCCTGAATAATTGAAATGCAAAATCTGAAGAAGAGGGTGAGACTATATGAAGAAAACGACCGTTCCTGTTAAGCTTTATATCTGGAACATAACAAGTAATATCAGCCGCCTGACCAAATCTAGCCGGAGCAAAGCTTTTCAAGCGCCAGATTTTCATCACCACCAACTGCTTCCAGTGTACTCCTCACCAGCGATTCAGGGAAACCCATCTCGACAAGTTTCTGTACCTGTAATGATTGAAACTGCGTCAGTACATAGCCATCATGTATGTATATAAACACTTCAATCACAAAGCAACCGTCCAAGATAACATATACTGTGTTTTCAAACCTTTTCTTCAACCCCTAGTGATGAGACCTTGGCAAAAGTTTCTGTCCAATAGCGAGCTGTCCCAACAAAGGTCTGATACTCCTTAATATACTGTAACGTCCATAGATACCAAGTGAAAATGTGAAGCTGTATATGAAATAAAAGATAACAGCTTTTAGTCTAAGCACTCAGACAAGTAAACCTGTTGTGCCACTACAGCATCTTGAGGGTCATCGGGCTGAGGGGCAGAGAGTAATGCTTGGACAGAAAGAAGTGCTGTCTTTAGAGTGAGTGCCGGACTCCACTGATCCTTCAAAATATCCAGGCAAATGGCTCCACTTTGACTGCTGATATTAGGATGCCTGAAAGCAGGCAGCCCCAACACAACAAAAATTAAAAGTTTTAAGCAACTAACAGATAAAGCGCAAAATGTTGTGGGCATGTCATGCATGAATTAATAGATTACTCAAAGCACCTGACATTGAGTTCTAGCTGCGGCAGAACTTTCAATGCACCCTAAATCCATCCATTATATCGATTACATATCGCAGGGATCAGATGATTCATCTAGCCACCGCATCAAATTTGAAGCTAATGCTTTTTACTATTATAATCCCTCTTCGTAAGGTGGGAAAACTCTCTTAAACTCAATTGACATGACCAACATGTAGGCAGAAGAAGAAAGAAGCTAGTGAAGGAAAAGAGATCAAGATGATGCTCCTAACTTGTAAAGCATGATATCATAATGGTTGCTTTAAATGCCTTTCTTCTTTGGCCTAGTCACCTAAATTGACCTTTTGGCAGCTAGAAGTCCTTAACTTACACAATAATATGATTATCTGCAAGATCATGAAATGTTTAAACAAAACCAAGTTACATGAAGGTCAATTGACGGCAAACCTGACATCAAAACAAAGAGCAGCATCCTGTATATCAAGACCATGACATCAAAAACCAATTTTGCAGTTGATCTCCAATTGATCAAATGCAGTAGATCTCTGCCTTCCTCACACTACTCTCCAATTCAAGGACATGAATAAATAAGACAACACAGATGCATTTACATTGAGAGCAAATTAAAAAATTCAAAAGAGCACATGACAGTTCAAAACTCAAATAGTTAGCGCAACGATCTATACAGGTAAACACACTTTTACTGCTAGTAAAAATAACTACCGTAATGTGTAACTGCATGACAACTTAAATTATAGCCAATGTCATCTATGAGAGGAAAAAGAGTATACAACCACAATTTCATTACGCCTCCAAAACCATATTGACTTTGAAGGGCACCACCAGTCATCTTGTGTAACAATATTACAAATTAACATAAAACCATGCAAATATAAAAGCAAATTAGGTAACTTTTTCCTACCACACTTTCGTTGCAAACTGCATTTTGGGAGGCTCGAAAGGATATCCATCTACAAAAGGAACCAAGCATCGCAACTGCAAGTTAATAAATGCTTTCATATCCTTCACACTCAAAATGCAGCCAAAAACCCATCTTACCATAAGCTAATAGCAAAATATAGGTTCAGCATGCGAATGCTTTCCCCATTTTTCAAAGACCAGAGGATAAATCTGGGGTTAAATTTCCAACATTGAAACAATTGCGAATGACATGCTCAGAACCCTAAAGCCATTTCTGCTACTAAAGAGCATCCAGTACGTACTTGACGCTGAGAAATTTACTTGACGACAAGAAGCATTTGGTATCCTTTTTTTCTTTAATAATTTTAAAAAAAATAACTCAAGTTAAGGACAACCCACCAAAATTAAAGCCCAAAACTTTTAAACAAGAATAGAAAGATACGAAATTTAAAAGAAAATCTCTTCATTTCCAACTTTAACTCCCCATTTTTCTGCAACAATTTACAAAAACAGCTCAAATTTAAGAACCCCCAACAAAACCAACGTCCCAATTTTCGAAAAAGAAACACAGAAAGACACTAACATTAAACAGTTTCGGGTGTGCTCCCCAAGATGCCATACCTGGGAGTGTGATATCGATACAGAAAGTGCCACCTTCATAGGGAGTTCCAGTCGGTCCAGGGATAATACCAGTCAATCGACCTAAATTATCAGATTTAGGAGTGACCCTTATGCCTGAGGACTCAATGTCTCTGCTACATTCTTGAAGCTCCTTTTGTACGCGAGAAAAGTCGATCATTGTTTGTTGGTTGTTCTTTTTTCACTCAAAATTAGGTTTACAAAAAACCCCTAAACTGAGAAAAAGGGAAAGAGAGTATTTCAGCGCCGGAAACTGAACTCTCTCTCTATATGGAATGAACTCTGGCGCTTTTTGGGACTCTCTCTCTCCAAGGGGCTTTCTTTTCTCCAATAAAGGGATTTGCTTGCTTCAAAGTAGATTTCCCTGGTTTGGTTGGGGTTTTTTAATATAATATTTAATTTTTAATATAATATTATTTTAAATTTATAAATAAAAATTAATTGAATAATTAAATAATATTATAAATGACAAATGATAAAATTTAAAACTGAAAAATAATGCTTATATTGAAAATAATAAGTGTGTAATATTATAATTAGTGTATGATAAAATAATACCAACTCGAAATTTTTTATATTTATTCGAGAATTTAATTTTAAATTGAAGAAGATTATTATTGTATAAATTAATGTATCGTATTCAATGTTTTAAAAACCGGACATAAGAAATTTAAAGTTTAAATTGTTTAATTATTATTAAACTATTATAAAAACCAGTTAAAAATTTTGAAGGTTAAATAAGTATGATTGAGTTTTTTTAACTATTGATCATATCTTTATCTAAAATAATTATCATGTATCAAATTGCATGATTTTATATAATATTTTGATATTTTCTATTATCCTATTTGTGAAATAATATGATATATACTCTTAATAAATTGATTAAGTGTGTGTATATATATATATATATACAGTAGCTGGAAAATTTAAAATTATTATACGTAAAAATATACTTTAATGAAATTTATATATCGTAAATTTGATTTAATTTAAAAAAAATTGTGACTTTTCTAATTTTAATTGGTGTAATAATTTGTTTATAATGTTATTAATTATTATCCCTTTATTTTAATATATTAATTAGTGTTATAATTAAGGTTCGGGTTCGTAGAATGGAATGTGACGGTAGTTGTTAGGCAAAAATGACGTCGCACCCAATGAAGTTAGTGCAATAGATTGATTAGGTACACTTGTCGTTTAATTTTTGCATTAATTAGTTTAATCCCAATTAGTGGTTGTTTTAAAACCTGATTAACTAGTATCAGAACTTATGAGGTGTGGTTGCGTGGCAGGGACTCATCTATCCTTAACCAAAAGTCGATCCTTGACTTTGGGTATAAAACAGCCTTAAATCCTTGGGCCAGTTGTCCCACCCTGTGAGGTGTCTACAAACTAACGAAGGGACTAGCCACTAAATCTGTCAATAGATACCCTAATCTAAAATAAAATAAAATAAAAACTAGTATCAGCATGCCGCGCCCACTCTTCCCCAGCCTGCTAAGGCAAGCTAGGGTCGTCGTCGTTGAGAGCGACCTCAAACCTTACATGAGCCAGATTTTAAGATACGAGTACCCCTTACACTTGCCTTTCACGTACACAAAAAAGTATCAGATACAGTAAAGCTTGGTCAACTTAAATCTCTAATATAAGATATACATATAGTGCATGTTTGAATGAAATTTTGAGAGGTTAATAAGCACATTTTTTTATTATAAAAGTCTTTTTAAGAAAGTGAGTGTTTGACTGTAAAATAAAAAAACACTTCTTTGATAGATATGACTTTTTTGGTAGCCAAAATACAACTTTTTAATAAGCTTAAATTTGAAGCTTCTAAAAAAAGTCTCTCAAATAATTTTTTCAGGTAAATTTTTCAGATCAATTAATGAGCTATTTTTTAGTCCCTTTTATCTTTATGTTTTACACATAATTCCCAAAATATCTACAAATTTATCTTCACGTTTATCTTGCAAACTCATCTTCTCTAAACGATTTGGTTAGATATTTTTCATTTATGTTTCATATAGTTTAAAATTATATAATAATTAATATATTGTACTCTGCATATTGTTTAATATAATTTAAATAATATTTATGTGCATAAATAATTTTTATTACAAAATAAAATATAGTTAAAATTAAAAGTAATTTTTATTTTTGTATTGCCAAACAGTTTACTGTATGAAGCTCTTAAAAAAAATTATTTTTAAATGACAGTCAAACAATCAATTGGTTTCTTAAAAAGAACTATTCTCATAAAAGATATACAAAAAAAAAACTCAACTAATAAAAGTCTTATTGATATAAGCTCAACTAAACATAAGCTTAATGAAAGCTTTTTGGCCAATCTTAACAACAACAGTGTCGTAATGGCGATGGCTTTAGATTTTAATATCAAACTTAATTATCCGACTTTACCCATAAAACTGAAAGTTTAAATTCAAAATGTTTGAGCTGAGAAAAAACCCTAATGCTACCATGGTCATACACTAATTAAATGCATAGTCAATTTGTTTTTTTAAATGCACTCAGTCAATATATAAACAAATAAAATTTGTAGTCATGTTTTAATGGGTCAATGAGCAAACGAATCTATCAAAAGTCTTTGTTAAGCCCATTACTGATTTTTCTTAGCAAATATAAATAGTTGGTTAACTTCTCTTGTGGACCTAAATCGTGCACAATGTGAAATATAAGAAGCATATTACCTTCACATTATTCAACCCAAATAGCCCAAGTTATTCGACAAAGCCTCATTGTAGGATGAATTAGCATCTGTTTAGTTGACTTTATATCAGCAGAGCTTTTATTAGTAGAGCTTTTTACTGTAGATATTTTATGATAATAACTTTTCTAAAAGACCGGTTGACTATTTAGCTGTTATCTACAAAAGAGTTTTTTTGAAAGAGCTTTATACAGTAGATTATTTGACAACATAAAAATAAAAAGCTCTTTTAATTTAACTATATTTTATTTTGTAATAAAAATTATTTATGTGTATGAATATTTTTTAAAGTATATTAAACAATATGCAAAGCACAATATATTAATTATTATATAGTTTTAAACTATATGAAACATAAATCAAAATATATCTAACCAAATCTTTTGTATAGATTATAACATAAATAAACTAATATAAACAATAAATATTAAAACATATAAAAAGCTAAATAATATTATATAAATCTCAAAATAAATATTCAAGTCGAGTAAATAGTTAAATACATAATAAACGGGAAGATGAGTTTGTGGGTATTGTGGGAATTATGTATAAAATATAAGGACAAAGGGACTAAAAATAAACTCATTAATTGATCTGAAAAATCTACCTGAAAAATACTTTTTTAAGAAGATCCAAATTTGAGTTTATTAAAAAGCTATATTTTGACTGCCAAAAAAGTTATATATAATTAAAAGGTACTTTTTTATTTTACAGCAAACACCCATTTTTCTTTTAAAAGGCCTTTGTAGTGGAGAAAAATGCTTATTAGCCTCCCAAAAGCTTATCCAAACAAGCACTTTAGTCTCCTTACTAATGTAAATAGATTACCAATTCATATTTTGTGACATTATCTTACACTTTTATTTCAAGAATTATATTTTAATTGCACATGTTAATTTATATATCACACGTATTAAATTCAAACAAATATTTAAATTTTTATATTACAAATTAAATTCAAAATAGCCATTTAGATATTTTGAATTATATATTATAAACAATTTATAATTCTTGAATTAGGTTATAAAAATATAAATTAGATCATATAGGAGTGTTTCATAATTTGTGTTGATTTTTTCATTTAGAGTACAAAGTTTAATTAGACTCAAATAATTTTAAATTTTTAGTTGAATTTTTGATAAATTAAATTCTATAATAAATCTCATACGTATATTTCAAATATGAATTTTATATAAAATATAAAATAGAATTTACTTTTAAATTATCTAAAATTTTAAATTAAATTATATGTTAAAATAGAATTAAATTTAAAATTTTAGATAATTTAAAAGTAAATTCTATTTTATATTTTATATAAAATTCATATTTGAAGTATACGTATGAGATTTAATAAATCAAAAACACCGGTAGATTTGATCCCCTAAAATGGCGGTGAGGACGGCCTTGAGGAACAGCAGTAGATCTGATCCCCTGAAATGGCGGTAGGGACGGTGTTGAGGATGGGAGATAAGAGTCTGGCACGTGTCCGCGCTTTCAATACGATTGTAAGACACGTCTCCTTCGTGCCAGTAGCCGCCGCCTACACCTTTCCTCATTTGCTAATGTGATGCCTTACTCCTTTTAACATCTTTATTTAAAGCATTTAAATCAATTTAGAATATAATTGTATTCCACCGAATTAATAATAATTGTTATTATTACTGATAATGACTATGAAGATGGTAACTAAAAGAACAATGAAAGAGACATGTACAATAAAAGCAAACCTCAACTTGTAAACTCAGAAAGGGAAAGGATGGACACAAGGCAAGAAAGAAAGCAAGCAAGCAAGCTAAAGAGGATAATATGTGGTTGTTAGTTGCAAGAAATTGAGGGTTTGCAAGAAAAGCGAAATGAAATGGAGCTGTAAGCACGAAACTAATGCTTAAGCAATCATTCCATCAAAAACCATGGAGGGTTTATAACAATTCACTAATAAATTTTAAAAAAAACAGACACATTAAAAGAGATGGAGAGAGAGACAGCAAAAGAATAAACAAGTTACCATTTTTACAGTGTAGAGACAAGAAAAAGGTCACACCTTTTTAAGAGGGGTGGGGAGATAGGGCAGTATATATGGAGATGAGACGAGCTGCAAAGAGAAAAGAAGTAAGAGACACCAAGGAGAAGGAAAAAGAAGAGGACTTTCTGAATTGTTACTCGGATTTTCTGCTTTTTTGTCCCCCTTAATTAGATGGCTATGGGTTAATTTTCATTTTGCTAGCTTAGCTTTTTTCTGGGCCTGATCGATTTGATTGAATTTTTTTACCAGCTGGCATGAGAATGGGTTGCTGGGTTTGTTTATATATGATCGCCGGCTATACTGGTGCGATTTGTTATTGGATTTTTCCGTTGAGTTATCTTTTTGATTACTGCTCTGTTATGCGTTCCCACTTAACAGAGTTTAGATTTTTTTGTCCGAAATTTTTGGCCTGTCATTTGCTTATGCTTGGTTTGCATAGAATGTAGATGATAGGAATATAACTAAAAGGTAGTATTTGACAGTGGCTGGTGTTCTGATTCTGTCTGGGCTTTTTTAGTGCTGATTTTAGTTTGATCTTTAATGAAATGCTGTTGTGAAGAAAATAGATTTTGGGTTATGCTTGGTCTTCTGTATCTGAATCATCAATTAAGTTGAAAAAAGGCCAGTTTTTGCCTTGTTGTTAATTATGTTGGTAGATCCTCGTTTGGATCATATTGCAGTTTGAAATCATTTCACAGAGTTTGTATGGCTTGATCAGTCTATGTTGAGTTGGCCCTTGTGATGGCAATCAATCATATTCAAGTTTTCAAGCTAATTACTGTCTTTTTTCAATCAATCTGAGTGATTATTTGTGATGGGCTGATGTGCACTTCGTATTTTCTTAACGTATTGTATCATATTCTCATCATTGATCAATGTTTATATTTTATTTCAGGGTAGTACAAATGGTAGAAAATGGCATCTCTACCATTCTCTTTTGATCAACTCTAGATTAGCAGCTCAATCTGATGTTAGAACTGTAGGCAACATGGGTTGCATTTGGTTGAAGGTTGATAGGGGTATCTGCAAAAGATTTACGTGGTGAAAATTGATTCTTCTATAAAGTAAGAATGTGCGGTTGAAGCTGCAGTTTCCTCTAACAACATTGATAGGTTTGGTGGATTTGAATTTTACTAGTTCTTTGTGACAATTGAACTTGGTTTTCATTCATATGATTCCTTTCTTTAATAAGACGGTGAGGAATAGATTGCGTAAGGGTAGAATAGGTGAACTTCCGTAACTTTCTTAATGACTACATACTCAACCTAAAGAATGGGTCTGCCCCAAGTATCCTCTAGTGGCATTGCTGAGGAAGTGAGTATGAGCTGTTGTGATTTGAGTGGAATGCGTGGAGGAAACCTTGGCACTCGAATGCAGATGGATTTACCTTGCTCTTCTCTTGGAGATCCCCAAAGGAGAACTAATGCAGAGCATAAGACTGTGTGGTTAACTCATAAAACTGAAGAAAATTTTCAGACCCATGTTCCTAGGATTGTAGGTTTTGAATCAAGGGGACTAAGCTCTCCTGTTAACCTATTTCATGGAAACCAGTCAACATCGAATGTTGAAAGAAGCATTGAAAGTGATGAAGTTGAGTCGACTGGGTCACTAGTCAGGAAGCGAGTATTGTCTCCACTGAGTGGAATGCTTCTTCCTGATCGGTTCAATGGTGATCGATTGGATATTGGTGTTGGAATATATAATAATGGTTTTCAGGCTGGTAAAGACAGCTATAAAATCTCACTGCCACAAGAGCATAAGAAAGCTCACATTGGCAATTCCAGTTATTTAAGTTCTCAAAACTTGTCTGCTCCATGTGTTCCAGAGTGGATCAAGTTCAAGGATGATAGTTGTGGGGCTAATTCCATATTCTTCACTGATGGTCCAGTGCTAGAAAACATGAAGCTGGAATATCACAGTCAATTTATCTCAGCCTTTGGGATCAATAATTCTGGAGAAACAATTAACGTAACATCACGTGCTGGGGCCATTCCAATACCTGCAAAGAAGACGGTTTCATCTCCTTTATCATTATCTCCTCTGGGTCCAAAGCTCCCAGAACAATTAAAATCTGCTGGAGGATGTCAAAATATAGGCAATATGTTAGATGAAAAATATATGACCTTCAAAGATGTTGAAAAATCACTTGATGGCACCGTCTCAGATGTTCGGACTATTCAGATGCATGAACATATCAAGATTCCAAATGGATCTTCACAAGAATTTGATCTTTTCCAAAAACGATTCTACGTGTCCATTCCTGACGTTACTAGTTCCTGGGATGAGGATGAGGATTCTACTCCCCCATCTGTCAAATTTGGTAAAACACTCAGTGGTCTGCCTGTTAGAAGGTCCTTAATTGGTTCCTTTGAGGAGTCTCTTTTGTCTGGAAGGTTACTGTCAGCAAAAGCTTGTCAGGTTAGTACCTACATTGTCGTGGCAGAAGTTAAAATTGGATGCTAATGTGTTTGCTTCTGCATAGGGTATAGCAAATATGGGTGTATGTATATTGCGTAGGCTTTAACTCTCAATTTTTCGTGACATAAATGTAGAGAATTGATGGTTTCCTTGCTGTTCTCAATGTCACTGGTGGGAATTTCTCACCACAATCACGGAAGCTCCCATTTGCAGTAACTAGTGTGGATGGAGATAATTATTTGCTTTATTACTCGTCAATAGATCTAGCAGGGCATTTGCAATCAAATAAGTTTTGTGGTTCAAAAATGAGAAGGAGCCTTAGCATTGATGATTCTGAAGCTGAGAAAAATAGGCTACGGATACCAATGAAAGGCCGTATCCAATTGGTAATTTTCATTTCCTCCTCTAACCTCTATGTTGTCAAGTTGGGCACTGGAGCGTATATCTATTCATCCCTTGAAAAGAAAAAAAATTCTAGGTTGGACAATATGATTTATGGAAGGTGTAATCTTTAGCTGTCTCATGGTTGTTCATAAGAAGCATCTTTTCATCCCTTTTTGGAAATTGCAAGTACTTTTCAATCACTTTAAGAAAATTTCAATCTTGATCGTTAACAATACAGTTGATTGCTGAAATGTGTTGCCATCTAGTTGTGTTTCTGCACATTTAGCTCATTTGTCATGGCTGCTGGTGCCTTAACTGAAAAGCTATCACTGGCTGATTGAATTGGTTTTCCAGGTTCTCAGCAATCCAGAAAAGACACCTATTCACACTTTCTTTTGTAACTATGATCTCAGTGACATGCCAGCTGGTACCAAGGTAAGCTGAATCATGAGAAAGATGATTACATATGTGAGAAAAATAGACTGATGGACAAATGCCTGCATTATATTCATTGTCTAGCTCAATTAGCTGAAAGTTGGATGCCTTTTCCATTATACTTTGTTCAGTATACCTGTTTTTTCCTTCTGTTGTTTAACTTTACCTTACCAGTACGAAACTCATTGACTCTCTCTCTCTCTGCCTCAAAAGACTTTCCTGCGCCAAAAGATCACCTTATCTTCGTCTGGACCAGCAAATTCAATTGCTGATGGGAGAAAAACAGATGTGAAAATTAAAGATGACGCCAATACATCTTCAATGTCAAACATTGATTGTTCCTTGCCTCATGGGACAGAATCTGAAAATTCAAATGGAACTGACCCTGTACATAGAATAAGATCTTCTGACCGCAGTAGATTCAGCTGTAGTCAACACATAAAGAGTGATTCAGTGGACAGAAGCCCTCTAAGTTCAACTAATATTTATGTAAAGAAAATTGCTCAAAGCCCTTCAAAGGTCAATGATAGTATTAATGGAGCAGGGGTTCTGCTTTATGCTCTTCATCTTCGGTTCTTGTGCACTTTTCCAAGAAAAATTTCTAGATCTGTTCAGCGATGCAAATCTGATCCTTTATCTGCCCCAGAAACAAAAATGAATATCGATGGCCATCGACGCTTTTATTTATATAGCGATATGAGGGTGGTGTTCCCTCAACGCCATTATGATGCTGATGAGGGCAAGGTTAGTCTTGTTTGTTTGTTTGAATTCTCATTTTCTAAGGCTGGTTGCAGTGACTGCTTTGCGTCAAGTTGTCCGTAACTTTTAAGTTCTTGTATTCTTTGAAATGTTCGACCATGGGAAATGAACTACGAAATGCGTGATTTCTTGTAATGAGGTAGCTGTGTGGCATAGGCGAATTTGATTATATTAGTCTTTCCTTTCCTTTTGGCTTGTCATATTTACAATCTACTTACTGGCAATCTGTATCTGTCATGTTTTCATCATTTACATATACGAGGAAAGTAAATTAAAATCTGAGTAAACCGATTAGATTGTCAAATGAAAAAAAAGAACGCTGTCTAGGAATGGTGAAAGCCATCTTCATTCGTGGGTAGAACTTGGATTATATAGTCTGTCTAAAGCTACAGCTCCTACTGTTGGACTGTCAGATTCCTATGTGGCACACTCGATAATCTTGCCAAGTTACTGATAAATGCTTAATTATTCTTTTGATTGTGTATAAGATGGTAAATGTCATGTTCTGTACCGACTAACGAGTCCTATATTGCATTGCAGTTGAAGGTTGAATATGACTATCCATCAAACCCAAAGTATTTTGACGTGTGAAAGTCCGCAGAAGGTTCATCTTCGAAAAGTTGGTATACAAACTCTTGTATGTATATGTGTACAGTACGCATGTTCAGGGAACTTGTACAGATTTTAAATTCTTCAAGTAATGTAAGAAACATTTTAGTTTCATCGTCAGTCATGATTTGGGCATGTTAATCTGATGAAATGTGTCGTCTTTCATCAAACCAAAAGCGTAAGCACAAAGATGATGCCACCAAGTGGTGGAGGAGACTGACATTACTTGCACGCCAACACGAGCTTGACAAAGTTGTTAGGACTCCTCAAGGATGCTTCAGTCCATAGAAATGTGGGGAGTTTGTTAAGCGAAACATCAATACACTCGGTGGCTCGGATTCTTTTCATTTGACATATTTCTCTGGATAACGTTCTTTTTGTGTCGACCATAAGCGAGCTCTCTCGCTCTTGTTGAACCTAACTCTTCACCCTTTTGGCATCTACTTCCTGTCTTGCACAGAAAGATGATGATTGTTTCGATACCCAAACTTTTTTCTGCACAACCATTTCGTTGTTTCCTATCCAGCACTCTTTTTCTCCTCCACATTCTCTAGTTTATTGCACAGAAACGGGGCAGTTGCCATTGTTTTTTCTGTTCCCCTAGAAAAAAGCAGTGCGTCTATCCATAAAATGCTTTTCTCGAGCAACCAATACATCTTATAATACTTACCTCTACGTATGTCACATCAGTAAGATACTACGTGCATGTCCTAAAAAGAAAAATAAGTGTGAGTAGCTGAAGGGCATTATCAAATACTAATAATGATAAGAGGGAAGTGAAGATACAAAGATACAAGGAACTGTGACCGAGTCCATGACTACTTTAGAAACGTGCCGTATCATACTCCTTTGGCTTCATCAGTTTGCCATCTGCATCTCTTTTTTGGGAAAGGGCTTCCATAAGGAGGAAGTAAGCTTTCATCCAAATGAGGAAAGATGAGATAGAGAACGTATTTGATAGATATTTCTGATTCTTGGAAATTATATAAATAATGGGAAAATAATAAAACATAGATTTTTCAAACATTTTTTAACATGCATGATAATTGTATGGTAATCTTTTTTAAAAAAATTCATAAGAGAGAATCTATTGCTATTACCAACGATTAAAACACTCAATCAATTCGGTAGATTCAACTTAAAAATTATGAACCGCCCAATTTTTCAGTTCGGTTTGCAACTTTCTGGTTTGATTTATTTTAGTAACTCTTATTATTAAAAACTGATTAATTTATTAATTAATTGATCAATTTTTGTTAACTTATAAGTTTTTACAAAACAAAATAAATCAATTAATTTTTATGTAATAATATTGTTCAATTAAGCTTCAAATTCTGAGAGAGACAAGGATAATCTTTTTTAATCATATTTTAAATTATTTAACTCATTCAATTTTTAGCTGATTTTATGACGGTTTAATACAGGTTGGAACTTTTTAAAAGTTGAATTTCTTATCTTACCGGTTTAACTTTTGTCCAGTTATTAAAACATTGGCTATTACGCTTGAAGATTACCCTTTAAGAATCCTCTCTAATTACTTGGTTCACTCCTTGTGTGAGGTCTTTGGCCTCATAAGTCCCATTTTCCAATAACAAGACTCAAATCATTCAAACCTATTCGCTTTGGCTTGTAAATTACAAAATGTTTTAGAGATAAATATGCCTAAAAATGGGTTTGACAGAGAAAATTGAGAATTCAAATATGTGCTTATCTTTTGCTTTGTGGAATTCATAAAGATAGTGACTACTCAGATTAAACAACTGTGTGGAGGGTGACTTGATAAACTGAGATGTTAATTTTCTACTGAGGAATTGCATGGTTTTAGATGTAGAAATTGCAAGTACATTCTTGACTTCCTCTTTGGTCTTTCCAATTTACATTTACTGTGTTCAATTACTGTTTTGAAAAGGAAGTTTCATATGGAACCATATTCACAACTTTCTGAAACCATTAGCACCTCAACGTGAAAAGCATTCATTTCTCTTCCAAAATATATCATAATTCATTTCTTTGACCTTCTGATATAAGTAAATGTAAATCAATCAACGACATTCCCCTATAAAAGTTCAATCCTATGCCTTGTTTCAGTCTAACTTTTAGAGGTCTTGAATTCTCATTTTGAAAAAAAAATAGCAAACACCAGTATCTTCTCCAGAAGTTCACAATCTTCTTCAGTCCAAGAATTTCGCAAGAACTAAAGGTTGTGTGTTTTTCGACTTAAAAGGTAGAGACTTTTAACTCATTTCACTTTAAGATTCTGTGTTACAACTTGATTTATATAAGTATACTTCAAAAGATTTCTCCTTTTTTCTTCAATTGTTTTATAGGCGGATTCCAAGTGTCACACTCTTTTTCTCTATTCGTACCTGTTCTTGCTTTTGCTACAGATCTCTTCCCGTTTCCGAGCTGTCATTCAACAGTGTTTTTTACAGCTTTTCTCTGAAACATCGATCTCAAATGGAAGAGATGCAAACCAAGGTCCCTGGAAACTCACCTCAGAAATTTCAGAAACTATTTTATAGAGCACAGATTGGTCTGAGGTTTGCAACTTTCGGAACTTCGTTTGCTGCGGCATTACTAACAGTCACCAATGTTTCTACAATTGAGTTGATCCCAGGATTTCGAGTGGTAGCTAAATATAGCTACGAGGACTCTTTCACGTAAGATAGTTCCAGGAATGAAACAAAACCCTGAAGCCTTTTCTTTGTACCTTCTGCATTCTCATAAAGTTCCCATCTTTTTCAGGTACCTTGCTGCTGTAAATTTTATCGCAGCCACGTTCTCGTTGCTTTCTTCGTTTGGTGTCATTATTCTGGATCGTTGTGGCTCGAACTCCGCCAACTACTTTTTCTTGTTCATCTGTGATTTAGTAACTACAGTATCTCAATATCAATCATTTGTACATATGATAATATAATTCTCCAAGTGTTTATAACGTTTTATGGTTTGTTCTGGCAGTTGATTCTCTCCTTGGAAATTTCTGCATCTGGAGCTGCCACTGCAGTAGGTTTGTTAGCGAAGAACGGGAATGAACATACTGGTTGGCCTGCAATCTGTTCTTTTGCAGCCAAATTTTGTATGAAAGGAGCAATCGCAGTGGCATTTGCTTACTTCTCCTTTATTAATTTACTCATACTTGCAGTCATATCTGCAAGCAAATCCAGACAAGTTCATGTCTGATCTTAGGGTGAACTTTGATGAATCAAATCGTAAGCCAGACTATAGTCATGGATATATGAAGCCGGCATCTGTATTTTCAGATTTGTGACAACCGCATCTCCTTATATGCAACGCATTCTATCAATCTTTTGGCATTTCGATCCATTTTGAACCGCTCACGATAGTCATTCTCTTTCGGGTCTGTAGCAAGATGCCTCCATGTGTTCTTTTGGTTTAGTTTTGTTATATGACAAGAACAGTGAACTAATATTAGGAAACTTTTATCTTTATTCACATCTCAACCTACTTAGACTTTGAACATAAGAGACATAACAAGTAAATAACTACGCTTAAGCACTAAATCCTAAGCTAGTTTCTCACTTTTAACTTTCTTTTATGGTTTATTTGTTTATTGGGTATTAATCTAAGTTAATTTAAATAAGAGACTAAGACAATTATTTGGTAGTTTTTAGTAATTATTCCTATTAAACAAAAATATTATTATATTTTTTTACTATTTATCAATGTCTTAAAAATGGAACGGAAGTTAAATTGGTAAAACAAAATGTTTAAGATTTAAAAGGTTCATCGTCATAAAATTGATTAAAGATTAAATAAAATCTAAAATTTTAAAATATGGTTAAAAGAGATTGCCTTTATCTAATGAAGAATTCGAAGTTTAATTGAAAAAAAGATTGTTAAATGAAAATTAATGGATTTGTTTTAGTTTATGAAAACTTATTAATTTATAAAAATTAACCAATTAATTAATAAATTTATCAATTTTTAACAACAAAAGTTATTAAAGTAAATCGAACTAAAAATTTTAATAATTTAACATTTTTACAGTTAATGAACAGGCCAAATCGGTTAGGTTTTTTTAATTATTGTTATTTCTAATATATCACAAATACTTATTAATTATTAACAACATAACTGTTTTCTGTAAAAATATTTTTGTTTCATTGTAACAAAAACAAAGACAAATTTCAATTTATTTATTTTCAAGAAAAATTACGAGATATTAAAATTTTGAAAGCACATAATATCTTCTTGATTATGTGTATTAAGTAAATTATTTAATAAATCAATAACTTAAAAATATAATAAAATATGAAAATGTTAAAAGAATTGCATATATAAAGATTAAAAATGAATTTATCTAATTTGGATAGTAATATATATGGAATTTTCAAAATTATTTACGAAAGAATCACAAATTCATATAGGCGACAGACTTAATCACTTGAAACAAAGTAACAAAATTAATTTAACATGATACTAAATTTTGATATAGAAGTCTAGTAATTAAACAAAAACAAAAAAGAGGCAAACTTTAGAAAACAGTTCAATCTAAAATGTCAGGTTAATTAGTTGGTCTAAGTGAGATATTCAAGCTAAACCTAAGCTAATCTGGACACACCTAACCTAAACATATGGAAACGAAAAGACAAAAGAGAACCTATAGTTTATAGCTTAACTGTTTGTACTACATAGTTTTTGTGGTATGCAGTGCCTCAGAAGTGCTCTTTTTGTAAATATGGATTCTTTGTTTAATATTATGGTGTCTTATTTTATCTTATAAATCTCAGCTATTTATTTATGTGGATCTCGTATAAATGAACGCGGGGCTCATGTAAATGAATAGTTGAAATTTATGGGACAAAATAAGACACCATAATATTGAACAGATGATTCCGTCCCCCTTTTTTGCTTCTTTCGTAACTTTGACAGTTGCTTTTCACGTCAAATCTTCTGTTGAAATTACTATGTTTCAACTCTGATATATTAAATTTCATCTATTTATTTATATGGGGTTTATATAAGTATGTGAATGAGATTTAATGAAACCTGATAGGAGCATCGTAACCAGATCAGGAGATCTGATCCTGCTACTTTTACGTGCTTTTCTTTCGTGGTTATGTATTTATTGGAAATGGCTGAGGACGTCCGATCATAGCAGCATCTTCTGTAAAGTACCTATTATTTATTCTATTAATTTTAGTTTAGTTAATTAAAATAAAATATAATTCAAAAGAGTGGATATCCAATAAGTAAAATTTTACATAATTGGTGCTTGTTTGGGGTAACGGGGAAAAATCTATGGGTATGGAATGAAAACCCTGTTTGGTATCAACAGGGGTAACACTTTCATTCCCCCATTTTCAGCAATACTCCATACCTGTGGATTACTAGAG
>JANKOE010000006.1:64265580-64288319 GCA_026284465.1 Erythroxylum citrifolium
TTCCTTTTTGGTTTTGTTAGGGGACTGATAGACTTGTCTATTCTGCTTCTGGATGACTGTATCAGATTGATAGTATGCTATTAAAAGTTTATTGGTTTTAATGTCATAATTTAAATTATTGCGATGCCAGTTTGAGGATTATTAGTAGAAATGTCCTGGTGGTGCACCTTTATCGTGGGATATTCGTCGGAGCGACCTTCGGGTTTTCGTCGTGTACCCTATGATGAGGGGGCGCTACAGCCTTCATCACACAAAAGGGATATCATGGTTATCTTCCTTAATTTATCGATCATGAAATTCTTAGAGGATTGTACCATTTGACTAGGAAAAGTTAAAGAGAAGTGTAAGGAACTGAGTTAACTCATGTATGATGCATAACTTTGACCTCATGTGTGATTTGTTATATTATACACAATTATATTAGAAGACTTAATGTTTTTCTAATTTATAGAACTTTATTATATAAAATTAATGTGAAAATTTCTTAATTATATAAATATTCATATATTTTATTTCTAACCATAACAAGAATTAATTAATTTTAAAATATAACATATTATATTAAAAATAATTAACATAAGAGTATAACTAAAAAAAGAAACCAGATGATAAAACTAAAAATATTTTTATTTTATTTTTTATTATAAACCTCAACTAAACAATTTTTTCAGTTTTTATGTTAAAAATCTTAGTCAAATATATTTTATTTCTTAATTAAAAAGGAAACAAAAAATTAAAATTAAAAAATAGAAAAATAGAATTTGCTTTATGTTGTAATCCACTTCATGATTGTCAGTGTCAAGTAGGTGTAAAAGGCAACGTGATCACCCGTGCTATCAGGGACGGAGTCAAACTCAACTTTAAGGGGGAGCCGGGAGCCAACATCTAAATGCAAAAATTTTAATGGAAGGACCACTTATATTTAAAGGGGGGTCACTTATATTTGTAATTTTAAAAATTTTAATTATATAAGTAATTTTTAAAAAAAATATATTTGAAAGGGGGGGCCATGGTCCCCCTCCCATTAAACATGGCTCTGTCCCTGCGTGCTACTTACCTTGTTCTAACTCTGCTTCAGTTCATTTTAACTACACGGTTATATGGGTCTCGCATAAATATATAGCTGAAATAAACTGGAACAAGGTTAGAACAGGGTAGGTGGCATAGGTGGTCTCAAGCCATGTAAAAGAGATGGTTTCATTATCTTACGGAGCCCTTGATTTCTTTTGGGTTCAAAGCTTCTTAAATATATCCCTCATTGTTTATTTACAATCTAGTAATGATATTTTAGTTTCTTTGATATATACGTTAATGACATAAACTTAACATAAAACAATACTAATTTGATCATGCAAGTCATTCAGGCTCTTCATGCTCAATTTATTATAAAGGATTTGTAAAAATAATTTAAATTTTCTATAATGTGACTCTGAGGAAAGTGTGGTGTTAGAAATAGTGTAAATTAATTTAATAGTCTTCTCGTAACCACAAAAGTCTTGTAGTATTAATTGATTCATTTATATTTATATTTATGATCTTTTGTAAATTGAGGATGAATACCTTTATAGATACCATGGTCTATTTTATAATAATTAAGATGAAACAAAATAAAGTTTCTTTTTATTCTTTATTCTCCATTCTCTCTTTTCTTAACAAAGTGACATTATAGTCTTATTTCTTAAAATACAAAGAAGATCAGTGTTACGAAGAAAGTAAGAAATTGTAAGTAATGGACTTGCTTCCTTCTAATTTCCTCATCTCACAACGGAGAATTATAAGAAATGATGTCTATGCATAAAAGCTTTGTCTGGCTCTCAATATATGTGGGAGGTTGCAAAGAAAGGCTATGAGAAGCCTCAAACTAAATAAAAATTATCTCATAATAGGAAGGAAGCTTTGTCTAAGATAAGAAAAAATGATCAACAAGCTCTCACTCTTGTCCATTAACGTTCGGATGATTAACTATTTGAGAAGATAGCCGATGCTACTAGTTCAAAGGAAGCATGGAATATTTAGAGGAGTCTTTTTCAAGGTGTTGATAAAGTAAAGAAGGTAAGACTTCAAACAATAAGATGTGATTTTGAAGTTTTAAAGTGAAGAAATTCAAATCAAATTTGGATTATTGTACATGAGTGAAGGTGAGTGTAAATCAATTAAAGAGATACGGAGACAAGATAGAAGATGTTCATGATGTGAAGAAAATTCTTCATTCTTTAACTCCCAAATTTGATTATATAATGTTTGGCATTGAAGAGTCAACATATATAGACTCACTTATCATTGAATAATTAGAGAGATCTTTATAATAGTCTATGAATAAAATACTAAGAGAGGACAAGAAGAATCACTGGGGAATGTTCTCAAAGTTAAGACCACTTTAAACAATGACGAAGGAGAAAATAATCAATTTAAAGATGTGGACAAGGAAGAGGACATGGTTGCGACCTATATGGAAGACAATAAGGGAATGAAGACAACATAAACAATGAAGAGAGAAGCCAACCATCATAGAGATGGCATGAAATAATAACGTTGCGTATGGTTACTGTGATCCATATGCTGAGACGGAACTAAACAAAAAATTGGAGACAGAGCAGAACAAAAGTTGAAGACAGTAAAGTATTTGGTTGTGATGGACAAAACAGATAAAACTATGTTCGTCTTGAGGACAAAAATGTGTTTGGTTGTAGTTGATTATTTTAAAACGAATGATTTGTATTAGTAAAAAAGTTAACAAATAATAATAATAATAATAACAATAGCAATAATAATAATAAATTAATTTTGGATAATAATAATAATAATAATAGACGAAGAGGAAGACAATTAGTAATAATAAGGAATTTAATAATCACAATAATAATAAGAAATTAATTATGTATAATAATGATAATAAAAATAATAATAAGAAAATTAATTTTGAATAATAATAATAATAAGTACAAATTTTATAATATTAATTAATAATATTAATAGCAATAATTAATAACAATAATAATAATAAGTACAAATTTTATTATAATAATAATAAATAATAATAATATAATTATTATTATTAATAAATTAATAATAATAAGTACACAATTTATATTAATAATTAAAAATAATAATAACAATAATTAATAATAATAAGAAAACTAATTTCGTATAATAAAATTAATAAAAAACAATAATATTAATAATAAGAATAATAATAAGTAGAAAATTTATAACAATAATTAATAATAATAATAAGTAAAAAATTAATAATAATAAGATAATTAATTTCTTATAATAAGATTAATAATATTATTAATAATAAGAATAATAATAAGTAGAAAATTTATAACAATAATAAATAATAATAATAATAATAATAATAATGAGTTTAATAATATAATTAAGAATAAAAGATTGATAAATTTAATAATAAGTAAAAAATTAAAGTTAATAATAATAATAATTGCTTATGTGAGGGAGGGGTACTTCTGGAAGTTGCTTATTTGTTTTGTTTCTATCATCGGCACAAAAAATCTTGTACCACAGTTTTGAAAGGTACAAAAATTTCTATCTTATAATTTGGAGTTAGAATAAAAATAAGTTTAAGACAACAAGGGGATGAAGGCAACATAAACAACGAAGAGAGAGGCCAACCTTCAAAAAGACAGCATGAAACAATAAGAGAAAGAGGACGAGTACGAGGCTACTACTTAAATATAAATGAAAGAGGTACAATAAGTCTGAAGTTGAGTAATTTAATTGTCATAAAATTAGTCATTATTCTTGATGATGTTGTAGTGCCGTTAATAATAGTGAAGAAATCAATAATTTTATTGATTTTATTAAGCATCAAAGAAGAAAACGGTGTTGATAGTATGTGGTATTTGAATAATAGTATAAGCAATCACATGTGAAGATACAAAGGCAAATTCATAGAGCTTAATAAGAAGATAAGAGGCAATGCTTCCTTTAAAGACTAGTCAAAAATATAAATTAAAGGAAAATGTACAATTCTCATCTATTTTAAATATGGTAGGCACAATTTGATCACCGATGTTTATTATGTGCCTAACTTAAAAATAATATTTTAAATTTAAGCCAATTGCTTGAAAAGGGGTATGAAATTCTTATGAAAAATTAAAAAAATTAAACTTCAAAATCAAAACTTTAATTTAATTGCTATGTCAAAGAATAAGATGTTTAAGTTTAACATCAAAACAATTGAAGCAAGATGTTTGAAAGTTGATTTGTAAGATGAAGCATGGTATTGGTTGAGATTTGGCCACTTTAAGTTTTGGAGCTCTCAAAGTTATAGCAGAATGGAAGTTGGCAAAAGGGATGACTTTAATTAACCATCCTAATCAATTATGTGAAGCATTTGTTCTTAGAAAACATGCTAGGGAGAGTTTTCTTAAAAAAGCAACATCAAGAGCAACTGGTCCATTTTAACTTGTGCATGTTGACAAGTGTAGACCAATAAATCAACCTTCATTTGTTAAGAAAATATTTATTAATTTTTATTGATGATTTTAGTAGGAGAACTTAAGTTTGTTTTTTTTTAGCAAAAATTAGAAGCTTTGTTGGTTTTAAGAAATTTAAGCTGCTTGTAAAAAAGGAGAGTAACTATAAAATCAAAACTTTAAGATCTGATTGAAAATACAAATTTATTTCCAAAGAATTTAATAATTTTTTTGCAACTCATGGCATCCATCATCCTTTAACTAGATCATGATAACAAAATATAATAGTCGAGATAAAATAAAACCATCCTTAATATGATAAGATGCATAATGAAGGCTAAAAATATATCTAAGGAATTCTGGACTGAAGTTGTTTCTTGTGCAGTGTACTTATCCAACCCTCTCCAACATCAAATATCAAAGATCAAAGCCCTTTAGAATCATATAGTGGAATAAAACCTAGTGCATATTATTTGTGAGTTTTTAAAAGCACTATATATGCTCAATTGCCACTCCAAAAAAGATCCAAACTTAATAATCAAAGTGTTAAACATGTTTTTATTGGATATGATTCACATTCCAAAGGATAAAAATTACGCAATCCAAACAGTGATAAAGTAGTGATAAGTCAAGATGTTAAATTTTATGAAAAAGCTATGTGGAATTGGGAGGCTCACTAATAGAAAATTAAAATTTTCTTTCATGTTTTGGAGAAGAAGAAGAACAAGAGACCAAGGTGCTTGTACAATAAATAACTTCACTTCCTTCACCACTTCAATTACCTTATGAAGAAAGTTCAAGTCGGAGTTTAAGGAAAATAAAAGATATACAAAACATTTATGCAAGATCCGATAAAGTGATTCTTGATAATCATGAATTGTATTGTCTTCTTGTATATAGTGAGTTGTTAAATTTTGAAGAAATCATGTGAGATAAAAGATGGAGATTAGCCATGGATGAGGAAATCAAGACAATTAAAAAGAATTATGCCTGGGAAACAACAACTCTTCCTAAGAAGCCATTGAAGTCAAATGGGTATACAAGATGAAGAAGAATGCTCATAGAGAGGTAAAAAAAAAAACAAAGAAGGGCTTATTGTCAAAGGATACAAGCAAAAGCATGAAGTCGATTATGGTAATGTTTATGCGCCTATTGATTGAATAAAGACTATTCATTTACTCATTTCCTTAGCAGCTTCAAGAAAATAGCAATTTTATTTATCAATTAGAAGTAAAGTCAACCTTCCATAATTGTCATCTTGAAAAGCAAGTCTACGTTGAACAACCATTGGGTTACGTGATTAAGGAATAAGAAGAAAAGGTTTTAAGATTGAGGAAAACATTATATAGATTGAAGCAAACACCAAGGGCATGGAATAACCACTATATCAAATATTTTCAAGAGAACAAATTTGTTCAATGCCTTCATGAATATGCTCTTTACGTCATAATTCATAACAATTGAGACAGTTTGCTTGTTTGTCTTTATATGGATAATTTTATTTTCACTCATAATACTTCAAGCTTGTTTGAAGAATTTAAGAAGGCTATGTCACTTGAATTTGAAATAATTGATATAAGACTTACGTCATATTACTTGGGCCTAAAGGTGAGAAAATGGAGGAAGGAATATTCATTTCTTAAAAAGGTTACGCAAAGAAAGTCTCGAAGAAGTTTAAAGTGATTGATTGTAATTTGTAACTCACATATTTCAAATAAGTCAGTTAAGAAATTAGTCACTCAAAATTGCATTGAGTAATAAATTGAATTCAAATATCGTAATGAACTCACACTTTTAAGGCAAAATTTTAGAGAATTCCGGAGATTCGATTTTAATAACTCAAGTGCTCTAAGTGTTAGAGACTCTTTGCAGAATCCCCTTACCACCTAACTTGCCCTAAAAAGTGAATTTCCCTTTGAAACAGAAGAGAAGAACATGGTAGTACCTTGGTAGGTTACTTTATACTTTTGTAGTCATCTACATGTGCTACGTGACGAGGAAGAGTAAGAACCATACAAATGATACAATGGTGTTTAGATGGTAGTGGCGACGAGAGGACCACCTGGTCAAGTTTATCAATCTGAAAATGGACCCAAAACCGAAGACTGAATGATAGTAACTGCGTTGCATGCATGCACTCAACTGCTTCCTCTGGAGCCAAGACACGAATTTGTAGGAATGGGTCGTCCTGGAGACATACCTTTGCACATACTCTGGTCCCCTACTCAATAAATTTGGCACTTCTACACTGTTCAACACGGTACAAAAAGTTACAGGAGTGTGATTGCTACGCCAGTCCTGTTTCACTTTGGAGATATGATATTGGACCATATCGTGTCAAATGTAATTAAGAGCAAGCAAGAAAAATGCAGGATAACTTCACAGCCCGAAACACTATTTTCCGGAGTACCTCGGAAACTTGACCTAACGGACACTCATCCAGTTCGAGATTTTAACGATGTAAACGTAATTACAATGAATTACAGAAGCCTTCGATCCTCTCAGATCGATGAAGATTATTGCGTCAAGTTCAAGGTTTAGCAAATTTTCGAAGGCATGTGTTAGAGAGTTAATGACGTGAGACTTGGCTAAGTAACCTAGTGATGGTTGGTGCATGGAAGAAGAAAACACCATACAATGAAGAATCCATGTTGTCTGAAAGCATGAAATGAACAACTCAGGTCCCAGAAATCACCGATGCGTTGCTTACTGTTAAGTTGGTAAAGTAGGGAGGAGATCGGGACGGTTTCTCTGTCCATTTTCTTCTGTCCCTATTTTATTTATGAATCTCAATCATTTATTTATGTAAGTCCTAACAGAGAAGAGATCGTGTTTTGCTCTTTGGTTGGTCTAGCTTCACTTCTCACTTTTTATTTTTAATTATATTAAAAACAAATCATAATTTACATATTTTAAATAATAAATATGAACTCGCAAATCCTATCTTTATTTATAACCAATTTTGTTTGTTCTAGGTTGGGCTACTTGCTTCGACATGAATGGAAAGAAACAGAACTACTGCTAGGGAATGCATGGTCGTAATCATTGCAACAAACAAAGATTGCAGCTCAAACCCAGGACTGCTCATTTTCCAAACTAGTTCGAACCTGAAATTGATTGATGGGTGCATGGAATCTAGCCCGTGGTGAAATTGTTCAATGACACCATTAACTGCCAAAGACATTGCAGTCTTTGCAGACATGACAAGGACATGACATTAGCGGCTGCATGTGTAAGAAATAAGAATTGACATCTAATTCATTTTTTACTTCGTAATTTTTAAAATTTCAAACGCTCAATCGTATTATTGAGTGTTTAAATAAGTTTTAATGATTATTATTTTAATTGATTTTTAATAGACAAATTACTAATTTATGTGAGACTTTCGTTAATTTATATCTCTATGATATAATCTAACTTTAAAATTTTTAATTTAACTTATGTGTGAATAAAGATTAATAAATTCAAATTTTATAATTCTAACATCATTACCAATTATATATAATTGAAAAACAATAAATCAACATTGTTATTAAAAATTTTGAAGTCCTAGGACTTTTGTAGTGTATTCGTGTGTTAATTTTGTAATTATTAATTAACTTCTAATTAAATATTTTAATGTATATTTAGTTGAAATTCAAAATTAAGTTATTGTTAAAATGATTTAGATAAACTAGATTTAGTGTTAAAAAAATTTATAATATACATGGTTGAATTGAACACTATAATTGTTAGAATCAAACTTAAAATTTTATGAAATCCTTAAAAATAAAATATACAGTTTACCTTTATTTTGTATAATGTTAATACTCATTTTATTCATCATTTGTAGTATTAAAAAATAAAGTTGATATTAATCTTTTGAAAAAATTAAATGTTTAAAGGAGGAAGACTAACAAATTTGCTTTAGATGCTGGACGGCCTTGGTTTGTTCACAAGTCCAAAGTAATAGATTCTTCTTCAGAAGCTTAAATAAGCTTGAAGTATAAGCTGCCCGTGTGGTATGAAATTTCGAATATTATTAACAATTCTGAACTTTTTTATTTTCCAAACCGAAAAAGGATTGGCATAGATGGGAGTGTAAGTAAGGTACTTGGAAGACCCATTTTCAGTTAGGACAAGTTGGCAAGTTGGGACAAATACCACATGTTTATTCATACCATATAAGCCAACAGGAAACATTCAAAAACCAAAAGATGAATCAGATCAGAAGTCCCCTAATACTGCCTTCCCCTGCTACCTTAAGAGAGTTCCACTAGATCTTGTCATGTTGAAGAAGTACTTTTGAAATATGTATTGTCAAGATCATATCCTTTAATCAGTTTCAACTTTATCCGATTAAATCTCATCCGTACATTTATGTAATTTTTGCATAAATATGTGGACTAAACTGAACTAAACAGGTTGCAACACTTTGAGTAGAACAACTGCCACAACTCATGTATTTTCTATCATTTTATCCGTATCTCATTCTGAATAAATTAACCCATGAAAATTAGTAATGATAATATAATTACATAATAATGCAAAATATTTTAACATTATTTAATATTAAATTTCTTCTAAATAAATATCAATCCCTCTCTGGTTCTAGTATTATAGACCTATAAGATTGTAGCCAACCTCCTGTTTTGTTATGTATGTATATGTATAGATTATAATAGGGAAGAAAACTAATGAGTGGAGAGTAGAGACTAGAGACACAAACAAGTGGGAACAACAACTCTCTTGAAGACCATCTTAGGGACAGCACATGACTTAGCAAATAAAGAAGATGAGGACATGACCAAAAACAAAATCAGTGTCACCTTCATCAATATATCTTTGTTTGTTATCTCTATTATTCCTTACTAGACAAAAGAAACACTGCAATTCAATTTGCCAAGAGGGGAGGGCCTTGCCATGCGGGCTTGCTCCTCCGTTGCCAGTCGGCAAGTGGTGGTGGGTCCCCGGTCGATCGATTTACCCCATCTTTCACCACCATAGGCTACACCGTCCCAAAGATGGTCTTCACTACAATGGTCCCTCTCCAAATGTGAATATGATATACATTTGTTCACGTCCTTATCTTCAAGTTAAGAACTACATCTACACTAAGAACGAGAAGTCAAGAGATCATGCAAGCTGGGAAGATCTCTTGTAGTTGCATACCCTTTTGTTGTTTAGTACAAGTGCATTTGGTCGTTGAAACATAACTCCAAGTTATGTGATCTCTAGGAATTAATGATCAATCAAAGAAAAACTTATTGCAAGACCTCTTTGCCTAGCATTTTTTCATCAGGAGATGGTCCATGCATGCATACGTACATACATACATACGCATCATGGAACTTTAGCTTCGATGGACTTGTAGGGTATATTCTATTAGCCATCAATTCAATCTTTAATGGTGAGACTTCTTAGTCAGTGAAAGACAGACCAAAACTGAAGACAGAGGGACCATAAGTGTATGTTGACTTACCTGGGCATTCAACTGGGCTTTTAGGACATGCATTTCATGTTAATTAGAGCAATGTAAACTGAGTTTGTGGTATAGAACTGTTAAAACTTTATAACATGAAAAGAAAATGCAGCAGACACGTATCATGTTTTAGAGGCCTTGTCAAGCAGCATTAAACATCAGGATGGGTCATGCACGTACGTCTATGTGTTATGCTGATACAGTGAAGAGAATTCTCCAGGATATGCTGTCGTGGCAGAACTTCGAATGGAGTGAACCTGGAGTGCCATATTTTCGTGGAAAAGAAAATGTTGGATTCATATTTCTGGATCATTGTGTATGAGGTGGACTGAGCCAAGTGGTGTAATTTCATGAACCTTAAGCTTTATGGAAAGTTATGGGGTTTATGTTATCTCTAATCTATGGACACTGACACATCACAGGAAAAGATTTAGAGGATATCAGAGCTTTGTTGTAAGGAAAGACGCTGTCTTTGTTACTTTAGAACAGAACAGTTGTTCCAATTAATTGAATTGGATGATCATAGTCAGACGCAAAATTTCCTGGATTTTTGGGTACGTGGAAGAAAACAATTAGTATGGCCTCACCTTTAATTTATGGCCAAGTTCCAAAGTTCTGCAATAAAAGACTAGAAGATGTTCTTCCTAACTTGGAAAGTATAGCCAAGTTGGCCAAAGGAAAAGGGGAAGTTAATAAATGTCAATAATGCAAATGTTTGATGAAAGATGAACATAGTGACCCAAGTAGGGCTTGGAAATACATAGAAAAACACAAGCACAAATGATCCCAAATGAAGAAAATGATGAGTTGGTGAGCTGCAATGTTGTTCCATCATTGCCAAAACTTTAATTTCTAACATCATCCAATTGGCATATCCAAGCAAGTAAGCAAACATGGTAAGTACGTATTTAGTTCTGCTTCTGGCAGCTGTGACACCATATGTTAGAAGAACTGTGACCTCTCTGCCATCCAGTTTTCAACCACCTGGAATATAGAGATTGCTCATCTTGCCGAACAAAACTCAATACTGGTGGGCCTCATCTTCCATTGATTGATCATCATTGTTCAGCATTAATCATCCTCCGCTTTTGTGATAAATGTGAATATTTAATGTGATATGTGTTACTTTTTGAATGTGTTTTGAATAGTTGTAAAGGGACCATCTTCAACACTTGAACCATTTCTAGAGGAAAACTCAAAAGGTTGTAGCCTGTAGGAAAGTGAAAGGAAAAAGATCATATAAGGAGTAACTAGTTACTTCCAGCGGTAGCTGCCAGTTCTTTTTAAGCTGTGCAGGAGATGGGACAAGACAAGGTAAAACAAAAAGATCGAACTATTTGTGCAATACGACTCAATTATATAAGATAGAACCTAAACATGTGGGCCAGGACTAGGAAAAGGAGGAGCATAAGAAGCACATGGATTGTCTGTGTCTACTGTCTACAGTAGCTATTGGCAACTTAAAAACCAGAAAAAGGAAAATGAATGGAAGCCGAAGGGGTTAAAAGCTTTTGATAAGAAATAGTAATCATATCATTACAAATGATGGTGCAATCATTTTAAAGACATCTAATGATATCATTACATAGGATAATGATGGATTAGATTTAGATTAACCGTTTTTAAGGTTCTAATGATACTTTGAGTTCTTTAACTTGACAGACAGGTGAATGGACAAGTAACTTGTAGCTGCTGTCGCTTGTCATTTCATATGAAAAACAAGTACAAAGTCTTGATTCAACTTTAAATTATTTCCTTTAAGGCAAAGGATTCTCCTGACTGCTTGCCTTAACATACTGGCTTGACGATTTCAATCAGCTACTAATTTTCAAATTGAGCTGTCAGGTTTCATATTTAGCATCCATGTCACATTGTTTCAGGACTGAAGAACAATTTTTTTATTAGTTTAGCACAATGAAAGGTTAAATTGTTATTATCTAAGTTAGCTAGCTGCAACATGAAACTTGGAAGTGACATTCAATAGAGTGGTAAGATATGAACCTGGAATCCAGATCCTCTATTCAATATTATTCTGTCTCATAAAATCTCAGTCATTTATTTTGCGGGACCTACGTGGAACCTACATAAATAAATGACTGAGATTTATTAGACACAATAAGACACTATAATATTAGACAAATGATCTAGACTTATGAACCTGAAGGAAAAACAGATTCAATTTGTAGATGCTTTCTTTTAATAACCGATTTCAATTTGCAGTAAATATCAACACCTTAAATGGCAAAACACTTGAAGATTCGAACAATTGTCACCAACAACAACTGCAGTGAAAGAGAGGGGAGGAAAGAACAGTAAAAATAACTGTAATAACAGAATAACTGAATCCACAATAATTCAATCCCAGGAGGTTATTTAAATACTATGTTCTACATGGGAAAAAGTGCATAGTTACTTTGAATACTAGACTCTCTACATGAAAAGGAGTGTCCTGTCTTAACAACCAAACAGGAACCTTGGAATTTGTGCATCAGAGACTTGATGGGGGGTCAAATGGACAGGAACAAGGGATCTACAAAAAGATCTGGTCTTATTTGGTCGGTTGTACATGTTCTCTGATTTCTCCATCCACTGATTTTGGCTGCCCTTTATTCATGTTTAGATTCTACTTAAGAACTCTTTACAGTATTGCACTTGCAAACAGGTGGGTTCAGCTAAAGAAGAAATAACCATCCTTTGGAACATATGCTTAAAACACAAGTGCTTTCTTCTCATCTTCCCAAGTCATCCTTTCGCTGGCTTTTTCCACCTCCTGGCAAGCTGGAAATTAAAAATAAATTATTAGTCTAGGACATAAGTAAGAAGCACATATTATTTTGTTTGTCAATATATAATTTTTGTTTTTTTTGCTATAGTTACATGAGACAGAACATGGGGGATTACCAGATCCTTGTAGGGCTGCTCTTGTTTATTGTTTTAGTGAAAAGAACACAGGTCATGGCTGAATGGATTGAGAAGTTTCTGCCTTTGCTCCTCCACATCCCATAATAGACTACCACTATCCTGAGAAATTTTGCATTTGCAACTTGTCAGAAGATAATCTAACTTGGCTATGGTTGATACTTAACCAGTGTTTTCTCAATAAACCACACAGGAGGACTGGCATACCATGGTGATTAGTTCACTGACACTAGCTCTTTGACCTTGAAGTAAAAGTGAAGCTGAGCTATCAATAAGAGGATAGTTATTTACAGCGGCAAAGTTGCTAGTAGAACTGGTGGCTAGAATAGTGGTTGCATCAGCAAAAGCTGCAGATTGGGTGAGGCTGCATTGTTGCACACATGGCGGAGGTGATTCCATGCCACTCAACTTCTGAAAATTTTTTCACAGATCACATCAGATTTAGTCTTGTATGTGTATTTAATCTTAAACCAGATAAGTTACAGACAATTTTTACCTC
Organism: Erythroxylum citrifolium; assembly: GCA_026284465.1. NCBI lineage: Eukaryota > Viridiplantae > Streptophyta > Magnoliopsida > Malpighiales > Erythroxylaceae > Erythroxylum > Erythroxylum citrifolium. The sequence continues at coordinate 64,278,899 of JANKOE010000006.1, forward strand.
AGATCTGATTATGAAAGGATCCAGATCCATTCGAATGTCGCATATCAATGGATTAACAGAAGCAAGCTTCATGGACAGGAACTGGGAAAATGACAAGACATAAGGGAGTTAATACTGATCACACCTCAATACAGAACTAGTCAAAGATACAGCTTCTTAATAGAAATTGTTATGTTTACCTCCACTTGATTTTGCAAGGACTGGACATAATTGATGATCTCATCCAACATTTGGGCCTTGCCAGTCACCTGTGTCACGTTAAGCTGTCATACATATAAATCAAAGTAAAGGAATAGGGAAAGACAAGATTAAGACAGGGAACTGAACAGCAACCTTGTCACAACCAGGAACAAGTCGCTGCAATATCTTCATCCTCTCACTGATCTTCTCTCTTCTTGCCTGAAAGTTATTCATGGACATTGTTAATGAGACATGACTTGGTGGAATATTATGCAGGGACTTGGAAATATTTGAAGTTTCTTGTATGGGAACATGAAAGTTTAAGGTTTTGGTGAAGAAAAAGCACCCTCTCTGCAAGGCTGTGACTGTCTGTTGCTTGACCCCTCCTTGCTCTTACGTGAATGTAGCCTGTTGGAGGTTCTTCAGTAGCTTTCTTCTGATCCTTTTTCTGGGCTTCTGGCTGCTTCTCAGCTTCCTTCATAACACCATTACATTTCTTATGGTTCTTGCTTTTCCCTTCTCTAGCATCCTAACAAAAACACCAAAGATCAATGAACAAGCATATCATCATTAGATGGAATCCTTATGTGTGTATGAACTTCACGATGGCCTACCTTCGATTGAGCAGAGGTCAAGAATGACCCATTTGCATGCTTCCTCTTCTTGTTCATGGGAATCACCTCCTGAGTGACTTGCTCGCCACTTTCAAGCTTGTCCACTATAGTTGAAGAGTCTGTGCTCTGTTTTTTGGTAACAGAAGTCTCAGTATCACTTATCACAACCTTAGAGTTGTGATCAATATAACTAGCTTCCTGAAATTTAGCATCAAGAGGAGTTCCATAAAGAGATCCAAGAGGGTAAACTTGAGGAAAGCAGTTGTTCTTGATGTTTTCATCATCCAATAAACCATTCATGTTCGTAACAGACGTGTCCAGAAGAAAAGGGTGGTAGTGTTGGTATGAAAAGGCCGACATTTGATGGAGCTTTGGGATTGCAAAATTGAAAGGTTCCAAGAAAGTGATGGAAGAGAGAGGTGGGAAGATGAAGAGAGAGGTGGGAAGATGATGATGGAGGTTGGAGTTTGGAGGCAGCCAGAGGCAGCAGTCGAGAAAAGTCGATCTCTGGCAATCTAAGAGGGCCTCTACATCAAGGCTATTTAAAGAGCACCAACATTTGACTGGTCTTGTCTCATAATTTCTGTATCTCTCTCATCCCCTCAAAATTAAATGCTCAGAGAATAACATTTTCAAAGGGAGGGACCAAAAATTTTTAATAAGAATATATTTAAAAATTGTACCCTAGACTTGTCCATTTCATTACTTAACGATGAACATTTTTACTTTTTATATATTAATTTAATAAATTATTTAACAAATCAATTACAGATGATAATAAGTCTGGCCAAAGACCTGATCTCGCTAATTTTTTTTAAATTATAAGTATAAAATATTTTTTTTAATTGAGTTTAAGTGTAGGTTATCCAAGCTCATGTCTCTCTTAGACTTGTTAGTAAATAAATAAAATTAATTAAGTTGGCCTTACGCAAAACCTTTGTGACCAAGAGGTTGTAAGTTCAAATCTTACCACTTAACTATTATTCAGCACAAGATAGAGTGAGCCTGTATAAATTTCAAGCCCAAAAGGCTTTCACTTAAGGAGGTATGTTAATAAATACATAAAACTAATTAAGTTAGCCTCACACAACAGCATAAGCTATTGTAGTGAAACGGCCACTTAATTTGATATCAGAACTTTTGTGAATAAGTGATTGTGAGCTCAAATCCTATCATCTACTTATTATTCAACACAAAATAGAGTAAGCTTGTGCAAGTTTCAAGCCTAAAGGGCTTTCACTTGAGGGGATATGTTAAGTGAATAAATAAAACCAATTAAATTGGCCTTATACAATAGCTTAAACTATTGTGGTGAAATAATCATTTAAAAAGACTTAGTTCTTTTAAGCAAAATAATGTCGATTTGTTTAGAAAAATTGGATCTTAAATCAGCGTTGACCCATGAGTCAATCTATTATTCTCTAAAATTTATATCTCAAACTAAATAATAATTTATTAGATTACCTCTTTGGACAAAAAGGACAACTTTGAAAGTAGAATGGAAACTTACTTGTACAGAATTGGACCATCCAGAGATTTTTCTCTTCTTTTCTTTTTGGTGGGTATGGTGAATAATTCAGAGAAGATACCTATGCTTCTGCTAAACAATAATAATAATGGTTGGTGATAGTGGGATCTGGTTTCACACGAGCATGATACCCTTTTTGCTTCCTGCTCTGAAAATAATAGTACTCCTCCATCCTTGCTTGCGCTACTTTTTATCTCTTCATGTTTGACTGGATAACAAAGACCTAAAGAGAGTGGAAAGGGTCACAATCAGAGGAAAATAACAGAACTCCGATGAGAGAAGTAGTCGTCTCTCTGTGTACTTTGGCAATCACAAGCTTGGCAAGTGTACGTCGCTAATAATAAACTCAAACCGGTGTGTACAGAACGTAGGACGAATTTGGGCTATGCTCGTCTTAGAGAATAGAGCCAGCCACCGAGAGGGTTGACCGTTGACATTGACCCGACACATATTGTAATATGGAGCTCCACACACGCGTGGTTCGTACCCGAGTCCTAGCCGAAGAAGAAAAGCTTTGGCCCATCTCTCATTCATAATTAAATCAAATTTATTATATAGTTTATTTTAAAGTATATTATTAATACACGATTTCGTACTAGTGTTTACTTAATCTCAATTTAACTTATTAAAAATTAATTTTTGGATTTGGCTATTCATTTATCTAATATGAATCGTGGTTTTTATATTTAAATAGTACTCGAGGTAAATGATAACAATTAAAACACTTAGAAAATAATGACGCAATTATTGATTTGTATGCTCTATTAATAGTTGTAGTAATTTCAAAAATTATATATTTTATATCAATAAAATTTATAATTCTTATCGTAACACGAAGCATAAACCTTATTATGTGTCCCGAATCGTACATAAAAAGATGAAAAATGAAAGAAATGCAGATTACCTGATTTTGGTTCCATTATAACTTTCAAAGCAATTTTTGTGACCAAAGCGAGCTCCAATTTTTGAGACCTTTACGAAAATCGTACACTGATATCTGGTTAATGTCTTTCTACAATTTTCTCAAAACGTAAGCATTCTTATCGGGTCAGAAAATCCGTATACTTACGAATGATATGAGTAATTACAAAAAACCTTAACCTTTATAAATAGTTTTTATATTGGGCTTCCTCATCACAGGCCCAATATAGGTTTGATCTACACTAATCGGGATCTATTTTTCTCTCGAACTTCGACTCATTGATTTAGATCATTTATTGAGTCACTTTATTACCTTTATCTAGATCAAATTACGTAATTTAATCGATAAGTTATTAAAAAACAAAAAATGCAATTAAATGTTGTCCAACTTTATGGGAAAAGTATAAAAAGTCCAATATTATATTTTTGCTAATATTTTCAAAATTGGACGGAAACTTAAATTAGTAATACAAGATGTTTAAGGTTTAAAATATTCAACTGATATTAGATCGTCATAAAATCGATTAAAATTGAATAAGATTAAAGAATTTGAAAAATAATTAAAAATTTGTCTTTATTTATCGAAAATTTTAAAGTTTAATTTGAAAAATGCGACTGATAAATGAAAATCAATTAGTTTATTTTGATTCATAAAAACTGATCAGTTTATAAAATTTGAACAATTAATAAATAAATAAATTCTTAATAACTTAAATTAGTAATACAAGATGTTTATGGTTTAAAAGATTCAACTAATATTAGATCATTATAAAATCGGTTAAAACTTAAATAAAATTAAAAAATTTAAAAATAATTAAAAATACTTCTTATTAATCGAAAAATTTAAAGTTTAATTTGAGAAAACGAGACTGGTGAATAAAAATTAATTAGTTTGTTTTAATTTTTTAAAAACTGATCAGTTTATAAAAATTGACCAATTAAGTAATAAAGAAATAAAAATTTAAAAATAAAAATTATGAATCCACCTCTTGGTCTGCTCCTCCCCACCGCACCGGCCACCACAGCAATGGCATGGCTTCTTTTGCACGGGATTCAAACTTTCTTCTTCCTCTAATAAAGGGTCATCATCAAATTGAGTAAAATGAATTCCAGTAAAAGTTGGAGAACACCTAGCTTGAGAAAACGCACCTAACCCAAATAAGAAAAAGTGTAGAACCTTGCATTAATTGATCGAGAGCACTTGTTTGACAAAGAAGAGGAGAAACAGTTAAGAAACGAGCAAAATGATGAAGGTTCTCTCTTTCACTGGACCAATCATAAATGAGTACAGAAGGACAATTTAATGTAACATTGGGATTAACATACGTGTGAACTGGTTACTAGTGCAGGGGTTGCAGCCCCTACCCCTCCGCCCCGCTAAAGCCAAGCTGGTGGTCTTTTTCTACTATTTTTTGCTTTAAATTACGTGTCTGAAAAGTACCTTTTTCAGGGACGTCTCAGAGACATTTTCTCTGCTGCGAGTGTTTCAGCAGAGATCTTGTAATGAAGCTGTGAAGTTTGATCATTTGTCTAAGTCAAGCTTATGGCGCTCTTTAGCTCACTTTCAAGGCTGAAAAGTGAAAACAACTACTCAAGATTGCTTTAACGTCAAGTTGGCTCGTTATGTGTGGACATGGCTTTCTTTTTCTGTCCATTTCTTCAACCTCCTTTAATACTTCCTCATCACTATCGTTGTCTCTTTCCCAAAATCCTCGTTGTATCATCTTGGAAGATATTCCCAATTCAGACATTGTTATGATGAATGAATTGTGATCAATGAATTGTTACATTTTTTAAAGAATCAATACTTAAATTTTTTTTCTGAAATTTTGCTTAAGTGTTAAGAAAAAATCTAATGGACTTTTGATAAATTTTTAAAAATATTTTATAAAAAAAATAGTCCTTGTGATTTTTAAAATTCAAAAGTTTGAAAATAATAAAAATATTGTTAAATTTTGGCAAACAATATTATAAATAATGTAATAAAATTAATTTGAAATGCTCTTTAAATTTGGCATTAATGATATTATAATAAAATATATGGTATAAAAAATTATAATTGAAATACAGTTGATACATTATGAATTAAAAGGAATAGGATATTCAAAATAATTTATTCTTTTTTATGTAATAATGTTAATTAACAATTTGTTATCCAAGAAGTTTGTACGAAATTTATTGGATTTGGTTGAAAAAAATTCTAACAACACATAAGAACTATTTTATTCATATTTTTAAAAAATAAAAAATCCCATTTTATACCATAATTTATATTTATATAATTATAATAATATTAGAAACAACCTATCTATTAGTTAGAGGCGATGTTGTATACTACTGAACTTTTTCAGATCATGCGTATCAGCAGGATTTATACTAATTGTTATCTTTATTGTTGTATAATTATAATTACAATCACAGTGTTATAATTACAATCTTATTATCACAATTTATTTAAGCATACTTGCATAATCCCAAATATAATTTGCAAAATTGTAATTAAACAATTGTTTCCACATATTTACACTTGTAAAAATACAAGAAAAGGTTGCGTATATTATAACTCTTTCCGAAAAAGAGCAGTCTTATTCACTAGGTAATTGATTTGCTATAGATCCTTTTTAATTTTTCCAGCCTGGCATAGCAGTAGTACCCCCTTTATAATTCAAGTAACACATGGTCAAATTAGATTGTCAAAATCAATATTTATTATTCATTAGTCTAACCCAACACTTTTAAACTATTTTAAGTAAATAGTTTCCTGAGTTGAACAACTCAATACATCATTATAAGGATTTAAATAATGGAAGCCTAGTGGTTTGATTTGATTTCTAACTATATTTTAAAATAATGGTTCCTTTTATTTAGACCAAACCAAACTAAAGTAATATAAATAAAATCAATTTGATTTAGGTGGTTTGGATTAGTTTAGTATTTTAAAATTTAATATTATTTTAAAAGAAATAAAAAGCACATCAACATATCTTCATTTTTAATATAATATTTAAAAATGAGAAAGTTATAGATACTCTTTTAAATTATATTTATTAAAAAATCAACTAGATGGATAGTTTAAATAAATTAATTATTTAAAATATATTATCCTCTTAAGAGAATATTATGTTTAATATTTGAAATATTTTTCATTTAAACATAACCTTTTTCAAAAAATAAGATAATAAAAAAAAATTAATAATACTACAAGTCAAATAAAGTAGTGGCTTAAGTTAGATTGCAACCAAAAGCTAAACCAAATATTTTGTTTTTCAGTCTTAAAAATTAATTTAAAAAAAAACTTAAGTTTTTAAATAATTTGATTTAAAATAAATGAAGTGAATAATTGCGAGTCATTAACATAATTATAAATAACATATATTATTACAAATATACAAATTTAATTACAAAAAATTAAAACAATTAATCTCGCCCCAATAATAATAAAGTCTCATTTGGTAATCAGTAATGAAAGAATCAGAATAAAAAATGGAAATAGAAAGTGAGAATTAGAATATGAATAAAATTTCTTACTATGTATGTTTAGTATGAAATTAAACAAAATTAATAGTTATACTAATATTTGGTATTCAATATTAAAAATAATGATGAATTTTTTTTACTCATTTTTAATTATTATATGATTTTAAAGTATCAATAAAATAATTATTAAAGAAATTAATATAAGATATCATAATATGATATTTTAATGATAACACTAATGAATAAGTTGACAATATTTTGACAATATTATCATAATATTATTTTCTATTTTTAGTAATCAAATAATCTATTTCCAGTAATCAAATAATCAAAAGTTAAGGATAAGGTGATCATGATCGTAGTTGCACTTCCTAATTTAAAGAACGATTTCACATGTCTTCATTCTTCTGTGAAGAATAGTCAAAACATCAATCGACCGTCGTCTTCCTTCCTGGCCTATTAAATTTTACGCATGTCAGTTTTGGTACTGACCAGATCACCGAACACCTGTGTTTTACAGGAATCTGCAATATTTCAGAAATGATCTATTCAGTAGGACCTAGTGGCAAGGTTTGTTGGGTTTGAACACCCTTTTCTTTCACGTTTTCAATGTTTCTTCTTCATTGTTGTACTCCTCTCCAGGGAATGAAGTCTATATAGAACAAAAGGATCAGGATGCCAAGCTTTGTATGTAATTCAGTTTTAATGGATTTGTAAATTTCTGAAAGCGTAGTGTCTGGTTGGAGGGTGCTTGTACGTTAAATGTTTCAGAGATAAGGATTGTTTTTGTGGGGTTGAGCGACTATTTCTGATTGAGACCATTCGGTTATACGCGTGATGTTCGGGGTGGCCTTTCTCTGTGATCATTTAGCAGTAGGCGTGTCTTTGCCTGAGGTTTTAGTTACTTCAGTTCCTATTTCTCTCCAAGAAATTAACTCTACAACGGTACTCTGTCCTTTGCTTTGGTAGATCATGCATTGGTCTGATTTACGTCAACACATACATGTATTGCTGATTTGCCACAGGCATGCTTATCTCCTTCTGGACTTTCAGTATCACTGCTGAGATGACCCGATGAGAATCTTCACAGGTTATGGCTGCCAATATTAAACTGAAGATTTATGCATAAAGGTTATATATGAAGAAATGATTTAGCAATTCTAGTACAAGTTCAGGGTTGATGGATTAGCAATTCTAGTTCATATGTATGCTCTCATGGATTTGAAACCAACTAGACCACAGAAGTGGGTAGGTTTAGGGGAGTCCGAATCCTCTGTCTAACTCACATAAATAAATAACTGAGATTCATGTGACAAAATAAGACACCATAATATTGAACAAAAGATTTCATTCCGGTTTAGGGCGTCCGAGGTGCATAAAGATGAATAACAAACAAATAATGAAATTACAACAAACCAAATCTTCTCTTTATAAACCCTACAGGTAAAGTGTAGAGAGTTAACATATTACTCAGTGTTAGTTGTAAACTACTGATCCAAATTGCATCCAACTTCTGAAAAGTAGTAGTCCATATTATGATATGGAGATCTTCATACATCGATTTGGATAAGCAAGGCTCTCCTTCATCATACTAACTCTTAATAGCAATCCACAAGTTTCGAGTGTCAACAGTCTTGTCACTCTTATCATGTCTGAAACCTTGATATCGTTCTTAGAGAAGCCAAGGATTTCCATGTCAACATCACAGAAACAACCATGGCTAGCTGGGTTTAGGATCACGACCTGAGAATTTGTCTTCATCGCTCGTTAACTTTGGAAAGACCAAGTCGTATTTTTTATTACAAGGAAACAAACCGGTAGAGGTTCCAGGAGTCTGTCGTACGTACACATGGGTTCAATCAACGCGTCAGTCGTTTCTCACGGAGGTAATTCATTAGCTAAAGGTGACAGAGCTAACTGTACGTACGGTGACACATGGGTTCAATCACACTCTCCTCGTAGCCTATCCACAGAATAGCCAGGACAGGACACAAGGACGCTGAAGCTTTGAGAAATCTCTTTCTGATACAGATCTAGTTCCTATCTAAGGTGCAATTATGATATAACACGAATTTATTGTAACTGTGATTACATTTTTCATAATTATATTTATTATGATTTGTTAAGGTGATTAATTTTTTATAATTACTAAAATTAAATAAATATTGCCAAATTTAATATTAAATTTGATGAAAATCAAATATCTAAATCCAATTCTCAACTAAAATTGAAGTAGGTCAAATTCAACTTAGTATCTGTTTGGTTTAGCTTTTGGAAAGTAAATAAGTACTTTTTTCCACTACAAAAGCTGTTTTTAAAAACTGAGCGTTTGGCTATAAAATCGAAAAGCACTTTTTTCATTGAAATGGTTTTTCTAGAAGCTGAAATACAACTTTTTGAAAAGCTCAAATTTGGAGCTTTTCAAAAAAACACATTTTTAGGTAAATTTTTCAGATCAATTAATGAGTCTATTTTTTAGTTCCTTTTACGTTTATTTTTTACACATAATTCTCACAATACCCACAAACACATATTCACGTTTATTTTGAGATTTATATAATATTATTTGACTTTTTATATGTTTTAATATTTATTTTTATATTAGTTTTACTTATATTATAATACCATATAAAAGATTTGGTTAGATATATTTTTATTTATGTTTTATATGGTTTAAAATTATATAATAATTAATATATTG
>JANKOE010000006.1:64294512-64311495 GCA_026284465.1 Erythroxylum citrifolium
TTTTTATGGTTTTCATAATTTTTGAAAACCGGAAGAAACCAAAACCAAAAACAAAAACTAAAAACTCAAACAAACAAAATTTTTTATCGAATTTGAAAACAAAAACTAAAAACTAAAAATAAAAACGGAAACAAACACCACCTAATTAAAAAAAAAAACTCTGCAGAGCTCATACTTATGCAATAAGCAGTGTGACTAGCATACGATGAGAGACATTGCTATATATTTGTTAAGAGTATATGACATCTCGATTAACAAATTGATCCTTGGACTTATGTGTCATTGAGTAGACATTGTATGCTATACCTTTGGTCATATCTCGCATTTGTACTTTTCTTTGATCTCATTTAGTTTCTTATGTCATGACTGTATTCAAGTTCTCTACTAAAGAGACGATGGTCATCTATGAATGCTTTTCATGTGATTCAATGATCTAAAATAAATGACCTTCCTCTATTCTCAATTCTCTTTTAAATTAAATTTAATTTGCTTTCCTAAAATTATTCTATAGGATTGCATCTTTTATGATCTTTTGGCGATAACCTAAAGTAGCAAACCTTAAATTCAATTCTCAACAATGAAACAAGAGTCATAAGGGTATATGATGAGGTTCTTCTCAACCTCAAGGGTCTCACACAAGTAAGATAAGATCTGGAGACTTACATTAATCCATTTTTGTGGTCAGATGTGCGCACATGGTATGAGTCATGTGCTACGGTATTTACCCACTTTGTTTAACTTGAACATCTTTCATTCAAGAAATACCACACAGATGACAGTTTAAACATACTCAATGTTTAACTTGAGTTCACTGATCCACTAAAAACCTGTTCAAAACTCACATCTGGCAACGTAAGATAGATATAGTGATTAATAAATCACTTTGAACCAATTTTCTTACGACATTTATGGTTTAAGTTTCTCGCTCTCAATAGATAATAAACTTTAAACATGCCTTATCTCTAGCGAGTATAAACACCAGAGGTGATTTCCTGTGTGAGAGGGCTCTGGTTTCCTGTGTGAGAGGGTCAATCTATAATCTGTCTCATATCCTTGTGATTCATCCCAAAATATATTTATTTAAAAACACATATATTCATGAATCAAATGATACACAATGTATAATCTCCATCATACATTATATCCAAAAATGACATTATAATGAGTGACCATACACAGAGAAATGTTTATCAGTACATTTCAACATCTACGTAGTCCTAGTGACTTTACAAGCCCAATGTATATGTCTCTGAAAATTGGCTTTGTCATTGGGTCTGCTATCATATCTCGCGTAGATATATATTTCATATTCACTTCTCCTCGTGCAACTGTATCTTTCATATAATTATACTTGATATCTATGTGCTTTGTCTTACAATGAAATTTAAGGTCTTTAGTATAAGCGATTGCAGCTTGACTATCACAGTTGATAGTCACTGAATTAATTTCGCTTTTAGTGACTCCAAAATGCACTAAGAATCGATGAAGCCACACAACCTCTTGTACTGCAGTTGAGAATCTTATAAAATCAACTTCCATTGTGGATAATACAACGCAAGATTGTTTCTTACTTTTCCATGATATTGCACCATGGTTTAGTAAGAATACATATACTGAGGTAGATTTTGTTTCATCTAAATCTCCTCCCCAGCCTGTATTTGTATACCCTTGTATATGTAGATTATTTCCTTGAAAACATAATGCATAGTACACAGTTCCCTTTAGACATCTCAATATTCTCTTTATTGATTTCCAATGTGCTTGGCCTGGATTTGATTGACATCTGCTGACCATCCCAACAGCGTAACAAATATCTGGTCTTGTGCACATCATTGCGTATATAAGACTTCCAATTGCACTAGAGTAGAGAACATTCTTTATTTGTTTCTGTTCTTGTAGCGTTGACGAACAATTTCTCTTACTAAGGCCTTCATTTTTAGCAATAGGATTATCAATTGGTTTGGAATCTTGCATACGGAATCCTTCTAGAATTCTTTGAATGTACATCGCTTGTGAAAGCGATAACAATCTCTTCAAACGGTCTCTTGAAATCTTGACTCCAAGAATGTATGTCACTTCACCTGTGTCTTTCATGTCAAATTCAAATGATAACCAATCTTTGATTTACATAAGAAATACACAGTCATTACAAGCAATCAATATATCATCCACGTATAAAGATAAATTCGCGAATTTGTCGGGGAATTATTCCTCGATTACTTCGTCTTAAACGAGGTTTATCATAAACAAATTCATGATTGATTTGATTTGTAACAGTCCAAACTACCCGCTCATAGATATTGTCCGCTTTGGGTTACCCATGGGGCCAAGACCCTCACTATTTTACTCTTCCCGCACCCAAAAAACACGTTTATGGGGAAGAGGTATCCATACCTTTATAAGGCGTACTTCGTTCTCCTTTTCAACTGATGTGGGGTCTCACAATATTCACCCCTTTGGGGCCCAGCGTCCTCGTTAGCACAACAGGTCTAGAAACCAGCTTTGATACCAATTGTAATAGCCCAGACCACCTACCCGTAGATATTGTCCGCTTTGGGTTGACCATCGGGCCAAGGCCCTCACGATTTTACTCTTCCTGCACACAAAAAAATACGTATATGGGGAAGAGGTATCCATACCCCTATAAGGCGTACTTCGTTGTCCTCTCCAACCAATGTGAAATCTCACAATTCACCCCTTTAGGGCCTAGTGTCCTCGCTGGCACAACGTGTTGGGCCCCGATTTTTGAAGCCCAACTATCCTGAAACATAGAGCACGAAAGGGGGGTTTCCTTGTAAGGTTACACCAATGTACCCTAATTAACCCTCATCGGTTCCTCAGCATTCCCATAACACCTCAGGCCACAAAGGCAAGCCCACACAAAGGAATAACTACAAAATCACAATTGACTTCTCCAAAAATTGCAACTCTAAAATCTCTAATTTATTTGGGAGCAAAAATCACCTCAAACAGAGCTCTAAAGCTCAAGATATGCTTCATAACCAAAGTGTAATCATGGCCTAACCTATTCACCCAACCGGCCCCTCACTTCCTTCCAATCCATCTTATTGAATTTGAGACCTAAAGGCTATAAATTATAGATGGAAATGTAGAAAAACGTGTTAGGAATCTAACGCTTCAAGAATCACCTCGATCGGAGGTCGGACAAAGGAGTTATGGTCCAACGAACCCCACATGTTCCTATCCTAATTCATGTTGAACATACTTTGGCGTAAACGCCATAACTCTCATATTAGGTATCGGATTGACTTCATTATTGGACGGTTGGAAAGAAGACATCTAGGGCTACAACTTTCATGAAGATCAAAACTTGAAATTAGGTTGCTAAGAGAGTCAAAATATACGGACCGTGTAAAATCACACGGTCTGCCCGTGTGACCTACTGGTGGAAAAAGGGGCTAAGTACTGGATTTATACGGCCCGTGTGAATTTTACACGGCCCGTGTGATTCTTTACACGGTCTGTGTAAATTCACACGGTCAGGACGTGTACCAAACGAACGAAAATGACACTTCATCACCCGAAAAACGCGGCTCGTGTGAATTTACACGGTCTGGCCGTGTAACATTCGGGTGACATTTCCTGCCCGACATCCCTCACTCAAAAGGCTATAACTCTCAGCTCCGACATCAAAAAATCACAAACTTCGTAACGTTGGAAAGCTAAAAGGACAAGCTACAACTTCTATGAGGACCATTTGGCCAAATTTACCCTCAATCAATGCATAATTTCCCCTCAAAGTCAGAACACAAAAATCCTACCCCAAAGAGAACTTGAAATTTTCAATGTAAAAACATGAGATATCATAACCATGCATAATTCATAAGTATTTCATTCATATCAAATGAAGAATTTTTACAACGCTTTAGTGGGCATTTCGAGCCACCTTACAACATAATCCAAAAGTACAAACATTTCAAAAAAATACAAATTCTCAAAATGCGACTAAAACATCGTTTACAAAAATCAATCTTCAAAAGAACAAAAATATGCTAATTGGAGTGATGCCCTTTTTCGATTGACTTGATCACTCGAAATGCTGCTCATCGCCTAAGGAGGGGAAGGAAAGGGGTGAGCTTATGCTCGTGGGTAACAGTCTTATAATCGATAACAAGCAAAACCTTTGAATCATTCATTTCCATAGCAAAACTCAGATGAAATTCACGCAACATATATTTCTAAAATTCTCAACATATCAAGCCAATTCACAAATCACATATATCGAGCATTCATCCAACTTGTCAATGTAAACTACACATAATCACATAATAATGGTTTGGGTAGATCCATAAACATGACGAACTACACAATTCTAGTTAATGGTCATGTGTAGTCGTAAATTCTTGAGGGAGTCCATAAAGGAACTCCGTGCCACTAGCTGGTAGGCGGGAGAAGCCTATAACTTGGTCAACGTGCACGTGACATTTCTTGGATGGACTACCAAACCCACATAATATGTAATTCATGAATTGAAAATCTATTTGCCCATATGGCACATTTCAAAACTTGCTTTCTATGAGCATGACCTATTCCATATGTCTTTACATCATCATTTCACAATTCATCAAAACACAAGCATCAAAGCCATTCATAACTCATTTCAACACAAGCATCAAATCATTGCATGATTTATTCAACCACAAACATCAACCCATGGCATAATTCATTCATCTACAAGCATCCAACCGTTTCACAATTCAACCACAACATCAATTTTGAGGAAATTTTGAAGTTATTCCCAAAAATTCACAACCAACCCAAATATGGCATATTCTCAATCATTTAGGAAACAATAAAGACACATTTATAGGGTAGTTGGAAAGTCATTAAATCCCATTTATTTTGAAAAACATTTATGGCTCATTAACTCAATCATAAAAAGGTTACCCACCTTAGTTCCTTTGCTTGGAAAGTTGCTTAATTTTGCCTCTCTTCTTGCCCTTCTCCCATTCCTTGATTTTCTTCAACATTCATGAAAATCCCAATCAATAAACATCCAAATACATAAACCCAAAGCACCCAATGCATGAAATTGATTCTAGAAAAATCAATGAAATGCCTATGAGTTTAAAACCAAAACCCCTTCCAAACATCTAAGGATTAACTATACACTTACCTCAAACCTTCACCAATCAATTTGTTGGTTGGCTCAATGGAAAGCTCTAAACCTCCTCTTGCTCTTTTCTTCTTGGAGAAACTCCAAAATCTCTTCTTAAGACCATGAAAAATCAAGACCTAATCAACTTCCTTCTTTCTCTCCTCTCTCTTCTCTCCACAACATTCTCTCTCTTTTTCTCCTTCAATTTCGTTTCTCCCTCCTTCCCACACAAGCCAAGTCCTCTTCTATCATTTAATGAAGCCAAAACGACTAAAAAGCCCTTCCCTCAAAGCCTTAAAATTTTCCAACTTAAGTAATCTTCCATGTATACCCTCCATGCATTCTTATCACCCTAACAATTTAATTCACTTCACCTACCTCATCTCATCTTAGCCACATTAGTATGCTAATAAATTCTAACACAAATTAATCTAACAATACCCTCAAAATTAATCTAATCATGCTTATTCAAAAAAGAAAATTTCGGGGCTAGCACAACGGGTCGGGAGCTGGCTTTGATACCATTTGTAATAGCCCATACCACCCGCCCACAAATGTTGTCTGCTTTGGGTTGCCCATCGGGCCAAGGCCCTCACTGTTTTGCTCTTCCTGCACACAGGAAAATGCATCTATGGGGAAGAGGTATCCATACCCTTTTAAGGTATACTTTGTTCTCCTCTCGAATATGAAATGTGCAAACTCAAATTAAATTTCAGGCCATTGAAATTATATTAGATTACATCACTATCACTAGCTATTTAAGGAAAACAATAACAACATTATGTAATAAAAATTTAAACGTGACCTAAAAAAGTTTAATAATATGTAATCTTATTTTTGCATTACAAAAAAAGCTATTTCGATATTCCAACAGATAAAGCAAATTTAATGTGGATTTTTCCTTCCAAAATAAAAGCGATATTAGAATCATCCCATCAGAAGGTTAGTAGGATTAGTTTGGAATCCCATTATGAGGCAACAGACAATACCAATCAAAGTTTAGAAGATGATATGTTTCAACCCTGTGTCACTTAATCTAATCCACACATTTTTGTGAACCTTGCATCAATGCTTGAATAAAATTTAGTAAAACATGGTAGGAATTAATTAATTGAAACAAAAGATCTGATCCCAACAAGAACCTACTCGACCAGGTTTCCTTCAATAAAATTAACGTTGCTTCCAAAGCTTAACAAAGCAAGAACAAGTTAGTCATATTGGTACGTCATCCGCTAACTTAAACTTTAGTATACATCACACTTAACATTTTAACACCAATCAACTCATAACCGTTGGCTCCATTGACATGTATAGGTTGCAAGTTGACTGGGTCGACCCTTGGCTCCATTGACATGCATAGGTTGCGAGCTGATTGGTGTTAAATTGTTAAGTGTGATGTATACTAAAGTTGGCCTAGCCCATGATCGAATGGGTCAGGGTAGCCGGCCTAGCCCGTCTGATTATATTTATAAAGAAATTAAAAAGTAATGTTAGTTTTGATATTTCAATTGGGCCATAAGTCAGATTGGGCCGACCTATGTTCAACCTAGCTTCATTAGTGGCCCAAATAACTCCTGCCAAAATCGAGTCAGGCCAAATTGACATCCCCGTCACAACCCTTTGATTTGTCAAATAATTTATTCAGAGTATGTAATCAACGAATTAGTATATTTTTAAGAATTTATTTAATATATTTTAAAATACTAATCATAAATGTTCTTATTAATAAAATTTAATCTTTTATTTCCATAATTAAAGAAAATAAATTTCAAGGATACATTCTAACTTATAAAACCATTTTGATGTTTCCTTTTCTTTTACTAAATTATGTACTTATATTTAGCACTCTTGTAATATTAGAGCTAAGAGTTTAATTTTACTTTCATATTTGGAGAATTTTCTCATATATTCTTTAAAATGGAATATAAAATTATGTACTTATATTTTTTAAATTGGAATATAAAATAACTTTTAAAAAATAAAAGTGGAATCAAACAATCCCCAAGTTTATACTTCTTTTACAACGCTAATCACTATATTTTAAATTTATATTTTATAATT
This sequence comes from Erythroxylum citrifolium, assembly GCA_026284465.1. Lineage (NCBI taxonomy): Eukaryota > Viridiplantae > Streptophyta > Magnoliopsida > Malpighiales > Erythroxylaceae > Erythroxylum > Erythroxylum citrifolium. The sequence continues at coordinate 64,301,693 of JANKOE010000006.1, forward strand.
AAATAAATATTATAATAATTTATAAATCATGTATTTCAAATGAGTCATTTATCTTAATAATTTAAAGTGAAGTAATAGACTTAATTAATAAATAAATAGATTAATCAAAATTACTTTATCATTCATCAATGCATATAGAACATGATTTTTTTTAATTCAATCAAATATAAAGAACATATCAAATCATGTTTAGACGCCATTGCACAACATGATAGGAAGCCCCTCAAATCCTCTGTCCATTTTTCCATGTCCAACTCTGTCCAGTTTGCATCTGAGCCATCCACTCATGTGGGCAAACTGGACAGAGTTGGACATGGAAAAATGGACAGAGGATCAGCCCTCGATAGGAAGATCTGTTGTTTATAGATGGCCAATGTAGCCCACCGTTGGAAATTGGGTCTAGATCCAAAATTGTTAAAGGATCAAAGTGCTGATTCTCCTCCCAACTTTGATGGAACCCAATCCACATTCACGTGGATCTCCTCTGTCTGTCTGATCGCTCTAAAACCCTAAACCTGTTATCCCTTGCCTTTTCAAGGCGTGGGATTAATCGTACAAATTTTGCACACCTTCGCTCATGGCAATTTCCGGGCTGAGCTTTTTTTGTAGACCCATTTTGGTCCCTCGAATCCCTCGTGCTTGTTGCTTTCGCAAGGTTAGATTTTGTGTAAAGTCTGCATCTTTCTGTAAGCATGTTATGCAAATGCAAGTAATTGAATTTTTATGGAACCTTTCAGCTTTCATTTTGATTGATGGTTTATTTCTTTTCAGGTTCGCTTCAGCTCCATTGTAGCAATCCAGGCTCTTGATGAGCCGGAGTTTTTGGTGGAAAGCAAAAGTTCCAGTTTGGGTACTTCTCCTCTCTCCACAGGCTTACAAAGATAGTAGTTTCTGGTTTTTTACTCATTCTGGAATTTATGCTTCCTGGAATTGTAAAGATACTTTTTTTTTTGGGTGTTTTTATATCCTTCTTTAACTTTAGTTTTTTTTTTTTCAGGAGCCAAGGTCGGAGAAGTAAATGGTGGTAAGCCTCCAGAGTGGAAAAGGTTGAATTCCAAGGAACTTGGAATTAGTACTTCAATGATTGCAAAGCCTACTAGAAAGGTGCTTAATGCACTTAGGCGAAAAGGTTATATGTAGCTCCTTATTAGCTTTTGCTTTATTTAGTCTTATGTTCTTAAAAAGTTGTTTCCTTATCTTACTCTGATAGTGTAGGATACGAGGTTTACCTTGTGGGAGGATGTGTCCGTGATCTTATCCTGAACCGTACACCAAAGGATTTTGACGTAATAACATCTGCAGAACTCAAAGAGGTTAGCTTTTTTCTCAAGTTACATGAGATGCTACAGATGCTTGATCCTGCGTGCATATTCGCATGAAATGTCTCGAGGTGTTATGACTCATTTACCTTGTTGCCTATTTGGAATTAGAAACCTACAATTGTTCCATCCTTTTGATAACCTTTATTAGTTTTAGTTAGCTTGCCTTAATTGCCGTAAATGGGCCAAACTAGGCAAGTTTTGGGCAGCATAGATAGATATGTACCAAGTCCTTCGAGATTTTGCTTTTCCATCTTCAGCATTGATGGATTGTAGTTCAACTCTGCACTGTGTTTTATAAGTCACTTGTTTACTAAAAGAAAAAAGAAGAAGGCAAAGCAGACTGTTAATACAATTATTGTTATCAAATATAACCAATGTATAGCTGGAAATCTTCCTAGAACTAATTGTGATCTAAGCTTCAATCTGAGTTGCAGGTAATGAGGACATTTTCATGGTGTGAAATAATTGGCAGACGGTTCCCTATATGTCATGTGCATATTGGCGATGATATTGTGGAGGTATAGTTCCTTCTTTTCTTTTATTACTGTTGGTCTTTATAGCCATTCTTCTCATAACCCATGGAGAGAGATTCTTAGCCTATATGCTTTTTGCTGTTTATTAAACATGGTTTTTATAGTGTATTTATTTTAATTTAGCCATCCTTTGTTTCTCAGTTATTAGTTTTAGTTGTTAATGCTAGGTTTCAAGTTTTAGCACCATTGGAAAGAGGTTCGGCGGTGATTTTAGACAATGTGATGAAGGCCCCATTGACTGTGACAAAAAAGATTACGTTCGTTGGAGAAATTGTCTGCAACGGGACTTCACAATCAATGGGTCGGTGCTTGAAAAGTTCGACAGTGAAAATGTCATTTTATTGATTAACAAAAGCCAGGGTCACTGGTTTGAAGATTTTTCAGTTTAGTGACATTTTTAGCATGGAATACTTGTTGCTCCTTTTCTTGCCCATATACTAATTTCTCTTTTTATTTGCATGCAGGTTACTGTTCGATCCATATGCAAAATTAGTATACGACTATATGGGGGGTCTAAAAGACATTAGAAAGGCTAAAGTGTGAATGTATTTCTTAACTTATTTGCTTTCCAATGAGTTTAGATTTGTCAAAAATTTTATTATCCTGACTTCACCTTTCCTGGAACTAGGTGCGCACTATCATCCCTGCAAGCACTTCTTTTCAAGATGACTGTGGTGAGCTTTCATTTGCATCCAGCCATTTTTGTTTTCCTCCGCAACATGGACCTAGCAAAATTATTTGAGTTGCTGCATTAGGTAGAGGCAGACATGCTCATAATAATGTCATATCTCAGTGTGTAATGGGATATTATGTGATTCCTTTTCTTTACAGCTCGCATTCTGCGTGGAGTGAGAATTGCTGCCCGATTAGGATTTCGTTTCTCTAGAGAGACAGCTCATTGTGTCAAAAATCTTTCACACTTAATATCAAGACTTGATAAGGTATGCCACTTTCTTACTCTTTCAGCATCTTCCATGGATTTTATTTACATCTGTATATTCCTGCCTAACTTGTCTCTAGTATCTCAATATTTTAGTCTAGGCTTATGATGGAAATGAACTACATGTTGGCATATGGTTCTGCTGAAGCGTCATTGAGGTTACTGTGGAAATTTGGACTTCTCGAAATACTTTTGCCTATTCAGGTTTGGATTTTACATTTTAAGCTTCCTCTGAGATTTATAGTTCAAATCTAATGTCATTTCTCATGCAGGCAGCATATTTCGTACGACTAGGTTTCAAAAGACGTGACAAGAGATCTAATATGCTTTTGGTAACTACGTTAACTCACATCTTGGTCCCTCTTTCTTCTTTTGGAAAATAAAAAAGCTTTGGATCCTCTGTTACTGAGAGAACACTAAGACAGATCTATATTTATGCCTGAAATGGCTTACAGGGTAAAGCATTTTGAAATAAATAAGTGGATTGAAGTTAGGCAGAGCTTCCTACTTTTCACTAATCTAACAAATAACACAAAATGTCCATCTTCATCAAAGAATTAAGTTATTTCCTACAAAAACTGTCTCATCTGTCGCTAAAATTCCAGGTTAACAGTGCAGTGGACTGTAGGTATTTTGTGTTATTGGATTTGAAAATTTTATTATATTTATTTTCCATGCATTCCTGATCATTGATTCGTCGAGAATGCTTATGTAATTCTTTCTCGTTAGATATTCAAGTTTGTGGGAATAATCCAAAGAGACAGAATGGTATCTGAAAGTAAAGGGGTTTGATTTTAACGTTTATCTCATTACAATACTCTATGAATTGTACATATCAGAAAGGCTTGGTAGTATGATGAACTTTTAAGTGATCAAAGTATCTGTTCATTCATTTGCAGTGTCTGTTTTCTAACTTGGATAGACTTCTTGCACCTGATAGGCCATGCCATGGCAGTTTATGGTAAGTCTGTTCTTGGTTACTTGTCTTTTTATTATTTCAGTCCAATTGTATATAATATCCTGTGAAACATCATGTTAATAATTGTAGTTTTTCAAATTGACTTAATATTTCACAGTTGTCTTTCTATTGTAATTGAAGATTATGGAATGTGTCTTAGTGAACATAGGAATTGCAAAGCTTGTTGGATGATACATGTGAACATAAAAGATTCTTAAGATATGACTGATATTTCTTCCATCTTAACTGTAATACCTTGTTCAGAAGATTTAGATTTCCCATTTTGATCCATCCAATCTATTTTCTTCCCTTTGCTACTTGCTGCTATGATAGAAAAAATCATACGCTGAAACTTCTGAGAAAACTGGCATATCTTTGCATTGTAGTCTTGATTGTTATTTTCCTAGATTGTGATTATCGAAAAAACTTGGACCTGTAACATCTGTACCTGATTTGCAGGCAAATAAGATTTCAATCCTTTTACATTGTTAAATGTACTTTATTATTACATTGTTAGCATTCTTGTAAGTAGGGATGGCAAAAAAGTCACTGCCCGACCCGACCCAACCTGTAGTCAATGGGCTTGGTCCTATTGACCGAGTTTAGAGCTAGACTCGAGTCTTTTATTTATAAAATTTTCGAACTTTGAGTCAACTTCGGGCTCTACATTCAAGCTTGACCCAAAGTCTGAAGCCTAACTATACATAAATCCTTTGGCAGATTTGTGATTGAGGCAATGATCCAAATGATCTATTTATGGAATCACTTTCCCAATTCTCATTATTGAAAGTGAAAACACAAGGAGGAGGAAAGTGATTCTATAAATAGAGCATTTGGGTCTTTGCTTAATTACAAAACTTTCAAAGAATTGGGCTTTGGACTTGACTTACTTCAATTAGACTTTGAAACATTTAATATTTTGCTAAAAGGGATAAACTTTTGGATTTGACATTGCCTAAATGGGTACTAGACCTTTTAATATTTTTTTAAATGGTTTTTGGACCTAACCCCATCCAATTAGGCTTGATGTGACCTAATTGGGTCAAATTAAAGCTTCATTGGGCTCGGTTGATCTTCAGGCTATCCGAAACTCGATCAAGATTGGGTTTAGGCCAAGTCTTTCAAGTTTGATCGGGCTTTAGGTTGAATTCAGGCTTTTAGAAAACTTTTGAGCTGAGCTCGGATTCTCGATCTGTTGCCATTTCTACTTGTCAGAAGTATGCTGTAGATTTTCAGGCTTGCAGATTGTTGAGATGGTGCAACATCCTCAACATCAATTACTAATCACAACACCAACATGGTTATTTGCAGACCATGCCCTGATTTGCTCTTAGGATTTTCATTATTGGCTTAGAACTGTCTGTGGTAAATTCTTAGAGTTCATCGTAAGTTGTACCGACCAATTTATCACGGCTTCACATTTTCAGGTTTGGTATCCTTGCTTTCCATAAAGCAGTGTCTGACCAACCAAGGAACCCTATGGTGGTTGCTGCATTTTGTCTTGCTCTCCACAATGGCGGCGATATGTCAGAAGCAGTAGACATAGCGAGGAGGATCACTAGACCACATGATGTCAGCCTTCTGGAGTTATCAGAACCTCAGGATCTGGACACTAAGTCATTGGTTGCTGAGGTTGAAGATCTTGCCTCATCAGTTAAACAAATGCTTGTTAAGATGACAGATGAGTATTACGTGTCTCAGGCCATGTCAGACTACCCTAAAGCTCCACAGTCAGATATGGTAAGCATTTTCTTTCTTGGCCTCTCTTTTACCTTTTTGATAGAATGTTTAACCATTAAAACAAGTTCAGTTAAAATGGACTTTGGGTAACATATAGAAAATGGTCAAGATATGGACTTACCTGAGATATTTCATTGAAGACCTTCAGAAACTTTTTATTTGTTGAATTGATTCTTAAACCTGTCAAATACCTTTGACTCCATGAGTGCAATGTACTTTCTCTCATTCTTTAGTTACTGGAATATCTGATTATTTACTCTATTAACCATGCAGGTTTTCATTCCATTGGCATTGTATCTAAAAGTTTGCAGGATGTTTGAGTGTATACAGAGGAATGGCCGAGAGAGACGTTTTGTGCCCAAGCCAGGTAAGAAGATAAACTATGAGTTGTTAGCTATGGGCAACCTAGAGGAAGTTCGACATGTTTTTGCCAGGATTGTCTTTGATACTGTATACCCTCTTACTCTAACCCAGTCCAGGACTATGTAAGTTTAGAATGTGATATGATACAGCAACCCAAAAGAAAAAAGCCACCCTACTTTACATGATACTACTTTTATCATCCTTCCTTGCAAGTTTTCCATGGAAAAATTGCCACGAGTTGCAGAAAATTCGATCTGGTGTAGAACTCAGGTTAGGTTGTAGCAGACAGCTTATGTCAATGAAACTCAGTCAGCGCACATGATAATCTTTTGCATTTATTCATCAAACTCAGAAAAGGGAATCTTTTTCTCGTAACAAGTTCAAGCTCTTGTGGAACAAGGTTCTGTTCTAAATCACTACAATCTCCAACAACAAAAAAACTACGGAATCGCAAGTTCTTGGACTAATCTAGGTATACTTGCTATTCAAGTTGACATAATCAATCACTGGACTGTAATATGATATCGCTATAGGAAGATAAGGACAAGAGCCAAGACCATCCCCCGCAAGAATCAAACATGAAAAAGGAATAATGAACAACAAATCGTGGTATAGTATCTTTTATCATCGTCCACTAAATCAAGCCTTTGCAACAGATGGAGCAGGAGCAGAACCAGTAGGTGGCCTAAAAGAAAAGAAAAAGGGGTAAGGTCAAGGTCAAAATAAATGAAGCATGACATACAACGAGATATGTGCAGGCAAAATTATCTCCAATGATTGACTTCGTTAGAAGAAAGCATGGCTCAATTATGTGGAAAGGACGAACTTACGCTCCAAAAAAGACTTTGACAGAATCATAGATGACCCACTGAGCTCCAGTGAGTGTTCCAATCATGACAATCCGGAGAGGAAGGCCCCTTGTGAAAAGACCCCACAGTCCTAGTTTCTTTATGGCCTGCAACAGAGAAAAGCATGAAAATCAATGAGATTATGATTATACAAATGGGAATATTTTTTGGTGAAGGAAAGGAGTTATTTGGTGTCAAATATGAGACGGAGTCATTACCTCGCCGGCACTTGCCCCCTCGGCGTTGTTGAGGAAAGATACAAGGTTGTCTGCTGGGTGTGAGACAGCCGCACAGAGAACACCAGCAATGTAACCGCCGGCAAAGCTGACCCCAAGCTGCAAACTTATACTGCGTTTCTCTTTCGGCGTTGGGATGACATACTTGTATAGCATCTGAACAGTGTTCTCAAATGTAGCAAACTTCACCATTGTATCTGCAGCAAATTAATACTAACATTCAGATAAAATCTTGGCAGGAAGAAAAGATGATGTTCTATTCACTACAAAATGCTTTGACTCCAGTCAGTGTCAATCGACATTGGGATGTTTTCTCCATTTGAATGACTATGAAAGAAGATAGCAGCAAAGACTTAAGTAATTGCAAACTCGGAATCAGTTGTAACAAACTAGGATATGAATCACCTCAGGAACTTTGTTATAAGCAAAACGCATATGATATAAATCGCAAATGATATAGCTTACATGGAATCTGACGTCCCCAAAGAGGAGTAAGCCCTTTGAATAACCTGCACAAAGTCGACTATTTTATCAACTCAAGCTAGAGAGTGGATGCAACTTCACAGAGAGCATCATAAATAACCAAAAAGCGAAACAATTATTTTGCAGGTAGGCCGTACCCTGAATATCCTTCGGCTTTGACAAACTTGGGAAATCCATCGGACAAACCCCGAGCAAATCCAGGTTGGGTTTGAACACGAACCTTAACAGCCTCAAAGGGACAGAGGGCAACATCAGCAATCACTTCAGCTGACGCTGAACCAGCAAGATATATCAAGGTTTTGTACTTTTCAGCATATTCAGGACCAGCTATGTCCGAGTAGTACTTCTTGAAGTACTCGTAGAATCCATATTTGCAGGCACCCTGAGCACTATATCCAATCAAAGTAGGTGCCCATCCCCTAAACAAACCTCTAAGCCCCTGTTCCTTTAGCAAGACCCCAAATCCAGATGAAATGCTCTTGTACTTTGCTGGATCGATCTGAAATCATCAATCACATCAAAAGTTAGCATTTGGGCAGTTGTCATTTAGCTAAATTGTTTATTGCACGTCATCTTCCAGTACGCTTGGAGGATTCAAATGCCGGGTGAATGTGGGATTCCCCTGTTTTTCAAAATATTGACCAACTAAAGTAGCAAAAGCGATTGGTGCCTTTTTCACAATGCATAGAAGATTCAAACAAAGAAAGGGTCAAATTTCAAAATTCCTATGATTCGGACAGGTTGAGACTTGAGACGTAAAGACCAAACAATTAACAGCCGAAGAAGAGATACATAATTCAAGATTAATAATACGGTCATGAAGAAGACCCTTAAAAATCACAACTTTCTGACTCCATGAATATGACGAATGATCAAGAAGTGTTTTATAAACTGAAATCGACCAGAACTTCTTTAAAGCTACCTTTCCATGCATGAGATTATAACACAATTCCCTGAAGAAAAGCATGACAGAGGGACCAAAACTTTGTAGGAGGAAAACAATAACGCAAACAAGCACGTAAATGCAAAAATCAAGACCTGCATGTTACACTTGACGAGATCGAGAGGAGTGATAAGTGTGTGAGTAAGTCCACAGGCCAACATCCCAGCGGCCGTGCATGCCGCAAAATAATTCGGCGAGTACAACTCAATCTTCTCACTGGGTGCCGGAATCACAAACCCTTTTGACGGAGGGCCACCACTGGACGTTGCAGCGACGCCATGGTTGACGTTCATCAAAGCCAAGTTCCTGGAGGATACATGGGGAGAGTAGAGAAAGTTGGGGATCAGCGGCGTAGAGTCGCCAAAAGAGGCCATCGGGAGGATCAAAAGTGAGAGAAGAAACAAAGTTTCTGGGTTGGTTATGGAAGTTGGTGATGTATGTGTCAAATATAAAAGAAGAAGAACTAGTAGTAATAGCCATGTTTGGTTGTGTTTGAGAAGAAACAAGGAAGATTGAAGGGATGGCGAGAAATGAGGACTCCTGAGTAAGTCAACTTCTGCTTTTTCAAAGCGTCGTCCCTTCTTTTACACGGTTTTATTAAATTTCAACTGTCCTTAATTTATTATTTGTGAAGTATTTATAATATTTATTTATATTTAATAATTATTTTTTAAAAAAATTAAGTTAACTGCATTAAGTATTAATAACTTACATGTCTAAAAAATATATAATTTCAACTTGTCGGGACAAAAAAGGTCAGCGTAACCCGTTCACAAAGCTCTCCACTTTGCGGGTTAAAAAAAACAACTTTACCGATTAAGTTAATTGCATTAAGTATTAATAACTTACGTGTCCATAAAAAAATATAATTTCAACTTGTCGGGATAAAAAAAAAGACAACTTCACCCATCCACAAAGCTTTTCACTTTGCAGGTTACAAAAAACAATTTTACCAATTATTTTCAGGTTTCGCTTTGTCGGAATTAAGAGAAGGTCATTAATATATGCAACTTTTCTTTTAAATTTTTACAAAAAAAATTATTTAGGTTAATTAAACATGTGACCTTATGATTAGAAAAGAGTTAGTTGAATGTTTTCTATTTTGAACGCCTCCTTGACTACTTTGTTTTTATATTTAACTACATTTTTAATAGTAGTTGTAGTTATCAAACATTAAAAAAAGAAAAATATAAATAAAATCAGGTGCATGTTGAATAAATAAGATTACAAAATATCTTCTAGAACATTTGGTCAAAATTTTACTAGCCGTCTTTATTTGTTCAAAGTAGTGATTTTGCATAATCGGGTCAAATTTTGCACCATTACTTAAATTAGACTCTAGAAAAAAAAGGAGAATCAATTTATATAATACTAATTTTTAAATATTTTAATTTTTAAAAATTATGATTTAACATTAAATTATATTTTAAAGAATTT
>JANKOE010000006.1:64319333-64358941 GCA_026284465.1 Erythroxylum citrifolium
TCCTTTGATCTTTCTATTGACACCAAATTTGTCAAATTCTGAGTTCGGGATCGAGAGATATGATTTTTGAAAAGTTCAGTTTTGAAGTTTCATTACTTTGTTTTAATCCAATCCCTTTTGTAATCTTTTGCCTATAATTTCATTTTCTTGAAGAATTATGATTTTTAGGAGAATAAATGGAAAGAATTGATTGAATCAAAGAGTGAGGGTTGGTTAAGGTGTTTAAGTTGGAAAAGTTTCTAAACATGGTTAAGAAATTTGCGAAATTAGGGAGCTATACAGCTCCGATTGAGTTGATTCTTGAGGTAAAATTAAACTAGAGACATAGAGCTAAAAATTATATGAGGACTCGAATTTCAATTTAGTCCCTAAGGTCATTAATTTTTGAGTCAAAGTTGGGTTAATGTTCAGTTTCGGATTTTGTGCAGGTCCGATAGTAATTCAGCCATAACTCCTTCGTTTAGATCCGATTTGAATGTTCTTGGTGCCGTTTTAAAGATGAGACATAGACGAACAATTTTCAAGAAGAAAATTTGTCCAAATTATTTCGTTTAGCTGCCCGAAATCAGGACACAATGTATAAGAATTTTAAATAAAGTGTAGGGGCAAACTAGGAAATAGGATTAAATGGAGGGGCATTGGGGTCTTTTACCCATCATTTGATGACATGGCGTAAAACTCATCTATAGCTATCGTTTTAAGCATCTGGAGGCACGAAATGGGCATTAAAAATAACAAAGAAAGGAACAAAAAAAGAAGAAGAGAATAATGAAAGAAGAAGCCGTGCGATGGAGAACCAACGAAGAAGAAGAAGGCATGAGCAAGGTTCGTTTTTTTACAAGGTTTTGAGAGGTTTTCAAGTTTGATTTAAAGGGGAAAGTGAAGAGGAACTCAAGAGCTCCATCTTGAGTAAGAAAATTTCGAAAATGAAGAGAGAAGAAGAGAGATGTCGATGGTGAAGAAAGATGAAGCAAGGTTTGGTTTTCATGAGTTTTTCTTAGAGATTGGAGTGATACTCACTCCTTTGGAGGGTTTAGTAAATTCCTAAATTTAATGAAATGAATCAATACTCTTGGAATTGAAAACTCCAAAACAAACACTACTTTTTACTATTATTCCATTCCTTCATTCCCAAACTCTCAAATCAAACAGCCCCTAAATGATAAAAGTATGCTATGTTTCAATGCTAACTCCTCAACCAAACAGGCCTAAGTGCAGGCGGCTTAGAAAACTGGTTCATACTTGGTTTAAACGAGCTTGCAAAAGTGTGGCTTCTTCTCTTTGAAGTCCTCTCGCTTCCATTTCTCGTGCACGGCAATTTCATCCCCACTTGAACCGGACCACCAACTCCAATCGTTGTGTATTTCACCGTGAACGTGATTTGACAGGCAAAGCCAGAGACAGTAGACAAAGTCTGCAGATAGTGAGAAACAACTAGCCTTAGGTCCTGAGTCTGTGCTCACCCCAGAATCCAAGTTCTCTGCCCCCCAATTCTAAGCCACTGTTTTATCATTACAAGATTTTGATTAATGATTGGTCTCGTATCTTAGAAAAACTGATTACGGCCGGTGGAGATAGTGACGGGGTTGGAGGGAGAGTTTGACATTAGAGTTGAAGAGTAGAGCTCTCAGAACATAAGTACGATTCAAGATGCCGCTGACATGATTGAAAAGCTCGTCCAGAAGAAAGCTGAAGCTTGAAATTGAGTTTATAAATTAATTTACAAGATTCGTCGTTTAGGATTATTTTTGTTTGGAATATTCTTTTTAGTCCCAAGTCAACTGATTGAAGTAGACTTTAGGTAACATTAACAACCCAATGTTCTTCCATTTTCAATATTATTTTAGGTTACGCCACTTAATAAGAGAATAGGGTTAGGCCAGATAACAAGATCTTTTTAAAGTCAACGTCTAATAATCATTTTAATTTTGATTTAAGTTGCATTTAAATTGAAAACTTATTTTTTTAATTTCAAATTAGCAATATTTTAAAAATTGGATCAAATGTTAAACCGATAAGATAAGAGGTTTAAGGTTTAACCGATATTAAAATGTCATAAAAAACTCTCTAATTTACAAAAATTACAAAAACTTCCGATCTTAATCTTCTATAATTTTTGCTGTTTTGAAAAAAAGATTACTTCGATGCCATGCATTATTGTGCTGTAGCAAGCATAAATGATTCACCAAAATATATTCACACAATTATTACTAAGCCTTACTAAGCCTCTGTTTGGTTGGACTTATATTAGTAGAGTTTTTTTCTTCTGTAAATCTATTTTGAGAATAACTTTTTTTAAAAACCAATTGACTGTTTGATTGTCATTTAAAAAATAACTTTTTTGAAAGAGCTTCATACGGTAGATTATTTGTCAACATAAAAATCAGAGCACTTTTAATTTTAACTATATTTCATTTTGTAATAAAAATTATTTATGCATATAAATATTATATAAAGTATAACAATATATTAATTATTATATAATTTTAAACCATATGAAATATAAATGAAAATATATCTAACCAAATATTTTATATGGATTAAAACATAAGTAAAATTAATATAAAAAATAAATATTTAAAAAATATAGAAAGGCCGAATAATATTATATAAATCTCAAAGTAAATATTGAAGTTGAGTAAATAGTTAAATACATAACAACTGCGCAAGAAATTAGAGAATATGAGTTTGTAAGATAAACGTAAAGATAAGTTTGTGGGTATTGTGAGAATTTTGTGTAAAACATAAAAGTAAAATAGACTAAAAACAGACTCATTAATTGATGTGAAAAATCAACTCAAAAAAGTCATTTGAAAGGCTTTTTTGAGAAGCTTCAAATTTGAGCTTCTTAAAAAGTTATATTTTAGTTGCTAAAAAAACTATATCTGTTAAAGAAGTGTTTTTTATTTTACATTCAAATAATTATTAAAAAAAAAGACTTTTATATTAGAGAAAAATATTTATTAACTTTACAAAGCTCATCCAGACAAACACTAAAATAATAATTAGAATGCCGACTAATTGTTCGTAGAGACATTGCCTTTTCCTCGTAACATCATCAAATATTAATCATTGCATATAAAGAAACAAGGCTTTATTCGGATTAGAGTGAATTGTGGTTTAAGATTCAACAAAATAATTACATAAAAAGCTTATAGTTACAAGATTAGCGTAAACTTAGCTCACAACCACCTATTTACCGTGGCTTAAGACACAAGCTCCTCATTCGGTGAAGGTTAGGAGAAGGTCAACCCGAAATTGTGATTAGTCTCAAACTCATGATTTTTTAAGGTACAAATAAATTATAATAAAAATAAAAAGTAGTTTTTTAATTTTATAAATTACGAAATTAAAAACACAAAAAAAATTAATTAAGAAAAGGAAAAAAATCTGTTGCCTACCGTACCGAGCAAAGCCATTAGACTATCAGACACGTCATCTTTTGGATCCCCACGTTGACGCGCGTATCCGTAATCAGCGCCAAACGGCATGTCGCTGAAGTCATAAGTGAAAATAATATGAAACGATAACTTTTCTATTTATGTTGTTGGTGTGAATTCCGACGTCGTCTTCGCTATGTCATCGGGCCAGTGACCAACAAACAAACAAGAAGCGGTCTTCTTTTTGTCTCTGGCTATCTCTCTCTCCCTCTCAGTCTCTCTATTTTCCGATCGATTTTCTCGTGAGAAAATCTAGCTCCTACAAAGTCTTCGTTCCACTGTCGTACAACGCACGACACGAATCTATACAAACACGTGGATACAAACATATACGCATAATTAGATGGAACGGAGAAGAGCAGCGAGTCCGGTGTACGCACGGCAATGGAGCGCCAGCTCAAGCAGCACGGGATCGTCTTCTCCGGCGATGTCGCCGGCGCATCCTAGCTCGCGAATCGGCTCCGGCATGTCTACCATCAAGCGGTCGCAGAACGTTGCCGCGAAGGCCGCCGCCCAGCGTCTCGCTCAGGTTATGGCGTCTCAGACCACCGATGAAGAGGAGGAAGACGACGATCTAGGGTTTCGACTCAGTGGCCCACCGCGTGCTGCGCCGTTGAGTTTCAATAGTAGTATTAATCATAGTAACAGCAACAACAGTATTAACGCTGCTGCTACCACACCTGCTGTTTCGCTTACTAGACCTAACAGATCTCAGTCTCCTGCGGTAAGCTGAAGAGCTACTGCCTTTACATGTTTTGTTTAACCTTTTGAATTCGTATTCGATTCCGTTCGGTTTTGACCTGGACTGCTTTCATGATATTGAAAAGTTCTCTCATCGAATTTGTTAGTAAAATGATTTCAGTTGCGGGAGCAGAACAATTAGATCTCTGCTCTCTGTGGCAGAAAAGAAAAAGTGTCTGAATATATTCAATCCCGAAATATATTTAACTGCCTTACATATTTAGTGTTTGTGATTGAAATGAATTACTGATTAATGGAGCTTTGGTATTTTAATTAGTTAGGTCGGAACTTTGTAGAACATGTCCCTACTGTTCGCTCTTCATCGGCTGGGAGGCCAGCGATATCTGTTAGGACACCTGTGTTGATGCCCTCTAGTAAACCGTCGTTGAGAACTCCTGCTCCTGTTGCTCCAGTTGAAGTTCCTGCTAGCAAGAGTAAAGACAGGAGGTTCGAACTTGGTTATCTGTATTTTTGTTGTTATTAATTTTATCATCTTTTGGTATACGGAAAGCTTCAACCTTGGTAGAGGAGAAGCCCCGTCTTCATGGAACTATTAGGCTCAACAGTGTTATTAAATTCAGTGATAATTACATGAAGACCCTTGGTTAGTTTATCTTTCAAACCTTCCAGTTAAATTTACCTTCAAAGTTCCCTATATTTTGATAATTAGTCAAATTGTCACTTTTCTCATCATTGTGGCAATAATGAAGACTGCAATTTAAAACAAAATTGACTAATAATTGGAAATAATTTTTGGTTATAAAATGATGGTGACAATATAGAAGAATATTGTAAAATATTGAGAAAATAATCCATGTTGTTAATTATTAAACTAAAGGAACCTCTAAGATTAAATTCAATTCAGAAGGGGTCACTTGGAGAAAAGCCAAACTAGGGGCCTTTTATGATATTTTCCTTACATTTATTGCTATCACGTAAATAAAACCGTTATGAGTTTTTTACAGTGTTATTGGCTTATTGCTACTATTAGTATGCTAAGGGCACTGCATGAAGTTATGGCAAGCTGGGTTGCTTGATGGCTTGCTTAAGTTAATTCTGATTTGAACTTTCTTTGTGTAAAACTTCGATTTGGAAAAGTGCCCTTGGTGCAGGATAATATTTGAGTAATTTAAATATAACATATTTTGTTTACAAGGCACAATTGGACCATGTTGGGATAGGCAACAAGGACAATACTCCATTTTTTCCCTAACCCGTTACCATACTACATGTAATAGCCCTAGAACCAGGTGGGGGATTGCATCCTAGTCATCCGGTGCAACGGTGTTAGTAAAGTGAATTAGTTCATTTTTAAGAGCACTAAGAAGGCACCAAAGTTTCAGGGTAGGACTCTCATAGGTGTAAATTTGATGAATGATCATGAATTATGAATTTAACTGATTAACTTCTCATGATTAAATGATAGTGTCAGATAGTTATACTTGATTATTTCGAACTTATATTTCAATAATTATAAGTAAAACATGAAGGTCTGTGTGGAATGGAAGGGGTGATTACTAGACATGAACTAAAACTTGTTCAAGCTTTTTTATTGCCCTTGCATTCTAATGATGGTTTTTTTCTTTGGGTACATGTTTTGATTGCCAACAACTGAAGATTTAGTTTAGATGTGGGGCAACAGAAGGTAAAAGATGGGGGAGACGACCGTGAAGCTTCTGCACTACGTGATGAAGTATGTTCTCATTATTATGGATAATGGGCGGTCAATCTCTTTGATCACATATGTCATACCACATTGTAGGTCTGAAGCTGACATGGTCTTGATTTTGCAGCTTGATATGCTACAAGAAGAGAATGAAATAATTGTAGATAAAGTATGTATTTCTTTTCCATAAAATTGGTTGTACATTATCTTTTTATGATGTTTAAATTTATCTTTTTATTATTATTCTGGTTAGCTTCGCCGTGCAGAAGAAAGACACGAAGAAGCAGAGGCTAGAGCTAGGGAGCTTGAGAAACAGGTGATTCACATTACAATCTCAATAGTATTAAGCATGTATTGTTGAACTATACTGTCGATCAGTTAACCGGACTCATTTTCTATTGAAGGGACTATCTACCCTAGTTCTTGGTTGCAAAACAAAGGACCTATTAGTTTACCATGTTGGAGCGTATACTGTATTTATACAATTTCTTCAGACATGAATATGTGCATGTATGCTAATATGCTATCCTAGCTTGTCAAGTTCAATCGTAAATTTAAGCATTTGGTAAAATTGGCTGTATTATCACAGTTTTTCACTGTGATAGTTTTAACTCATTGCATCAATGTGGTAATTTTGAATGTGATGTGTTATTCTTGGAATTTGATTGACTTGCAACATACCATATCTTGGTCAGTTCGCCGGTCAGTTGGCTTGATCGGCTGAAAATGTTCTGACTTCATATTTTGTATGCATTAGGTCGCGGCCCTTGGAGAAGGTGTCTCCCTTGAAGCTAAATTGTTGAGCAGGTAATTATGTTTGCTTTATCTGTAACTCCGTGGGTGAACTTTCCGGTTCTAATTTCATGTTAAAAATCCACAGGAAGGAAGCAGCATTACGTCAAAGAGAGGTGAGTTGGGTTTATCATAGTTTGGGCACTGAATGTGAAAATTCAAGTAGAAGTTATCTTTCCCTTTTCATTTTGATGTCCTTCAGGAACAAACTTTTGAGTGGACTGTCTGTTTAGTTAGTCTTTCTATGACATATTGTACTTGTATTTTGCCAACAGCTTGACTTAGACCTTCTTATTCACATTTTTTAGTTATTCAATAATTCTTTGGCAAATTTTCATTTCATTGAACTGCAAGAAATTATTTTCCACAGGCTGCTCTTAAAGCTGCCAAACAGACAAAAGATGGAAGAGATGAACAAATTGCAGCCCTTCGAGTAGAACTTCAGGTCAAGTCTTATGCCTCTTGTTCTTTTCCAATTTTATCTGCTTAACAAGAATTTGGTCCCCAATCTTTTTCATTTTTTACCAGAACATGAAAGATGATACTGCAGCAGCAGTTGATCAACTCCAAGAAGCAGAGTCTGAAGCAAAAGCTCTTCGGACGATGACCAAGAGAATGATTTTGACTCAGGAAGAGATGGTTAGTGCATCTTGAATTCAAATTATATCTCGGTTTGGTTGTGTGGATGTTTATTGTACCCTTGATGTTTAGGAGGAAGTTGTCCTGAAGAGATGTTGGCTTGCTCGCTACTGGGGTTTAGCTGTACAGCATGGTAAGAAACCTTCTAGAATCATTTTCCGTTCTAGAGAGGATATAGTTTCTTTGTAAATATTATCTTCTTCCTTGACAAGGCATATAGTGATACTTTCAGATATACAGCCTGACTTATTAGTTGTAACACTGATAGATATGGAGGTATAGGCACGAATAATCTATATCTTCATAATATTATGATTCTACAATATGGCTTTAATACTCAAATTTTATCTTTGAACCATTGTCTCTGTGGTACATTTAATTGCTAAGCATAGTTTTTGGCTTATGGGTTCTGTGTCTTCTGTTCACAGCTGAGTTTTACCTGGCATACACATTAGACCTATTCTTGTATTTATTATTAATTTCTTCTCTCTGTGGTTTCTTTTTCCGCTAGACATTTGTGCAGATGTGGCCATATCAAAACATGAGCAGTGGTCAGCACTGGCTCCTCTTCCATTTGAAATTGTCATTTCTGCTGGACAAAAGGCGAAGGAGTCGTCTTGGGAGATGGGTTAGCTTACTAACAGATTGTTAGATTTCTTATTGTTTCCTTTCCAAGTTTTCATATATTTAAGCCTAATGTTGCTTCACGTTACTTGGGCTGTGACATTGATGAATGGAATAGGTAGTGGTGATTCAGATCGGAGCAAACCTGATCGTGATTTGGGTGATCTAACAGGAGAAGGAAATATCGAAAGTATGCTTGCAGTTGAAATGGGGTTGCGAGAATTAGCTTCTCTAAAGGTTTTTTTTTTACTTCCATTTATCCATATTATTTGAAGGTTTAGTGGTTTCTGAATTTAATTTAATTTTTGTCTCACTACAATGTATTTGTTACTAGTGTTAAAACCATTATAACTTACCTTTCCTAAATCAAAAAGGTTCGACACTCAGCTTGTTGATTATTTTTCATGTTTATAGACATCATTTGCTACCTATAAATAATAGTATATATCTTCATGTACTAAGGTGGAGGATGCTGTTGCGCTTGCATTGGCTCGGAACAAAAGGCCAAGTATGTTTGATTACCACAATTATAAAATTCTGCCTTTGCCGTTCTCTTTTATACCTTTTTTTTTTCATTTGGCTGGTAACTATATACTTAATGGAACGTGATTTACCATTCAGTAGTGAAGCCTTACGAACTAAAAACTGCTGGTGTTACTGCTGCTATATTGGCTTTAATTGGAATATGAAGTTGTGACTAATCTTAGTTAACTGCAAGTTCCTCATTTTCTTTTCAATGTCTGTTCTCTTTTTCTGGACTTGTATAGATTTAAGTCGGCTGATAACTCGATACTTGTCATCACTTGTAGTTGATTGATATACTTAATCTTAGGAGTTACCTTACTTTTTAGTGCCCTTTTTTCCTGTAATCTTCTTATACATTTGCGTATTTATTGTTCTTTGTTTGATTCCTTAGGTTTGAGATCACCAACTGATCCTAAGTTCACAGAGGCCTTTGGTAAGATGCTAGACCTGATTGGTGATTGGACTATGCTTTATGACAGGTCTTTTGACATCTCTATTACCTATGATTTTTAACTGCAGAACTAAGTGAAGAGGAGGTTGAAGATGTCGCTTTCAAAGAGGTCAGTGACTGTTTATAACCTTTTAATTCCATTCTTGATTATTCAACCTGAAAGTTTTGGCTAATAGTTACTGCATTACATAGGTTAACAAACTACCTAACCATTGATTTCCTAGATCTGACGTTGCACGGTTATATTTTTCTTGATTTGTTTTTGTTTGTATATGCATAGGCATGGCTAACATACTTCTGGAGGAGAGCCAAAGCACATGGTGTGGAAGAGGATATTGCAGAAGAGCGACTACAATTTTGGATAAGCCGTAGTGGGCGATCACCAACTTCACATGATGCTGTGGATGGTGAGCTTATCTAACTATGATTCAGTAAATAAAGAAGCTTAATTTGATAGGAAACCTCAAAAAGGAAAAGTTAGTAATTCTTCTGTATAATGTAATGTAGTGGAAATTTATTAGCAAAGATGTAAATAAGCTAAATTGGTTGGATGGCTCCTTTGTATTTTGGTATTTGGGAGTCTTAAATGAAAGAACTTGTGACATTGCAAGTATGCTTTTAAAAGATCCCAACTAGTTAAGGAATCCTTTGTACTTTAGTGATATATAAGCTTGTATTTCTTCTTTATTTTCAAGAATCTAGATATTGGAAAATTCTTATCCAGTTTGATTGCACCATAAGTTCCTAATGGAGGATAAGAAACAAGTGGGGAAGAAGTAATAGCAGAACCTATTGAAGATTTGCATATGGGATAATATCTGCGTGTACACGATGATTTGGGATTTCATTGTGTTCATCATTATTGCAGTTGAACGAGGCTTGTTGGAGCTAAGAAAGTTGAGTATAGAGCAACAGCTGTGGGAAGCATCTCGGAGAGAAATTGATCAGCCATCATCAGCATCGGTTGCCAACCATATAACGGATGTAGAGTAGCGGTATACAATATAGTTAGTGTTCTTTTCTCTCCTACTCCATGTAATGAGTTACTCTTTTCGTGCATGATTTGTTTTTGTTTCAGCAATTCATCACTTCAAAATGTGATCTCATTGCAGTTTGCTGTCATTTCTTGTGAAATTTATGACAATTTGCATATATTGAATCTAAAAGAACCAAAACGCACTCGAATGCGGCTACCGTGCCCAGGTTGTTCAAAACATGTGAAATTGTTGGTCTGGATTGAAATACTTCGAAGGAGTCATTCTGGCTTGCGGTACTCTCATGTCCAAACCTCCAAAAAGTAGCTTGTGTTTGGCTTGCGGTACTTATCTTTTGCTAGCGTACCTGGTCATTCGATATATACCGAATTAGAATAGTCGAAAGCTTGTGTTATCCCACACCTCTCTTCTCCGACTAATAAATAAGGGGTCAGTTTGCTTTTATGCTTCCACTTATATTTTCTATTGTGATTTTTAGTTGTTTTTTTTGTTGCTTGAGTTTATGTTTAATTGTTTGATTGAGATATGAAATTAAAAAATTGAAAAATAAAAGCATCAAACATGTAATAAAAAAAGTGAAAAACAAAAAAATGGTTTGGTTGAGGTTTACAAAAAAAAATAAAAAATTGTTTGATTTTATTATCATATTTTTTATATTTTATAATATTAAACTTTAATTCAATTCATTTTTAATACATCAAATTGTATTTTAAATATCATTTTTGCTTCATAATGTTATTGGGCATGTTCAGAAATATAAGGAATCTTAATTTAGAACGTTAAAACATTTTTAAATATCATTTTTCAATTAAGAATTACTTTAGTTAATCAGTTATTGTGGACTTTATAGCATTTTTCTTCCTGTCTAATTTCACAAATGATTTTTTATTTTGATATTGTGAAACAAACTCAATCATATTAGTGTAGGATAGCTCAATTAAATAGAATTTATCTAAGCATATAAGTAACATAAATTGACAAAAAGTTAATAAAAATTAATCGTAATTGCTATGTAGATGTAAAATAACATAATACTTTGTAGAGGTATAAGAATTAGTTCACTGAATTTGTTAATTGTTCTAATAAAATTTGAGAGTAATTTGCATCACTCTCTCATTTAGTTACTGTATTTTATATTACTTCCATGCAATTTTAAAAATGAAATTATATTATTAAAATGATTAATTAAGGATATAACTAATAAGGATATAACTAATAAAATATACGAATAGAAAGTAAAAAAAAATAAAAATAAAATATACGAATATATAAAATATACGAATATAATTAAAAATATGAAACATATTTTGAATTATGTCGAATGTTGAAAGCACTTTGTATTTACTCTAATTGTCTTACTCAACAAAATTGCAACTTGTTCCTTCAAAATCAAATGACTAGTTGACTTTAAGGTTCTTAAACGTTTTAACCTATCACATAAGTTCAAAAATATTGTGTTGCTCATCTTTAAGTTCTCATAAATCACTGAAAGATTCTCATCCAAAAGTTTAAATATCCAAGATGTTATAGTAGAAGTTTTACATAGTTGTTTACGTAAATAACGGTCTCTATTAGTTCATCATTATTTCCAATTTCGATAATTAATCAGTTGTAAGCAAGCAATTTTCTAAAATGTTAGATTATGTTTTTTTTTATCTTTTTCTTCTTAGGATATATATATATATATTTAAACTTAGAACGAGAACTTGCAAATTGATCTTTTTCATTGAATGAACAAACTTCATCAACATTAATCTTACGTTCTTCTTTTGCATTGTTTGATAGAGATTTAGTTGACGGATGTAAATGCAAATTAATTTGAGTAGTATCTTTAAAAATATGACACTAGTTTGATAATTTTTTCAATCACTTTTCTTGAATCTAGGAGTTATTTTATACACTGCCAATAACAAAAAGTATATGTGAGAAAAAAATTATAATATGATACGTCAAAAGAATATAAATCTTTTACTGTAAATAAAATTTTCTAACATTTATTTGTAAAATTAACTTCATCGGTCAAAGAGTTGTAACTAATTTTTCTTTGAGTAAATTCTTAAAATTCTTCAATCTAGTCTTTAATACATTATACTTGTTCCTCAGTTGGACATCTTATACTCTTCGCTAAATGTTGCAGTAAGACATTTCTTAATATTCTTCTAACTAAATTTAAAAAAGTTAGTAGTTATTGGGTTTTCCTTCTTCACTTATTCAACCTTTAATAAGATTAAATAATCTTTATTGTATCATTTCATACTCCGTCATTTTCATTTATTTTCGTACAATCATTTGAATTGTTTATATTATTTAAAATAATTACATATGAATGATAACATAAAAATGTGTCTCGTGCAATAATTTGAAATGTGTAATTACTAAAAGAAGTACTCCTTCTTATCCAAAATAAAAGTTGTTTTAAAGGGATGCACACTTATTAAGAAAGTTAATGAAATGTTTGATATACCCTTATTAATTACACGATGAAGTGCCTTGAAAATATAATCTGTGTAATCTGTAAGATTAGGATGTGAGAAAAATCAAAGGGTAATTTTGGAAGTAAGATCATAAACATGCATAAAAAGTCACAAACAATACTTATTTTGAATAATTAAAATCCCTCTAAAACGACTTTTATTTTGAATAGAAGGGAGTATATAATTATTCTCTCTCTATCCTCGTTTCCATGGAGATTAAAACAATCCATTATCTATAAACATATTGCAAGAACAATACATACTCTATGATTGCTCAATGTAAACTTAAATAGGACTTACCCTGTAGCCAAAATTTATTCTATAGTCAAGGTATAGTACCAACAAAATGAGCTTAATAACAAGCAAAAATATCCAAAATAATGAAAAAAGAGAGGAAAAGTATGAGGTCATTTTTCAGTTTTACTCTTACAAACTGCAATTCAACTACTGGCACCAGAAAAGACTGATCCTTTCCTATCCCAAAGTGCCAAAAATCACTGGCAAAGGGAAAAGAATTGCTACTATAACACATATTTAATGTATCACAATGATTTGTAAAGGGGAAGGAAATTGGCATATTATTTGGACATTCTGAGTTAAATCAAGGTCTGATAATTTTTTTTTTGAAATTATATAAGAAAAAATTTAGTTGTCATGTTTGTATATGCGTATAGAAAAAAAGACTACCTATGGGATGGTTGAGTTGGTGGAGTGGAAGGACATAAGGCAAAAGGTTCTGTGTTCGATTCCCTTACCTACGCTCTATCGATCGAGCCTATCGTACAAGGCTTGCGTAGTGTCGAATACCCGATTGACGTGATTTACAGGGTATTATATCAATTCGAAATTTATCCAGTGTGCATCTAAAAGGTAGCGAATGCGGTTCCTCCATTTCAAGAAAAAAGAACAAATTCGGAAAACAAAATCTATTAAAGAATAATATAGTCAAAACTAAAAATACCAGTAAAAAAAGAGTAAACATCGTTGACAGTGCATAAATTATTCTCAAAAAAAAAATATTTATGAAATCGACTTATTAAATTGAATTTGTTGTTGGAATCGTATGGCTACGTTGGCTTATTGTTTGAATCTGCCAACGAATTATGTTTAATTTAATTTTTTAACTGTCTAGAGCTTATATCAAATTTGAGCTCTTAACTTATAAAAAATTATCAGACATACGAAATTTAAACAAAAAATTGAACTCCAAGAAGACTAAATTATCATTATCATCAATACTAAGTTAAAATCTCGCTGAATTGAAAAATTTGAAGATAGTCCAATAATACGGTCTCAGCTATTTTCAATAAACCTATATAGAATGCGATATGACAATATTACAAAATCTTAATGGAAAAATTTGGCGTACTAGAATACAAAGAAAGGATCTCTCGTAAAGAGAGCATTCCTGTATTTATAAGTTATATTAAATCTTGTATTTTGCCTGAGAAGATTAAATTATTTGACTTTAAATTTATTATTTTTTATTATAAATAAATGTTATAATTTGACTTAAATTTCGGTACAAATCTTAATAATTTAAAATATAACTTCAACCTAATATTTAAATTTTGTCCATTTACCAATAAATTACACTCCCATCAACCTGCTAATTGAAGTTATTGGTTCTTAAATTCAGATAACATGTTTCGTTAATCTACATTTATCTTATTTTATTACATCCATTCATCTAATTTTTGCGAGTCTTATTTATTAAATAAATAAATGTTCATAAAAATAGAGTAAGAATAGAATAATAAAATCAATCAATCTCAGTTTCCTGTTGTTATTAGATACAATTTTAATTTTTTTGTTATTTTAATATTTATATTAAACTCATATTTATTTTTTATTAATTCATTATATAACAATAATACTGGTGTATTTTTATTTAAATAAAATATTTTTATTTTTACTTATTCTTATAAAATTTACTTCTTATTTATTATATACTGATTTTAGATTCATTACCCATCAAATTTTTAAACCTTAAATCTTTCATTTGAACGTTTCAAAAATATCCACTCTGATTTTTGAAACGTCAGGTTACGGTAGCTTATAAAATACCAAGTTGCAATTTACATAGTAATCAACGAACATTGGAATCCGTATCAAACGGTCATTCCTTCCACCGGCTGCTTGTCCTGTCCACATCTTCAGAAACATTTGACGCTGTCACATATTCCAAGAGACCAGAGCCTTTCTGTCCCACTCCCACCACTTTTCTTTTGTTGAGTCAACTTCATATACAACTTTAAATAGTCAGTTTTTACTTTCTTCGTAAATACTTAACTAGTTATCTCACCCCGTAATTAACTCCTAATGTGAAATTAATCACCCAAATTAAATTGATTTGAAGTACTCTCTCCAATTTGTAATAAGTGTCGTTTTAAAAAAATGCAAGTTTATTAAAAAAGCTAATGAAATTATATATATACCCTTATTAATACTCTCATGAAATTACTTCGTAACTCCCGTCTTGTGATCTGTGTAATTAAGATAAAAGAAAAATTAAAGGTTAATTTTGGAAGTAAAATTATAAACATACATACAAAATCAAGAATGATACTTATTTTAAATAATTAAAATGTATGTAAAACGATGAATAGCAGCAATTATGATTTTGACACTAAAACCAATCACTGGATACCAAAGGAATAAAATCTGAATGGGGCACATGACATGAGAAGTTGCATCCATTAACAGTGAAAGTGTTTTACAATATAATAACAAAAAGCTCATGAGCTTTCTCCCACAAGAAAGTGAAATGATATGAACAACACAACCCTTTGCTTCCATTTCAAGGTCTCCAAAAAGCAAAAGCTTACACCTTCCAACTCTGATGCTCCCAACTACTTCCCATCTCTCTTTATTTGAAAAGTACATCATTCATCCCAACAAGAAATATAGGTAACCTGATTTTAATAGTTCATATTTTAACTTCTTCTGCAAGTTTATAAAAGTTGCAAGCAACAAAAAGCAAAAGCAGATTACTTGAAATGATGGAACCAATGTCTTAAAAACGTGAACCAGTTCGAGGTTTTTACTGCTTTTCGATTCGATTTTTAATTTTTCAATTTAATTTATTTTGATATTTTTTTTGGTTAAAATTTGATTAGTTTATTATGTAATACGTAGTACAGACTTTATTGCATACCTAGGATTTACATGGAATGATTAAAAATGAAGGTAATACGAAATACTTGATTTCGACTCTATTTCTGATTCCGATGCCGATTCCGAACTTCAAACGTTCACAAATCTCCGGGGACTTTTATAGAAAGTGTTTACCGTTATGTGGTTTAGGTCTTTCTAAAGTTTTCTCAATACGTAAGCTCTCTTAAAGAGTCAAAGATACCTTATGCTTGCGACTAATATGAGCAACTGTAAGAGACCTTAACTTTTATATAGCTTCCCCATCATAAGGCCGTTATGAATCTGGTCTACACTATTTGGGATCCATTTTTCACCTGGACTTCGACCCATTAATCTATATCATTTATTGAGTTACTTTATTATCTTTATCTAGATCAAATTATATAATTTAACCGATAATTTATTTAAAAACTAAAAAATCCAATTAATAGTTGTCCAATTTTACGAGAAAGGACAAAATTGTCCAACATATTAATTAATAAGTCAATTTTTATAAATGAATAAGTTTTTATAAACCAAATAAACTAATTAATTTTTATTTTACAACTTCTTTTTTGAATAAACTTTAAAATTTTCAAAACATAAAAACAATCATTTTTTGGTAATTTTTTAAATTATCCAAATTTATTCAATTTTTAATCAATTTTATAACGGTTTAATATCGATTGAATCTTTTAAAGTTTAAACTTTTTATCTGACCGATTTGGTTCCGAAAACATATTGGCAAGAGAGCTAATTGACAATGATACTAAATACTTTTTTAATTATTGTTTTTATTGAGTAAAAAGGTTTGTGATAATAATAATTATTAACCAAAAATGGATGTTCTCTGGTCTTCTAGGTCTTGCCTCTCTCTCTCTTTCTACGAGTGCAAGTGTTGATCTTGACGTTCATGTGCAAGGTGAGGTCTATGTATTATTTCTACGTTGGTCTCTCTTAGATTTTCGTTTTAACTTCATGGATTCAGAGTTGCAAAGGCTCTCTATTCGAGAGAAAGAAGACAGCGAGTTCGTTGTTTCTTCAGAGAATGTTCAGACGGAAGACTTTGCTGCGGTTCTTAGGGACGCACGAGGTAGGTTTGTGACTCCTATTTCAGGTTTTTTTCCTGCCCTCTGTTTGACCTAGTTCTTGCCGAAATTATGTCTATAAGGGAAGCTCGTTCTTGGCTAAAAGACCAACAGCTTGCCAAGGTCATTGTGGAGTTGGATTGTTTGGCAGCTGTCCAATCAATATTAGCTCCTTCGCCAAATCGATCTGAGATTGGAATTTAGACCCTTGATTGTTTATCATTCAAGTGACATTTTATTCACATGTCCTTTCAATGGACGCGTAGGATTACCAATAAGGCGGCTCATGTTTTAGCTAGAGTAGCCTTATTACATGCAAACCCACATCACTGGACTGATCGTCCTTCTTGTTTAGTCTCCATTTTAAATTCAGATTATTCGGCTTCTGTTATTGTTAAGGGGAAAAGGCTATTAGGTTCCGGGTGTACGAGATAAGCCTGTTGGTTTGGGTTAATTTTCTTTGCCTTCCCTACTTTTGTCTGTTTTTTGCGCTAATGTTAATTTTATTAAAAAAAATAAAACAAAAAACAAAAAAGGACCACCCATATGTAACTTTATACTTTAATTGAGTATATTCATCACAATGTCAGGACAGAGCAAGGACTGCCCATATGAGCAATTCCTTTAGAGATGAGTCACTCTGTGAAATCTTAGGACGACTCAAATTAGAATCTGAATTTGGTCTGCTAACTTGTACATGTCGATCAAGAAAGGTTCTGCCAATACTCATGTATATGATATCTAGTAGTCCGGACTGGACTTGCCTTTTGGTATGTACGAAATCACCTTTAAGAATGCTTTACATGTTGTTGGGGATGTTAATGTACTTCACTCCTTATACTAGGGTAAACGATATGGGTCCATTTGACTAATTAATTTTAATATCTAAAATTATTAGAATTTTGTTGATATTTAATTAAAAATTCTTAATTTTTTTATTAAAATACATAATATAAATAATATATGTACAATGCTTCGGTTCAATTTAAATTAATTAAACTTGAAATTTAAATTAATTATAATAAATTATTAATAAGAATAAGATTTAATAAATTCAGATCGGATTTAAAATTGTATTTTGTTGTAATTTTTTAAAAAATTGAAAATCATACTAAATTTAAAAAATCAAATTTTATTTTTTAAAAAACAAAGGAACCCGCAACCGCTACCATTTAGATACACACTGGATAAATCTCCGGATTGATGCAATAATCTGCAAATCAGGCCAACCGAGTATTCCGCACTAGACAAACCTTATATAACAGGGTCGATTAAAAAAGTGTAAGTAGGAAGAATCGAACATATAACCTTTTGGCCTCATATCCCTCTACTCTACCAACTCGACCTTCCCAGAGCTTAGGAAGTCAAATTAATTAAACTAAATAGGGGTATCCTATCTTTTACAAGAGGAAATAAAAACGAACCTTGTAAAGGTGACTTTTCCAAAGAACATGGCTTGCTTCAGCTATTCAGGATACAAAGTATATGCAAAATGTGGGGAGCCTATTTGACAGACACTAGTGAAGAAACAAAAGAAGACAAAGTTTGATAGCTGTTCTTCTGAAGGAAAATGTATAGGCAGCCTGCTTAGCCTGTTGATTGATCCCATTCCAAGTTCTCTTTTTTCCTTTTGCAATATGTCATCCATATGAGCTGAGTCAGCTCATTAACACCAAGCCACTCCCATGTCCCTGTGTCTCTCATGTATCTCTTTCAACACCATTTTCAGGCCTGCAAGAGAAAAGTAAACCCCTGTAATCATAATAAAAAAGCAAGCCTAGCTATACTATAGAGGTCATTTATTTAGTGGCCCAAGTCATCCACTAAGCAGCAGCAGTTGAAACAGGTCTTTTGTCTCCAACTCCAAGTGCCATTTCTTGGATCTCTAATCAATGTACTTCTCTCAAACATGGAAGGCCATATCAATGGCTTTGTTAATGGTGTGTGTTTCAATGGTGGTAGAGTGTTCCACGTACCATTCTGGCAAAATTGGAAGGCTTCCTGGGCAACCCCGTGTGACTTTTCAACATTTCTCAGGCTACGTTATAGTGGATGATAAGAAGCATAGAGCTCTTTTCTATTACTTCGTTGAAGCACAACAAGATCCAGCCTCGAAACCTTTGGTTCTCTGGTTGAACGGAGGTATGAAAAGCTTCAAACTTTATCACATTCAAGGCTTTTAAATTGATTCAAAAATTATGTCAAATTTGGTAGGGGAGAACCTAAAAGGCTAAACCATTTAATGATCATTTTAACGCTTATATATTGATTTGCAGGGCCTGGCTGTTCTTCTCTGGGAGTAGGGGCTTTCTCTGAAAACGGACCTTTCAGACCGAAAGAAAAGGCTTTGGTTAGAAATGAGTATAGTTGGAACAGAGGTACAAAGCGTGGTTTACTTACCTTGTTAATGCGTTGTAAATTTTGCCCTCTAATGGCATTTTCACGTTGATCAATAATGCAGAAGCAAATATGCTATATTTGGAGACACCAGTTGGTGTAGGATTTTCATATGCTGTTGATAGCTCCTCCTATGTGGCTGTAGATGATGAGGCAACAGGTATAATCAATCAAATTCAGATCTTCATTCTTCTTCTTCAATGACATGATTGATCATATTGGTCATATCAACCAGCTCTATCAAGTTCCTGAGAAACAGTGTCCTTGAGTGGGTAAAATCTAAAAGAAGAAAAAGAAAAGGTTTGCTCCTTTATGAAGTTACTGTCTGCTGAGTACTAATTGATCTGCATTGACTTGAAAAGGCTAAAGATAAAACACTATTTTTGTCTCCTCCAACTCATTATTATCTCGACAGGAAAAGTAAAGTATGTGGGGAACCTGTATATCCACAATAATTTCCATTCTGGAAACGAAGCATTGTTTCATGCTGCAGTATTATGGTGACCTTAACCTCAGATATATCATATCCACAGTAACTTTTACTTAGATGGGTTCCTTTCAGAATAGAAGCTTGTTATCCCAATTGAGTGGCTAAATCATTGAGTTTATGTTCTAAAGTCTTCTTAATCTACCGTTTATCTGCCTTCAGAAATGGGAACTTTGGCCTTTTGAATTCTATGTCTTCTAAAGCTGTTCTTGGTTTTCTTTTCTTAAGCCAGGGACAACCTGGCATTCTTCAAAGGCTGGTTCGACAAATTCCCTCAGTATAAGGACAGGGATTTATTCATAACAGGAGAAAGTTATGCAGGTAGAAGAAGTTGTCCTAAATGAATTCCTTTCATATAAAGGAAAATCATAGTTATAGCTTCATTTTGTCCTGTATATCCCAGGTCACTACATTCCTCAACTTGCAAAACTTATGATGGACACGAATCAAAAGGAGAAGATATTCAATTTGAAAGGAATTGCAGTAAGAACTACTTCATTAACTTGAATTATACGGAACTTGGATCTGGAAACTTGTTCTGAGTTGAAACAAATTGAAAAATATTAATGACTAAGCACATTAAAGTTGGAAAATGCCTGCGTTTGGTTTTCTATGCAAGTCTGCAAGAACATTTGACTAATGTATACTTCTCTTCTTACAGCTGGGCAATCCTGTTTTAGAATTTGCCACAGACTTCAATTCAAGAGCGGAATATTTCTGGTCTCATGGATTAATATCAGATTCAACATACAGATTGTTCACTTCGGCTTGTAACTACTCGAGATATGTGAGTGAATATTACAGAGATTCTCTTTCACCTATTTGTTCACGTGTTATGAGCCAAGTTAACAAAGAAACGAGTCGGTTTATTGACAAGTACGATGTTACCCTCGATGTTTGTATTTCATCAGTGCTGTCTCAATCAAAGATCTTAAGTCCACAGGCAAGTGTTCCCTGCAAGAAATTCCCCTTCACCTTTGTGGTTCACATTCTTGTTAGGTGAGCCTGATTACATTTTCTTATTGATCTTATATCAGCGGCAACATTCCAGCAAGATAGATGTGTGTGTGGAAGATGAAATTGTCAATTATTTGAACAGGAAGGATGTTCAAAAGGCTCTAGGTGCTAGACTAGTTGGAGTTCGCAGATGGGAAGTTTGCAGCTAGTAATTCTCTTTTCTAACAACTGAGATGAGGAAATGAACACCAAATTTTATCAGCATAACCAATTGATTTAGTGCTATGTTAAAATTTCTGTTTACTTTCTTGATCACAGCATTCTGGACTATGAGGTGCTCAACCTTGAGATACCAACAATCTCTATTGTTGGATCACTTATTAAGGCTGGGATTCCTGTATTGGTTTATAGGTAAATTCAGAAAACAAACTTGTATAGTTCAATAAGATTACTGAGGTGTTGCAATTCATAACATGATGAACCATACAGCGGAGATCAAGATTCCGTTGTCCCATTGACCGGTAGCCGAACACTTGTACATAAACTGGCTAAGGAGTTGGGATTGAATACAAGTGTACCTTACAGAACCTGGTTCAACGGAAAACAGGTAAATTCTTGTAAAGGGTCCATGAATGGAGGATATCAGAAACTGATTTACTGCTCTTATTCAGGTTGGCGGGTGGACTCAAGTTTATGGCAATATCCTGTCATTTGCTACCATCAGAGGTGCTTCTCATGAAGCTCCGTTCTCGCAGCCTGAGAGATCACTGATGCTGTTCAAATCTTTCCTGGAAGGCAAACATCTACCGGAAATGTTTTAGTGTATGCAGATATGTGGCCCTCAAATTGTGTATACATATTGGATTGTCTATAGTTCTAAAACATTCTTTGCTTGTTGAAAGAGAAAGGAACCATTTTCTTGAAGGTCATTGCGGTCAAATGTAATGTTAGAAACTTCATAAGGTATGTTGTGAGAAAATCAGTGCTTTCTTGTTGCCACCAACAATGGATCATAGCCCTTCTGCTTTTCTGCACCTCAGTGTGGAATACAGTGTCCATACATTTTAGATCAAGGGAAAGGTCTATCATCAATTTACGTTTCTCGAAGAATACAAATGCGAAGAGAAAGGTCTTCAGATTTTTAATGGACTTGCCAGAATGAAATGGTTGGAGAGGATGCTCATAATTTCTGTCATTTGATACCAATTCTAGTACTTTTTAAGTGACACTGTTTCTTCCTGAATGGGGAACATATCATCAAGAAACTCAAAAGGAAGGTAGATATTAACAAAAGAAAGGGAGTTGCATGACTTTCAGAAG
The DNA here is from genome assembly GCA_026284465.1 of Erythroxylum citrifolium. Lineage (NCBI taxonomy): Eukaryota > Viridiplantae > Streptophyta > Magnoliopsida > Malpighiales > Erythroxylaceae > Erythroxylum > Erythroxylum citrifolium. The sequence continues at coordinate 64,341,065 of JANKOE010000006.1, forward strand.
GGGCTAATCATTTAGAAGTGCGAAATGAGAGTTATGACAGAAGAAGAATTTACTCGATTACTGAAAAAAAGCGGTGAAATGAGTAAACAGACTTTTAACACAAAATTTGAAGGCTTGTTGGTAAGTATTATATTCTTTGTCCAAAACTATATCAATCTTTTAACATCCTTTTAGCAATCAGAATGGCTCCAGGAAAAACCAGTTCATAACCCTATATAACAATCAGCAACGTTAGCCCATATTAAGTTGTTGTTTTAGGTGGGATCGAACCCAATATTAAGTTGATTGTTGATTTCATGCACAATCCAAACTAAAATATCAACTTTTTGAAGGTGATTTACACAGTTGCTGATTGGAGCAGCAAAAGTGTCTCTAGTGTCCTATGGCCTACTCCATCGCTGAGCATGACTGACAACCTGGCAGAAGAGAGTGTGAGTCATCATTGCAGCAAAGCTAATCAAGCTTACACTTCTCCTCACTTTTGGTCTCAAAAAATGATTTTGAATGTAGTATACTTTGTTAGTAATACACTCCATCTGGCTCTTACTCTTACGTTTGTGGGTCTCTCTTTGAAACTTTTCCATTTAGCTAATCAACCGCCATGAACCACTACCTGGAAAAGCGGACACACTCTCCAAATAAAGCAACTGTCCCATTTTCTTTCTCCAATTTTTGACTTGTATCCAGTATCACTACGCTTCTTCTAATCTTGAAAAACCATATCTTTATAAAGGAAACAACAGAATAAAAACCAAAAAAAGAACATGGCCAAAGAGCAAAAGGATGACCCTCTTTTAACAATCATCAACAGCAGTACTGGTAGTCTCCAGGTCCAGGTAAATTCGCAATACAATAATCATCTTTACAGCCTTTTTTATGCTTCCCCACTTGAACAATCCCATCTCATAATTACCCCTATTTCTCTGTCGTTGGCATGCCAATTTCTGATGGAAAATCCCCCATAAAGGTTGTGTTAGGGTTTTGTAAGCCGTCAGATTTGGTGCGCATTCTCGTTGTAAAGATCCATCTTCTGTTGTTGTTTATGAATGAATTCGTATGTGGGAATTGCAGGAGAAAGAAGAAGAGAGAGAACTGGACCTGGGATCTGACGAACCTGACATCCCTTTACCACTTACAGTCACTTCTCGGGTAAAGTTTTCTTCTTTTCCGTTAAATCTCCAGGTACTAGTGTCAGAGAGGGTGTTGTGGAATCTGGCAATTTAGAGATTGATTATGCATGAAGTTTGTATATTGGAATCTGACAATTAAACATTGATTATGCGTGTAATGTGCACATGATCTTGATCTTGGGAATATTGAAGTTGCAGTTATTGTATATGTTGGGGGACATTACATCGGGTCCAGCATATAGATTCACCCAATGGGTGGAGTTGGTACGTAAAAGAAGTGGGAGATACCGATCATCTGGATTCCCCCACCGCCCTCTGAGGCCTGACGATATGCCCTCCAGGTTCTCTGACCAACTTCCATTTTATCAGAACATCTTCATAAAAATGACTAGTTATTAAATGTTGATTATCTATAATGCTGTTGCTTCTATGAAAATGCCTGCACGTTCATCTGTTTAAGACAACAGGGGTTCAGTTTTTGGATATATGCCATGCTTGGTATTCCTGCAAATTCTGGAATTAGAGATGCCAAGTGTTGGGAGTTAAGATATGGGTTTTCAGAGAGAATACAAATAAAAAACTGGAAATTCTTGAAGGCTGCAAGTTTTACTCTGGTACAAGTTTGACACATGTTCCCATTTATGTTTCTGCATGGATACTTAGATGGTCTGACTGTTGTCAGAAATAGTAGTACATGACCATGCACAGGCGAAATGTTATCACTTCATTTCTAAGTATGTGTCTGTTTGGTGGGGCTAGAACAATTGGTGTGCAAACCTTGTCCTGGAAATAAACAAAGGATAGTGTTGGAGAATTGTATGGTAGCAGGTTCTTATGATGTGCTCTATTTAAGGTGCTTGAGCTGCTCAGCTGTTTACATTTCTCTACCTACCATTATTTCCTTGTAGTGATGAAGAATTAGTTACTGATTCAAAAAGTGATCCACATCCGGAGCAAGCTCCAGAGATCAATTTGTGGGAAAGGCTTGGTAAAGCTGCTACTCTGGACATTGAGTCGAACTCTTTTTCCTGGGACATGCTTTTTTCTCTCCACCACACCGAACATAGTAGCAGCACTGATCAGTCTGAGGATGACATGAACAAAGCCCTTGAGGTATATGATCTGAAAATATCAAACTGTTAATTGTGCCTCGTTTTCTATCCCTATGAAGTGGTTATTGAGGTACAACACTATAGAATGAAGTGCTAAATTTCAATTATTTGTAATCTGTTCTATTGCCTCAAGTTCTCTTCAGTTAAGTGTAGGTGACTGTAAATTCTGGGGGGGTTGTCTTCTTTGCCTTGTTCCACCAACCTGGAAGTGATGATGCTAATCCTAAGGAAGCAGTAGCTGTCATAAAGTTTTCATCTTCAAGGATGGCTACACAATCAGAACGTCTTGGCTATGAATTTGCAAAGTGGTTGGGTGTGCAAAGTCCACAGGTTACAATGTTAATTTCAGTAGTAGTGTGTCCAAAATACTTATCTTTTGGAAGTTCGATCTTTCGTGATTTGTTTGTGGATTGCAGGCTAGGGTCATTCATAATAGCAGCACGGAGTGGCTTCAGATCAAAGAAGCTGCAGAGAAAGCTCGTGATGCAGCTGTCTCTGAAGGAGATGAAGTTGGTGAAGTGACATGTTCAGAACTGTTGGAAGCTCTTGAACTTAGTCGATGCCTTTTCTTGATGAGGTAAAATTGGAAATGAGCCTTAGAATTTGGAGTTACAAAGTGCCTGCACCTTTCATTTGCACCCTTATGAAAGAAAAAAGTCTCTTATGATTACCTTTTTTGTTGAGAATGTGTGCATGTCTCTGTTTCCCTTTTCCTCTCTTCTGGGTGAGGGGTGTTGACGGAGGTCAGGTTAAATGCTCTTTTAGTCATTATGCCGGAGTGTGTAATGTTAAAACTTAAAGTTTGAATGATGGAAAAATTAATTGGTATTCATACAGATTTCTTGCTTCAATTTCTTAATTAAGTTTTCTTAACACATTTCATGAGCTACTTGTATTGTTTGTTCTATTTGTTCAAGTGTTTGAAGTTCCATTTACTCTGTTCTTGCAGTTATGTTCATGGTTCCCCTTTATTGGAAAATCCAATCACATTTGAGTCACATGAAACTGCAGAAAGAATTGCAGCAGCACTTGGCAGGGTCTTGGTGCTGGATCTTGTCATCAGAAATGAAGATAGATTTGCTTGCCGTGAACTCAGATGGCGTGGAAATCCAGCAAATTTATTGTTGGCTGAAAAGGTGATCTCAACTAATGTCAATGCGCTGGAAGATGCTTTCAGTTCTGCAATTAAGCGATACAGACCAAGGGTAATTAGAGCTCTCCAAAAGGATAGAAGGGCTGCCTCAGTGGATAGCAGGTTGAACTGTCATAACCCTGGATTGGTATCCCAAAGGTCTGATCTTTCTGACATCACAGAATCCCCACTAAGTGAGAAAAGCATAAGCTCATTATCAGATGAATCACTGTCATCTTATACACATAATTCTCATATTGTGGCCATTGACTCTTGTGTTCCTCGCCGGCCTCCCGCTGGAAAACGTGCAAATGACCAGGCAAACTATCCTAAATTGGTTGAGTTGCTTTTTAACTGCCCTGATTACTCGTCTAAGTTATTATATGAAATAACAGGAGGAAAATTAGGAACCCCTCAAGTAGAAAACAGTGACACAACTAGTACCTGGTCAGTAGAAATGATTGCAGTTGTTCAGGAATTTCGTAATGGGTTTCGCGCTGCTCTCAGGGATCTCCAAGGTTTCCATATATTCCTTCTCACACTTCACCAAAAACTGGATGTCTTATTACGAGCATTTTTGAATATCACAAACAAATCAACATCTGGTGATTTTGACAAAGATGATCTTATGGTTCCCGACTCACCTCTGCATGGGGTTGTTAGTTGTCCTTCTCCACAGAGTAAAGACCGGTTCCTTAATGAAAATAATTTGGATTTAAGTGACTCAGAGTTGCATCGAACAGCTCCAAGGCCATCACCCTCAGGGCATAAAGATAACTCAGAATTCAGTTCTCCCATGTCAAGGGAAAACTGGCATGGGAAGTCCTCCAAGGGGAGTGGGGAGCCTATTCGTAGCCTCCGATTGACAACAAAGCTTCGTGACATCCATAAATTTGCCAAGGTTGGTATATTAAAGATGTTTCATCTTTTTATCTTACACTTGATATGTTAAAGGAGATGGGTCATGGCACATGGAATTTAGTAGTCTGACTATTCGGAATTTGGTTAATAACTAATATGAAATATGTGTCATGTGATGATAAATTCAGAGGCAGTTCTACCCTTTCTGGCATTTCTTCATGCAAAGTTTGTTCATGAGACTGAAATCTACATTTTTGCCAGAACCATCAATTAACAGCATGCCTGTGGTGGCCTTTAGGAATAATAAACGTCATGTTCAACAGCTTAATTTTTTAACCTGATAAATATTACGGTCTTGATGTCTTATTGATGTGTTTTTTCTCTTAATTTTGCACAGATTGATTCAGAATCAAACAAGGAATTGGAACAATGGAATGAAATGCTAAGGAATGATGTCGTCAAACTCTGTCAAGAGAACAATTTCAATACGGGATTTTTTGAAGGCAGTGATAATACCTGTGTTGTTGATGCTTATGAGTTGAAGGTAAAGCATCCATTGGGACCTGGATAACATGCCGATGAAATACAACTCTTTGTACTTACTTCAGTCAAAAAAAGATACTCCTTATGTAAGTTAAATCCGTTTTGAATTTACCATTTCATTGTAACTTGCAGGTCAGACTTGAGCACATACTTGAAAGGATATCATTGATTTCTGAGGCTGGAAATACAGAGAGACCAACGTCAATCACAAATAGCTTGTTCATTGGGGGAGCCCTGGCTGCCAGATCTGTTTACACTTTACAACATCTGGGTATTACTCATATATTATGCTTATGTGCCAATGAAATCGGACAGTCAGATACTCAGTACCCTGATTTATTTGAATACAAAAATTACTCTGTAAGTGCTTTTATTTCCTCTCTTCATTCTTATAGAGTCCAACCGTCTAGGAAGTATATTTTTTCATTTGCAGATTGAGAACTGAAATAATCTTGCAAGACACATTTGACTATATCTTACGTGTTGTGGTTTTCCAAACCCCTCTTTAATGTCAGGAGCACAAGACAAATAATTCAAAATTCAGTTGCATGTATTTCAATTTACCCTGATTTTTAGCAAGTTTTTGCTTTTTTGAATTTGTTTCTGGGTTTTTAAGCAAAATCTTATAGAAGAATCATTACTAGTGCTGTGGTGATACTTATCTCAAGCTCCTGAGCATTTTTGTCTTAGCAAAGCTGGTTCATATTTTGTATCAATAATAGTATCTGCTTCATTTTGACAGATATTTGACAACGAAGATTCTAATATTAGTAGCATCTTTGAAGAAGCTTCTGATTTCATTGATCATGTTGAGTCAAAAGGCGGGAGGGTACTTGTTCATTGCTTCGAAGGCAAAAGTAGAAGTGCGACGTTGGTGATTGCTTATCTGATGCTCAGGAAGTAAGTGAATGAAACAGTTTACTTGGCTAGAGAAAATGACCACTCTTTATGGCACAGGTGCCAATATTCTTTAAAACATGAAACCTAGAATACAGTTGATGCCTACTATACCATTGGTCTGCCCACTGAGCACTTGTTGTTGATGCAGGAATTTCACTTTATTACAGGCATGGAACACCCTGAGAAGAGTTCATCGCCGTGCTCAGCCTAATGATGGCTTTGCTAAAGCATTACTGGATCTTGACCGAAAGTTGCACGGGAAGGTATCCATGGAGTGGCAACAACGGAAGCCGATGATGAAAGTCTGCCCCATCTGTGGAAATAATGCTGGCCTGAGCAGCAGCTCACTTAAGCTTCACCTGCAGAAATCCCACAAGAAGCTCTCATCAGGAAGTGTAGACAGTGCCATGACAATGGAAATACAAAAGGCTTTGGAAGCACTAAAGATGACCCGGGGTGGGAGCGTCAGCGCCGCTCAGAGGCAAACCCACTCAGATACCGAAGAGTTGTGATGTTTGAACCGTCCATTTTGCACTTAGCACCAAAACGTCGACAATGAGTTGAGCTTGATGGCGTGTCATAGTTAGAAGGTCAAATCCAGATCATTCAGGGAACATGCACGGGACATTACATACTTGTCTTTACATCAGTGATAGATGTCAAGCAGAATATGACTTGGAACAAGATTTGTCTGATCATCCAGTGCTCAGAAAGTCAGTTGCCACACTTCTGCATAAACTTAATTGTCTCGAGATAGGAAGGTCATACTTGGCCACTGCCCTACACAATGGCCTACACGCTCATACGATGGTGAAGTATCAGATGAAGGAACTATATTCACCGACATAAACCCAAAGCATAATCGCATACATCGAACCTAAGAAAAGTAAAATCGTAAAGAAGTTTCTAAATTTAGTATGCAGATGTCCCTCCTGTAACAATGTAAGTCTCTCCAATTGAAGAATGACCAAAGTAGGCAAAAATCTTTATTTCCGTTCTTACACATACCAAACCAGCTTACCCTGAAAAGCTAACCCAAAGAGGATCCTACCACCTGCCACTTATGTTGCTTGGAGCCAGCAGCAAAACAATTTTACTGCAAAGTTGTCCTTTCAAGCGAAAAGAAACCGACTCTATAGCCCCATCTAAAATTAAATTGAAGGTACAAACAACATATGCGAAGTTATTCTTAGTAATGGAATCTGGTCTACACAATTGATAATGCATCTGGTAAACTCTCCGGAGCACCGGTACTACCATTGAGGACAATGACATCATTATCAGAATCCACGTCCACAATAACTGAATCACCATCTTTGATTTCCCCTGCAAGCATTTTCTCTGCCATGCTGTCCTCCAGTAGTCTCATAATAGCCCTCCTCAAAGGCCTAGCACCATAGCTAGGATTATAACCTTCCTCAACCACCCTCTCTCTAAATTTCTCTGTTACTTGCAGCTCTATATCTTTACCCTTTAGCCTCTCAAGCACCTCCTTCAACATTATATCAGCTATCTCCTTTACCTCTAACTTGGTGAGCTGACGGAACACAATCATCTCGTCTAGTCTATTTAAGAATTCTGGTCTGAAATACTGTTTTAATTCCTCAGTCACTAAGCTCTTGATCCGATTGTAACTGCTATCCTTCTCATCATATTCGAGGTCAAAACCTATCCGACGTCCTCCCTTTTCAATAACGCTACTTCCGACATTTGAAGTCATAATAAGAAGAGTATTCTTGAAGTCCACAGTCCTACCCTTGCTGTCAGTCAACCTTCCATCTTCAAGAATTTGAAGCATCATGTTGAACACATCAGGATGTGCCTTCTCAATCTCATCAAATAGTACCACAGTGTAAGGACGACGGCGAACAGCCTCGGTCAATTGACCCCCTTCAGTGTATCCAACGTAGCCAGGAGGTGAACCAATAAGCTTGGAGACTGTGTGCCTTTCCATGAACTCGCTCATATCAAGCCTGATCATGGCTTCTTCAGAGCCAAAGTAGTAGGCAGCAAGTGCTTTAGCCAATTCTGATTTACCCACACCAGTTGGACCAGAAAAGATGAAACTAGCAATTGGCCGATTGGGATTCTTCAGCCCAACTCGAGCCCTACGAATAGCTCGACTAATTGCCTTCACAGCCTCATCCTGCCCAATGACTCGCATGTGAAGTGTCTCTTCCATCTTAAGAAGGCGATCAGATTCATCAGTTGATACTTTCTCAACAGGAATGCCAGTCCATGATGACACAATATGTTGAATGTCTGATTCATTGACAACAGGACCTTCATCCCCTGCCTCAGACTCTGCTTTGCTCATTTCCTTGCCTTTCTCTGTGATAGCTGCTATTTGAGCTCTAAGATCCATCTCACGGTCTCTTAATTCTCCAGCCTGTTTAAGATTTTAATCATCGTATCCCAATTAAATGGATTATAAACCAAGATAAGGAAGAAATATACAAGAGCAAACAACAAATGAATAACTCATGATAATCCCAATAAATGAGTCCTCATTGTCTTAAAACTAAAGTAAATTCTCAAAAAAATCTTAGCTTTTCACTCCCTTTTAATGTAAATTTCAAAACTATAGAAGGCCCAAATAGATATTGAAAGCATAAAGAAGTGGCAACATCTGTCTTACCTTTTCAAAATCTTGGCTACGAACAGCTTCGTCCTTCTCCTTTGTGATCTGCCTAACCTCTTTCTCCAGCTCCCTAGCTTCCTCAGGAACCTACCACATCGAAATTGAAGTAGATAAACAACCAACGTTTTACCATCCTAACTGCAAGTGTATAAACAAAACACACCTGTGCATGTCGAAGGCGAACACGAGAACCAGCTTCATCGATCAAGTCAATTGCCTTGTCAGGCAGAAAACGATCACTGAATCAAGAATAGAAATATTCATTAGACAAGGTAATTTTATAACGGGAAAAAGAAATTATTCTATTAGGCACCTCTCAAGGTCTATGACAATATATTCTTTCAACGCACAACTCTTCAAGAGTCAATGATAACCCATGGGGCTTTTTTAACTTAAAAAACTAAGACAACTTGATTCAAGGAAAGTATACGACCAAACAAGGAAAAATGAGAACTAAAAGCACATAGTTAGCTTCCAAAGAAGCTTCATAGAGCAAAATACAACAGCACACTCCAAGCAGGATTTGCAGAAAATGAACTCCATGTAATTAGTTACCTTTTAGGAAAATAACAAGAGAAAAATAGGAGGGATCCAACTTTGTTTGACATGCTCACACTATCAAAGCTATCAGAATCCAATAAACCATCAAATACCACGAGTAGAGACTTCAACTCAAATTGACACTTTAGAGCTATGCCCATTTGTGCTCACAGAATGCACTCTCCACGGTTAAATTATCAATGCAGACAGTCCAATCAGCTTCCTATTTAGAAAATGGCCCTTCTTTCAGATAATAATAAAGAAGATTATTGTCCACAACTTCACTCAGCAACATCTGCTAATGCAGATGCATGGAAAGCAAAAATATCATTTCACATTTATTGAAGTGCAGTGACTAAAAAGTGAAATACAAAGAAACAATATATGGATCACAGACCTGATGTACTGGTATGACAACTGTGCCGCAGCTACCAGGGATTCATCTGTGTATCGAAGCTTGTGATGAATCTCATATCGCTCACGTAAACCCTTCAAAATCTGGATTGTTTCATCTACAGATGGTTCGGGTACTTTCACTGGCTGAAAACGTCTTTCTAGAGCTGGATCCTTTTCAATATGTTTCCTATACTCATCCAGTGTTGTAGCTCCAATACACTACAGAATTTGAGAAGTATATCAAGTCAGCAAAAAGTTCAGACATAGGGAGTCAAAAGGTAACATCTTGGCTTGACCACATACGTAACTCAGAAACTAGTATGTCATTCCTTGTGCAAGTGAAACCTTGAACTGTATCTATACAGCAAAAAAATGCTTGCAAGGAAATAAAGCACAAAGTTAATATGCAAAAAGTATACAATTCGCCTATAGTAGACAACAACAACAACAGAAACAATGTCTCAGTAGTAATCCCACTAAGATGTAGGGTCTAGGGAGGTCAAGAAATACACAGCCATATCCCTAACTAATAAAGAGATTGTTTCTGATAGACCCACAGGATGAATAGTAGACTCAAAGAGCCAACTAGAAGTTGTTTGGAGATCAACCACTATATGCAAGTGATTTAACACTTTACCTGCAATTCACCTCTGGCAAGAGCTGGTTTCAAGATATTAGCAGCATCAATTGCACCTTCTGCTGCTCCTGCTCCAATCAAGGTATGCACTTCATCAATAAAGAGAATGATTTCATCACTTTGTTTAATTTCCTCCATTAACTTCTTCAATCTTTCCTCAAACTCTCCACGATATTTAGTCCCAGCAACAAGAAGGCCCATATCCAGGGTAATAACCTATTGGACAAAGAAAAAAAGGAACACGCATTTTATAAACAAGTTTCTCCTAGTAACCACATACAAAGGCAGTTACAAGTACAACTTTTAAGCAGACCTGGGACAGGGATGTCAATAATAAAATTTCAGAAGAATTGCATAGGTAGTTCTTTATCTATCTTAATTACCAAATATACTGACAACTAATTAACAATACAAAAAGTAAAGTCAAGTAGTGACATAGAGGAAGAATGTTCAAAATCCACAAACAGTACAGCACTATTCAGTTATGTTTCCCAAAATTAAGATAGTACAGAGTTTAGAGCTCCAATGCAAGCATGAAGGCTGGAAGTAGGTAAATATAACAGTACTAGGGAGCAATATGTCAAAACCATATCACTTAAATGAACTAGCAGTTACCTTCTTTCGTTCAATTGTTTCAGGAACATCACCACTTGCAATGCGTTGAGCAAGCCCTTCTGCTATTGCTGTTTTCCCAACACCTGGTTCCCCAATAAGGCATGGATTATTTTTAGTACGACGACCCAAGATTTGAACGACACGTTCTATTTGAGGCTGCCTTCCAACAACAGGATCAAGTTTACCCTAACAGGAACAGAAAACAGCTCAACAACAGTAATAAACAAACATAGAACTAGAACATAAACTGCAATTGGAAAGACAAAACTGCATAGACAGTAATACCTCCTCTGCCAATTTAGTCAGATTGGTTCCATACTCTTCAAGTGTGGGCATCTTAGTATTATCTCTGATTCCAACAGTAGCAGGGATATTTTCTGTGCTTTCACCCACCATTCGGATAACCTTCTCACAACAATAAAATTTTTATTTTGGTTAGTTATGATATAACAAAAGAAAGCGCAAAAGTACATAAAAAACACAACATAAAACTCAAGAGATGCATTGCTTGCCTGTGTGCGAATGTTACTGGGGTCAGCACCTAAATTCTCTAGAACACGTGCTGCCACACCTTCACCTTCGCGAAGGAGGCCCAGAAGCAAGTGTTCAGATCCTATATAGTTATGACCTAACATTCAAGGAAATATAATTCCAGGTTATGGGAAGAACATAAATAGACAGAATGAGGATTTGATGCATTGTAGAACCCAGCACTGAAATTCCCGAGACAAACAACTGGAGCCACATTCTTCTAAACATTCTAGTAAACATTTGCTATTACGAGTGCCATGTCAAGAAATGATAAGAGGGAAATTGGTAAGGGCCAAGAATTGTCACTACCTAGAATCACACACCAATAAAACTCTCAACTTTTGCTTTTTATGGAGCACAGGGGAATAGGAGATTCATCTAATTCTAAGTATAAACAAATTTTTTTACTGAGCTCTTGAGAGGCGAGTGCAAGACAACCAAACTGCTAGTGTTAATTACTCTAAGAAATCTACAATAATAGTTCCAGGATAAGAAATCAGAAAAAGTAGTAAAGGAAAGACCAAACAATTTACCAAGTTGGCGGGCTTCCTCCAATGATAGTTCCAGAACACGTTTTGCCCGTGGAGTGAATGGAATTTCCACAGCAACAAATCCACTGCCCCTCCCAATAATCTTCTCCACTTCTACACGTGCATCTTTAAGATTGATTCCCATGGACTTGAGAACCTTAGCAGCAATGCCAGTTCCTTCACCAATGAGACCTAATAGGATTTGCTCTGTGCCAACGAAATTGTGACCAAGTCTTCTCGCTTCCTCTTGGGCAAGCATGATTACTTTGATTGCTTTTTCAGTGAATCGTTCAAACATGGCCCTAGGAGCAAATCTTTTAGCTTTAATTTGCCTGGGAGAGATGGTAAAAGCAACCTTGGAAAAGAAACTTTGTTCAGGTCTTAATATTGTATCTATGCAATTTGAACTTCGCAACCCAGAGAAAGCTCCCATTCTCAATCTTGGTGTTTGTAAACTGTAGATCATTTGGACAGGGGTCTGTTTTAAGGTTTCAGATTCTTGCCATTGTCCATGTCTTGTACGAGTAGCTAAAGCAGGGACATTAGTAGAGTGAACAAGAAGTTGAGCCATCTTATCCGCAAAAATAGACTGCAAAAATGCAACAGCATAGAGGCTGAAATCATGACAAGAATTGAAAGGGAGAAATACTGAGACTTGTGCTAGGAAAGCTAAATAATTAGTGACCACCATAAGAGAAGAAAAACTATGAACAATGCATTGAAAGACAAAAATTGATGTCAGTTGCAGAATGAATGGCTAGAGTTTTGACAAATCCAACTCAAATTTAAAAGATCGACTCACATCATTCATCAACCTCATATATAATAAGCAGAAGCAACAAATTTACACCATGACTCATGTAAATAAATCACACTCAAAGAACTCTGGTTGTGCAAAAACTTCCAGCTAGTACATTTTGCAAAAACAGAAAGCATAAATCCTCAGACACTGTATCTTGCTGTGTTAGATAATGGATTGACATAAGAAATTCAGAAGAGCCATCCAATCTCAGGGTAAACAGTACCAAACACTTTGAGAACATCTTTCGTCAATTTCAACATAAAACACAGGCTTGTGATGCAAGGCATCTACAAGACTCCTAATAACATGTGCAAGTATTTTCTCTTTATAGATAACAAGTACATGTCCCATTTTGGAGTTATTCAACACAAGAATTTCGTTAACCAATCCAACAAAACCACGACCCAACAGCACTAACATCTGCAAATGTAACGAAAAATTGGCAGACTATAAAACCTACAACATTCGGACAAGTAAAAGAAAGAAAAATGTTACAAAAGTTACCCAACAACAGAACCATGACCGAAGGGGGAGAAGATTTAAAAGTTAACTAGAAAATGTAACGATACCCAGATAAGTTAAAAGAGGAAAATAGACTAACGTTACCCTACAGCTTCACCATGGTTGAATGTAAAGAGAATTAGCTCGACCTCAGAAATGTAAACATACCCAGAAAAATTAAAGTGAAAAAAACATGAAAAAGACTCGAACTTAATGCAATTATACATCCATTGAACAAATTCAAGAAGCTCAGTTCACAAATTTTCCAATCCAACAAACAAAATAACTTACAAGTAAACTAAAACTCTGCCTGGGCAGAATGACAAAATCAAGAACCCTAAAAGTTGGAAGTAGTCAGACACAAAACAAAATAAAAAAAAGGACGCATACCCAGCTCCAACAAAATGCCAAACAAACGAAGTAAATTACTAAACTCACCTAAATATACTAAACAGATAAGAATCAACAGAGAGAAGGATGAAGACCTCCTTTTACGGTCGGATGAGAGGAAAGATTGGATGCGTGGGAGACAAACAGGCTGTGTTTTCTTTCTTTTGCCCTTCTCTGTTTTTTATCTAATAGCGTTCAGTTATTTATTACAATTTCTCACCTCTCATGTAACTTGCATAATTTTAATTTTTTTTGTGTAAGGGAGGGAGAACCGAAAACACCTTATGCTATAAGTCGATGGATACAGAATCTCGACATATCTGCGATGAGAAACTGGTGGCACTCAATAGGGGGGTTTACAAAAGTTGTAGTTCCTAAATCAAAATGTGTGACATAGTTCGCGAACCAGTCTGCGCATCTGTTGCTCTCGCGATAAATGTGGCGATAAATAACCATCCAATTTTGAGTTAACAGTACATGAAAACTCAGAACTAGGGGATTGATAATCTTAGCCCGGTTAGCCACAGACGATAGGAGATTAATCACCAGAAGCGAGTCCACTTCGAGTTTAATCCGACGATAGCCTAAGTTCCAGGCGAGTGTAAGCCCAATATACCTCTTATGTAATTAATTTAATGAATGTTCAGACGATATATTAAATTATTATGTATTACAATTTTTAACTTGTACAATTTTTTAAAACTTATTATGTAATTAATTCCATAAATTCTTAAATGTTTTATTAAATTATTATATCCAAGATAATCTAATTTGTAAGATTTGTTTTACCTATTATATCATTAATTCAATGAATACTTAGATGTTTTATTAAATTATTATATATTAGAATTTCTAAATCATCGAATTTTTTAAAACTTATGATGTAATTTATTCTATGAATGTTTAGATATTTTATTAAATTATTATGAAATATCTAAGTTGTAGGTTTTATTAAATTATTATGAAATATTTAAGGTTTCACGTTTCAATAAATTTTTAGATTTTTCATTTTATTTTATCGTAATTATAAAATTAACAATATACTTAAAATAAATATTGATACAATTATAAAATAATCAATGAATTATATATTTCCACTCATATTATACTACAGGGACAATTTTGTCATTCATACTTTTTTTTGTTCTGTCCCCTGCAACTAAACGCATTTCTGTCCTCGGGACGGAGACAGTTTTTCTGTTCTATCCATTACAACTAAACACCTCATTGTCTCCAATTTTTGTTCTATTCCGTCTCCAAAATTTCATCTCATTCCGTCTCTACTGCCTGGAGACAGCAACCAAACACAGCATTATAACACTACATTGTAATTCTTAATCAATGATGCTAGACCCCCTGATGACCCTACCTTTGGTATCAACTTGAGATTTTGTCCGGATGCATGTACTTTTGACCTTACATGATATCCTACTGTACACCCTTTTTTTCTCATTTTTATTTTTATTTTTATTTTTTTCTTTTTAGGATCATTTAAAAACAGTCTCTTTATTAGTTAAAGATAAGGTTGTATATAATAGGAAATCTCAAAACTCCACTCCCCGACAAAATTTCTTCTAAATATTGTTGTTGTTGTATGATGCAATAGTGTACAATTCTTGACTAAACTTTGTTGATATGTTTGTTTTGTTATGTAAATTTGTATTTAAGAAAATATTCAGGTAATAATATTAAATGTAATTTTGTATTTAAAATTTTTTGAGGTAAAAATGTAATTTAAGAAAATTCTTAGGTAAATATTTATAATTAGCAAGTTTGAGGTTATCTATTAAGGCAAGTGTGTATTTTAAGAAAATTTTGAGATGATAATATTAAGGTAATTTTGTATTTTAAGAAAATTTTGAGATAATAATGTTTAGGTAAATTTGTATTTTAATAATAATATAATATTAGGTTAGAGATAAATTTGATTTAAGGAATTGGAATTTGGTAGAGAAACTTGAACAAGTAGGCCCTTTTGTTGCCTTAAGCTACTAAAAATATCTGTTGAGAATTGGGCCGGCGGCCCATTTTTTGTGGCTTTTACACCAATTTACATCCTACGTTGGGTTGGCATCTCATAAAATTAATTAGAAAAATCAAATCCATCGATTTAACAATAAAAACCTTAACCGACTATTTTTTTAATTTTCTGGTTAAATTGTTTGATATTTTTTGTTGTAAAAAATTGATCAATTTTCGTAAAATAATCAATTTTTATAAATTAAAATAAACTAATTAATTTTTATTTAATAATATATTTTGTAATTAAACTTTAAAATTTTCAATAAATAAGAATTATTTTTTATTATTTTTCAAATTCTTCAAATTTATTCAATCTGTAATATGCTTTATGATTGTCTAATATCGGTTAAATCTTTTAAATCTTAAATCTCTTGTCTTATCGGTTTAACTTTTGGTATGATTTTGAAAATATTTGTAAAAATTGAGTTGATTAAATTTTCACCGGAAAACTTGAAATTTGAGGTAAGTCAATATTATTTTAAATAATTAAATAAATTTCATTTCATTTTATTTTTAAAAGTTATGGTTTGAATTCGATCCGATTTATTAATAATTTTAATCTCATATCAATGACTTTGAATTAAATTAAAATTTACTAATTATTTTATTTTTAATTTAAAACATAAAATTATTTTTGAGCTGATGATACCAACAAAAAATTGAAGGGTTAGAGAAAATTTAAGATTTGTATGAATCATATGTATAAATTTTAAAATATAAACCTAAAAATTAACATAATGTATGAAATTTCAATCTCTTTTCATGATGTTGTGGATTTTATTTTTTAATTGAAGGTGAACAAAATTTAATTCTAGGAGATGCTTAAAGATAATTCAAATTTCCAAGTTCAAATCATATGCATTGTTAAAGCAAATCAATGTACTATATATGGGCCCAAAACTAATGCTAGGCCCTCTAACTACTATCATGTCATACGCCTGAGTCCATAAGGATTCTTTTGTTGATATGAGCCTGCATGCATTAGCATTTAGCATACACGACCCATTAAAATCACAAGTAAAATTATCATATACATGTACTCATTAAATACATTAGGATTATTTGTGATTTAACCTTTTTTTTAATTCCATGAAAAATTATAAAGTTATTTCAATATCTCTCATATCATGTTTCATTAGTTATTTGTTCTATTTCAAATAGCTTAGTATTAGAAATTTTAGTTTTTAATAACATAATTTGAAGTTAAGAATAGATAAAAGATAATAAAAATATGATTAAAAAATAGTTTTTTGATAAATAAAAATTATCATAAAATAAATAATAAACTTCAAAACGTAAAAATTGAAACAAAATGGTCAAATCGCAAAAGATCTAGTAATATAATTAATCCTCAGACAATTAATTTTATAACAAACAAATTATTTTATACTCTTTAAAAATTCATTTAATCCGTATATAAAATGTAATTGTTGTTAAAACATGTAAAAAGGAATTGTTTGATGATTAAACAATACTTAAGCAGTATTATAAGGATAGTAGGATCTAAAGAGCTATCCCTAAAAGTGTGGAAGAGTTAGAGGAGAAGAGGGTCTTATTCGGTCTTTTTCCCGACATGGTTACCCCTGATTTCTTCCGCCTAGACGCTGCGAACTGGGTGACTGCCAACATTCAGATCCATACTCAGGTCCACCGGTTCCTGTGGTCTACTACTTTCGGCGTTGCCTACTGGTTCCTATGGAAATGGCGGAACTGTAGGATTTTTGAAGAAGGTTTCCTGTGGCCTGCTGACGGCCACCTTGCTGTTATGGACTACGTTAGCTGGATCCAGCGGGCGAGAACCATGGAACAGAGGGTGTTTGGCAACCCAGAGGTTGGTGTGGGGCACCCTGTTGGCTGGACCAAACCGCCCGCAAGCTGGGTCAAACTTAACACTGATGGAGCTGTTAAGTCTGGTCACCACATCGCTCTGGCGGGAGGTTTACTTAGGGACCACCGAGGTTAATGGTGCGGTGGCTTTCTTCACTGGATTGGGCGGGGTTCGCCTCTTGAGGGCGAACTCCGGGGAGTCCATTCGGGTCTTCATATGGCCTGGGATCAACATTATCTCTTCTTCTCATTTTTCTGGTACTGATCTCTATCATTTGGTGGCAGGTATCCGAGCGGTTCTGCGCCAACCATAGGAAGTGCACATCTAACACGTGTTTCGAGAAGGCAACCAGAGTACAGATTGTCTAGCCTCTCTTGCAGCCATAGCCAGGCCGGGATTTCACTATCTACAAGAGCCTTCGACGTTCGTCTGGGCCCACTTGTGCCGTCACCAACACAGCTTTTTGTACCGCAGACATTGCGATATTTAGTTCGCTTGTGTTTTTCGTTTCCTTTCCCTTGTAACAAAAAAAAACTAACTGGCCGTTTGGTTCTACTTCTGTTTTTCTGTTGTAATTTTCGGTTTCCGTTTTCAGTTTTTTTGTTTCTATTTTTCTTTCGAATATAAATAAAAACCTGCTTGGTTGTTAATATTAATATAGTTGTATTTTTATCATTGATAATAATTATATTTTAGATAAAACTTAAAGATATATTACTTTTAGTTAAATAAATTTATTTAATCTCTTATATAATATTTAGTAACA
>JANKOE010000006.1:64379077-64401760 GCA_026284465.1 Erythroxylum citrifolium
CTAGCCCACTTGCTTTCTTTCCCCATCATTTAAATGACATTCCAAAGGGCTAAAAGCCCAAATCTTCTTCATTCAATTGTATAAAAAAAATACAAGGCCCATCTTTATAAACCAATACCATCTTATTCTATTTAAAATTCTCATAACTTATAAAACTCTAATCCCTCCATTTAACAAGCATAACCTCCACAATAAAATCCTCTATTTATTCCAACCAAAAGAAAATAATTAAGCTAAACCTCAAATGCGAATCAGGGCCCAACAGTTACCGATCGAAACTCTAAAGAGTCGGTAAAATTTAGCAACTGCGATATCGCTGACCAACGTCTCCGTCGCGCTGTTCGGTCGGCAAATTATATTACCGACCGAATTGTAGCCAATTCGGTCAGTAATATCCGTCGGTATTTGCCCTTTTTCTTGTAGTGAATAGAAGGCAACAATTACATTTAAAACATGTACTTAATATTTTTAACGAGGGATTTAATTTGTTAGTCTCATCAAACACAAAATTACATATAATAATGTCACATATATAAAAAATGCAATTTAACATGCATCCAAATGCAACTTATGCACTCATAATCAAATTATATTCATAAAATATCAAGCTTTGTTTGATTCTAGTCATTGATTTTCATAATCTAAATTAATATTACCAACTCATTGGAAAAATTAAATTATATTAAACCCATTGATTCTTAAATGAGTTAAATCCCTAATCCAAATAGAAATTTAATTCAATCTAAAAACAATTTTCAATTTCAATAAGAAACTATTTCCAATTATCTTTGAAAAAATTTAATTGAAAACAATTTTCAATAAATTGTGCTTCTTACTTGTTATAATTTATAAAAACTCCTTTTTCAAAATTATATAAGTAACACATTCTAATCCAATAAGAAAACTATTTCCAATCTAATTAGAAATTACTTTTCCTTAATTAGAAAACTATTTCCTAATATTAAAAGGAAACTACTTTCAAAGTTAAATAATTTTTTAAAATTTAATTAAGAAAGTGTTTTTATTATTTACTTAGAGAGTAATTTCTTAATTAATTAGAAAAAATTTACTTAATAAATTAGGAAAATATTTTCAAAGTATTAAAGAAAAATCAATTTTCTTAATTAATAAAATGAAAAAACTTTTCAAAATTTAAGCAAGAAAAATACATTTTTCTAATAAATCAAAAAACTTATTAACCATAATAAAGAACAAAATTTTTGAATAAATTGAAAATAATTCTCTAAAAAATAAAATTATAAATTTAATTTATCTCAATCAAATTGAAATAAATAAATTTAATTAAGAAACATCTTACTTAATTATTTAAAAAATACTTTTCTTAATTTTAAGGAGTTATAATTGATTAATTTCAATCTAATTGAAACTATTTAGTTCTAATTTTAGAAAATAGGAATTAATATAATTATTAATCTTATTCAAATTAATAAAAATAATTACCTTAATTTTTGGAATTGAATTTTGATTTTAAAAATTAAAAATATTTGGAATATGTCACGAAGTTCTCTATTCCAAACCAAGGATTAGATTACTTTGATCCAATTGCCAAAGAAAACCTTATTCAATACTATAATAAATATATTCTTATATCCAAACAAGCTTTATTTGAACCCTAGGATACATTATCCTAGTCTTTAAACAATCTTATTTTAGCCCTAAAGTAAGTTTATTCTAATTGCCTAGCATGCCTTATTCTAGTTCTAGAATAAGCCTATCCCAGACCTAGGACAAGTTTTTTTCCAAGTTGGCAAACACGCCTTTCTTCCATGAGAAACCCAAGAATCATAAGATAAAACCCTAACTTTCATCGTCTTAATACAGCGTCGAGGAGTGAGTTTAGGGTTTCTGGGTTTTTATTCTAAACATTTTAGATTCAATAATTTAGGATTTTAAGGGCTTTAATATGAACTTTAAGATTATTTAGGGTTTATAACAACTGTAAATTAAATTATGTAATATTAATCAATAACAATAAAACATACTTAATCAAGTTATAGATTAAAAGTCAGCTTTTAAACCACTATTGAAAAATTGGGATAAGGTCCTATCGCTACTGCAACAAAATAATAATGTACTTTTTCATATCTTGATTTCCCGAAAACTAATGTAACTTTAATTCTATAAAATGATTAACAAATAAATCATAATAAAGCTTGAATCTTAATTCGTACCTTACTCTGAAGATTGATCATATTCTTGTCGTATCCCTCAAACTATTTCTGAAACTAACTCATCTCAACCACCATAGCTGCATAAATGTTTGCCTTTAACAATATCCATATAATAAGTTGAGAGAACTCTGCAACTATAACAGAGAGGATTAAGCAAGATGTGGTAGCTCTATTAGTGCTTAAGCCTATTTATAATAAGTTTTGAATTTTTAGTAATTTAATTAAAATTAAATTCTAATTTCAATTAAACTTCAATTATAATTACAAATAATTTTACTTAAATACCTACCATGCCCAAGTAAGATCCAATATCTCATATTGATCCTTATTTTTTAAATATCTCATATTTAATTATAAAGTTTCTTAAACTTTACAATTAAGTCCAACTTGATTAAAATATCTTTGCTCTTTTCATCTCATTCTTTATATGTGTCCCATGAGGTTTTCAAATATGTTGGCAATGGATACAAAGTATAACCCTAAATTAAATTTAGGATTAGATAAATTAAACTCCTTTAATTTATCTTAATTCTCTAATTAAATAATTTATATTCATAGATTAAGATTGACGTCTAGCAACACATCATGACAATCAAAATATTTAGAAATGTTAAAGTGGTTTTGACTAACCTTTCCATGTATGATTTTTCTGTATAATTCAACCATTACATTATATAATGTTCTGATTAGACATAGAATATTGAATTAATGTATACTATATTTTGAGTCCAATCATTTTAGTTCTCCATCATAAGCTATTGATTCAATTAATGACATTTGTAAACTGTTTACAGAAAGTCAAGTATTTTCGAAATCAATACTAATCAAGAATAACAGAACATTTTCCTTCATTTTAGGGTGATGAATCCTATCTTGATCACTCAACTACCTCCCTATAGTTCATGCTATATCCAATAACTATAGAATGGGTTATCCTTGATTATAATAGGTCATAAGTAGTATTAAAATATAGCAATCCCTATAAAAGATAACTTTGAGACCTCAAGTCAAAAGATCACTTATACAATCATCATAATGAGAATTTTCATAAACATACAAGTAATGTTCTAAATAGATTTCTCATATAGGGTCAAATTGGTGAACTTGTAATCTAATAAGCACCCACATATTTGTTTAAGTATCTCCACACTTTAATTTATAAGATCCACTACTTCTTTTATAAGGAAAAACATAACATGTGCTAGTCTTTTTACATTCTAATAATGTCCAATTTTAATAGAAAATAATTAGGAACAATTTAAGGATAACACATAAATTTAATATAAATCTCATAATTATTATCTCATCTTATTTTTTTTCAATATATAATTATCCTACGGACTTTATCATATACATATAAATATGAAAAAGTTAAAGAATGACTTTAAATTATTTTGTCACTTAACTATAACCAATCGGTTGCCTGTAGTGGCATAAACTAACAAATATGACTAGGTTAATCGTGCCAAAGTTATATTTATTTATAAAACAAATTGTTTATAGTGTATTTGAACTCAATAATTTTTGTAAGATATAAAATTTAAAATAGGTCCATATAAGGTCATGTCCATTTCAATATTATGAGTTTTGTACCATACAGGCTAATAAATGCCAGAAGGTACCGTACTAGTCAAAAAATGGTATAAAATTGAGTATATATGGATCGGTTGTTAGTACCAATTGGTATTGACGATTTTGCATGGCACCGACCAGTACCATAAATTTTAAAAATATGAAGGATTGTTTTACAAAAAAAATTCTTAAAACAACCCCACCCTAATGCTACTCCCACTCTCTCTCAGTTCTCCTCTCCTCTCCGATGACTATCCTCTTCGATGACTCTTGACCATTGTCTCATCCTCCAATTCTGTCTCTCTCTCTCTCTCCAGCAACTCTCCACTCTCCTGATTAAGGCATAAAAAACTAGTGCAACACCTATGAACAATACATAACCAAATTTACACTCAAAAGAGTTAAAGGGAAACAAGTCAAAATTACCCAAAGATTTCAATGGAGGATCGATTCCATAGCTGCATTGTTATATATTTGCTAAACTCTTGATCAAAACATGAAAAAAAGGTAGGAAATGGCAGGGTAAAAGGCAGTAGGGGGGTGTGGGGGAATGGAACAAGAGAGTAGTTTTTCATGTGCATGAGAGATATAAGAAGGAAGATTTCATTGTGATCGATAAAGCTGTTCCATATATCTCATATGATAATAATAAGTACAAAAAGATTAAATTATTGTCTTGTTAAATACATAGTCACTACATGCCATCTCTATTCTGTTCTCCTCCAAGGAATAAGAGATTTGTGAGGAGAAACTAAATCAAACTCTAGAGAAACCAATGATTTTTTTTGAAAGTTATGGAGAAACACGTAGGTGGGTTATTGAGATATTAAATATTGTGATACAAATATCCAATTTCGTTAATATAATTTAAGTTTTTTGAAAAGAAACTATATATTATGGTAATTAAGAAAAAACATTGTTTTTATGTAGATGAATTTAAGTTAATTTTTTATTAAATTAAACATATAATTATACTAATATGTGAAAATAATATTAATAAAATAAATAAATTATTGTTATTTTAAATTTAAATTATTATAATTTTTGGAAACAATTTTACATAAAATTTTAAATTATACAGTACAATATATTAAAGGACTATTTTGTAATTTAGAAAATAAGGATTATTTTATAAATTAAAAAATTTATTTAAAACGGAAACTTTGACAAACTAGAAAACGAGTAAATGATCTTACATAAATAGGTATTTCTCTTTTACCATAAGTCTTTTAAACCTTTTATTTGATTGCTGCGTCTTGTATTTAGTCTAAACTCCTTTTTTATAATATTCTCTCATATATCTTTTAATTTTTATTTTATTATTTATGAATGTTTGTATTATTATTTGTATTATATTTTATTATTTTATTCTATTGATTCTTTTTAATACAATTATTTTTTATATACATTTTTACTTATATTTTCTTCAAAAAGTTCTTAATTTTTTTTCTTCTTTTCATATAGATCTATTATAAACAATCTTTTTATTAGTAAAAGATAAGACTACGTATTAATAAGCTCTTCGGATCCTACGAAGTAACGACTTTTCTCCTTAAATGTTGTTCTTGTCATTATTGTAAGAGATAAGCAATATTTATCAAAACATAAAAATTGAAATAAAATAAAACAAAATCACATAAATTTAATATTGTAATTAACCATCAAGCAAATAATTTCTTAACTAATAAATTATTATATATTTTTAAAATTTCATCTTTGCTAATATTGTAATCTCTTTTATTTTCCATTGCACATGAGACGACTGCTTTAGGTACTTTAAACTGAGCCCAGATTCTCTGTCCAATATTACTCTGTCTTATTCTATCTCATAGAATCTAAGTCATTTATTTCGCGAGACCCATGCTGGCCTCATGTGAAACTCACATAAATATATGGCTAAGATTTATTGGACAATAAGACATCATAATATTTGACAGAAGATTTAAACTCCCTTAGCCTACCGCGTCTCTTAACACATTTTATGCAAGTTAAACAGCTCAAGTATCAACTCTGTGATTCGGATGATTGAAGCTTCGACTGGTAAAAAGTGTTGACGTGAACTTGGGGCTCAAGCTGCAAATATCTGACCTAAGACCATCGTGACTTTGATTGTTACGGAACTGTCCTTCTCAGATAAGTAATAGTCTCTGCAATAACCAATGGCATTTTGGTTGCCTGTAATGTAATGAGAGGGTCGGGGCGGGTAACCTAAAACCAAGGGCGTTTCTTTGTGTCCCTCGCGTTCACGGGGATACACGAGTTCCATTAATTAAGCTCAACAGCTTTGCAACTTATTTAATATTCTATCTCTATGGTATTACCCTTCTTTCCTTTTCTTCACTTCCAAACCTGCTTCAATTTTCATGGAAGTTGACATTATGATATGTGGTCTTTTGTTCCCACTTGCATGGAGTCATGTCTGGTTTAACAACAACTAGGTGTGTATTAAAGCCAAACTCATAATGGATCTGCTAAACTAATCTGTCTGTACTGTATAATTATCAGAAGATTTACATCTGTCATCTTTAAACACTGGAAAGAAGATATAGCTGTAGAAAGGACAGTGCAAGCTAGACTAGTGTAGAGCAAGAGGAGGAAACCAAATCCCAAACTGGGCCCAGGAGAGTTAAATTTTTTGATTGGATTAGGTGCGGTGGAGTAAAAAGCTTCACGAGATACTCGGGGAAGGGTGACCCTTTTGCATTAACCCTCATTATCTGCAGTTATTCCCAGAAAATCCTTGCAAGCTCTGGACTTTGCACTTTGTGTTTAACTCATAATTTAAAAGTCTTCTGTTGATTATTATCTGCAGTTCATGGATAATTCTGAACTGTTCAATCTTATGCATGAAAGGTTTTGATACTGACTCAATAAACTTGAAGTAACTTCTATAGTTTCCGTCTTTAGTTAGCTTAAGAACAGCTTCTGAACTAATTAAAGAACCAAAACCAGTGAAGCTCATCCATCTCAAGCTCACTATCTTAATTTAGTTCTAGGCAGCCAATAGCATCGTCCACAAGCTGTTTTTGTTCGTCAGATGATACATATGCGGCCCATACTCGTTCATACAGAGCTTTTGTCACTACCTGCCATTAATGCAGGCCATGTTTAGGTGGTGACGAAAGAAAGATGCGTCTGGTACTGGAAAATAAATGGAGATTACCTAACCATAAATGGCCACTAGTTAGCCCTCTGAGTTGTATTCAAAACAGAAAAGTTAACCAAAGTTGAAATCGAACAAACACCTCAATCCTTATAACTTCCAATTCAGACTATTTTGAAGCCATGATTAGGTCACAGTCTCCATAGAATCTTAATATAGTAAGAAATGCTGGTTTAGGAAAGCTATGAACCAACCATTTTGTTCCAGAGTCAACATTGTTCTATGCCACTTATACACACTCAAACATGAAAAACAAGGAGACAGGGGATGAGCATTTCCAAGATGTGAATTGTTACAAGGAAAGGAGAGTTTTAGGATCATAAATTAGTTTTTTTTAATGCAATTAAGTTTGTTTTGATTTAAATTTAACATAATTTAGACTCAAATGTTCAAATTTGTTTAAATTTAATTTTATATTTGATAATTTTTAATTCAATTAATTATAATAAATTAATTATCTTAAAATTAATCAATGAAATGTGGGCTCATAATAGTGCAAAATTCACATTTTTTTCCTTAATAGATGGTTAAATTGGTAAGATAATTCTTAATGATTAAAAAATTCAGCTGGTTCGACCAATTTAGCCATAAAAATTTTGAACTTTCGAATTTTTCAATTCATTTTTTTCACTTTTCGATTCAATTTACTTTAATTACTCTTACTATTAAAAACTGATCAATCTATTAAGTAATTGGTTAATTTTTATTGATTAATAAATTATTATAAATTAAAATAAATAAATAAATTTTTATTTAATAATCTTTTTATTTAAAGTAAATAAATTTTAGAATATGAATAGAAAACCTGAAAACGGTGCCGCTTAAAGATGACACGAGATTATGCTTGGTTCGTTAAAGTAATACATAACTAAAGCCGTTACATAATTATAATGCACTGTCGAAGGTTCATTGGGAAGCTACCACTACACAAATTTCGATACAACACAAAGAGCAATCATTAAATAACTTCTCTAAACTTTTTCAACTGTTTAATTTTTTAATTTAATTATTAAAAAATTTAACCCGGCCTAAACATCATCATCGTACTCCGAAGTTCAGCACTGAAGTAGGATCTGAGAAGTCTGATAGTACGCAGCCTTATCCTTACATTATAAAGAGGCTATTTCTAGTAGGCCCACATACATATGTGACATGATAATAAATATGTGGGTTACAAGGAATAAATACGTAAATATTGGTAGTACCCGACATAACCCTACTTGTAAAATTGAATTATTTTTTTATTCAAATTATTTACTTTTTATTTATTTTATTTTCATAATTCTTATTATTAAAGATTGATTAATTAATCGGTTAATTTTTATAAATTAAAAAATTTATAAACTAAAATTAATTATTTAATTTAATTTAATAAAAATTTTCAATTAAAATTCAGACAAATTTTAAATTATATTTTAAATTATTTAATTTTATTTAATCTTCTTATATTTTATGATAGTATGATATTAATTGAATATTTTAAATCTTAAATTTATTATCTTAACCATTTAACTTTCGGTCCAACTTTTAAAAAATTGATTTTAATAACTCTTTTTATTAAAAATTATAAGTTTATTAATTAATTGGTGGATGTTTTTTATAAATTAAAATAAATAATTTTAATTTTAATTTTTTTCTGATTAAAACTTTAATCTTTTATTTTATCAATTACAAAAAGTTTGATTTTTCTCTTTTTTCTTATTTTAATAAATAATAAAAATCATTAAATATCAACTAATTGGTCCCTCATCTCCTCTTTCTAGGTAAGGTGCATCAGTTTAAGAATGTTTTACAGAGAGGTGTGTGTGGACCTGCTGTGCTGACCGCTGTTATCTAGAAATCCCCGTATAGAGCCAAGAATGGAGTAGTGATTACTGTAACGTTCCGAGGGCATAGTAGCGTGTCTTGTCTGTCTCAGAAAATTGACAACTTTTTCTCTCTGCTTCTTCCAACCAAAAGCTCGAAAAAAGCCATTGCCTTTTCCCTTCTTGCAACGTCAGGCTTGCTCTGTCTCCCTGCCTAACCTTTAACTTCCCCCCATCCCTTTTTTCCCCCTCTTCTACTCAACAACTTTCCCGAGAAAATAACAATTTTCCAGGAAAGAAACATGCTTTCTAGACTAAACGGCAGTGCTTGGTTGGAGGATAAAGACGAGCAGGACTCGAGCAACAACAACAATAACGACATTAACAGCAGCTGTGGTTTGATGGGGAATAAAGAAGAAATGGGCACGCTTTCTACGTTCAAATCCATGCTTGAGGTAGAAGATGAATGGTACGTGACTAGTAATGCTTCAATTCAAAACCACCAAGATAGTATCAGAGACATCGCATATTCACCAAATCTTGGTGACCCTGATAATCTGTTGCTGCACCCCGTTGATTCATCATCTTCTTGTTCACCGTCATCCTCTGTTTTTAACAATCTAGACCCATCTCAAGTTCACTACTTTTTGCAAGCAAAGCCTAACTTAACTTCGCTCCTTAATGGAGTCTCTAACAACCCTTTAGAGCATGGGTTCGATTTGGGGGAGATTGGGTTCCTTGATAATCAAGCAACACCTGCAACGACTGCAAATGCCTCAACTTTATTGAACAGAGGAAATGGAGCTTTGGGTGGTTTCGCTGATTTGAACTCACATAACCAAATTATAACTCCTAGTTTGTGTGCTGATCCACAATTCTCTACAACCCGTTTGCTCCAATTGTCTGATAATGGTCCTGGGTTCACGGGTTTGAGGGGTTTTGATGAGAATCCAGGAAACAATTTGTTTTTGAACAGGTCTAAAATGTTGAGGCCTCTTGAAACATTCCCTTCAACTGGTGCACAACCCACTTTGTTCCAAAAGAGAGCAGCTTTGAGGAAGAACCTAGCTGATGGTGGAGGAAATTTGGGGGCTTTAAGCAGGATTGAGAGAGATAAAGGAAAGGGAGAAATGACTCAATTGAGTGAAGAGAATGAAAATAAGAGGTTAATACCAGAGAGTAGTAAGACTGAGGACATAAGCATGGATGGTTCGGCTTTGAATTATGATTCTGACGAGTTAACAGAGAACAATAAGTTTGAGGAGATTGGTAAGCATGGTGGGAATAGCTCAAATGCAAACAGCAGCATTACAGGTGGTGGTGGTGACCAGAAAGGTAAGAAGAAGGGGCTTCCTGCTAAGAATTTGATGGCGGAGAGGAGGCGAAGGAAGAAGCTCAATGATAGGCTGTACATGCTGAGGTCTGTTGTCCCGAAGATCAGCAAAGTAAGAAATCTCTTTACACAATTTTCTTGTGAATTCAATTCGGGTATTTGATTTAAAGTTCTCTAATGATTCTGTGTGTGTGTGTGTGTGTGTGTGAAAGCTTAGTTCTTTATTCTCTGCCTGTTTCATCTTGTGTTTGGCATGTTTCAATTTCAAAGTTGCATTAATTCCTCTCACATGATCACTGATTAAAGTGTGTAAAATTAAGGATAAACTTTCGGGTTATCAGCTGGGAAATGTAGTTCTTCTGAAGACTGTTTTAGGTTAGCTAAACTCACTTCTTTCTCTGCCTCTCTGTCTCTGTCTCTCCTTTTTTTTTTAATGGCATGTTAAAAGGAAGTAACTAAGTCTTCCATAGCCAGGATGTTTAAGTTTCTATAGTTTGCTTTGCTTTGATTGCTTTGTCATGACTATGATAATTGGTACATATATTTAGGTTTGAGCATGTGTGTGGTCATCAGATGTTGGTTCTATAACGGCCCAACTAACTCTTGATTGCTGACAAACTGGAGATTAAATTATATGCATTGACATCCTCTTGTCTATGAACTATGAAAAGGAAGGTTTGATTTGTCTTGTAACAGTAGCAACATAAAGGATCTGTTGAGAAAGCACACCAGTAAAACTGGAGTCTCTGATTCTTTCTGGAATTGAAGTCTTATGCTTTGTTATCAGACAGTAGATAAGCCTAATTGAAAATATCCATAATATTATTTGTCTTGAATTTTACAGTCTTATTGCAAATTTCCAAAGGAGATATCTCTTTGAATCCTGTTTTTGCTGC
This sequence comes from Erythroxylum citrifolium, assembly GCA_026284465.1. Lineage (NCBI taxonomy): Eukaryota > Viridiplantae > Streptophyta > Magnoliopsida > Malpighiales > Erythroxylaceae > Erythroxylum > Erythroxylum citrifolium. The sequence goes on from JANKOE010000006.1 coordinate 64,390,039, forward strand.
TTACCAAAAGTGTTTGCAATTAAAAGAAAGCGAAGTAGCTACCCTGTTAATATTAGTGAACCTTACATCCTGCCCACGTTGAACATCGGAATATCATGATTAGGAAAAAACGGAAAATTTTTAATTGATGTTCATGTTATTATGCTCCAAAGTTTTGTTGGTAGAGTTTTTTATATTTGGTAACATTTTTCTAAAATACTTTGTATAAACTTCAAAGAGAATATCACTGGTACTTAAAAATTTTATTAGGAGTTGCCTTGAAATGATAAAATTCTATAGCTGTTTGCATAAATATTAGGTCAGCTGTGGTGTATATAATCTCATACTTGGCACAATATTTCTAATATCTTTTTAGCATAGAGGAACTATCCAATCCTCCCCTTTTCAGAAACCTCCTACTTACTCTTCTTGATTCAAACCAGGATCTATACTTAATATTCTTGTAGGCTTGTCCAAGATATGGCTCGAAAATTTGACGTGGAAGATTATTTCATTTGTGGAATCTAATATGCTAAAAAGATGCCTTTTGATCTTTCATTCTTCTGAACTTGTGCTTCTAAACTTGTTATGGTGTAAATATGTTGTTCTTGTTTTGCTGCCAGATGGATAGGGCTTCAATCCTGGGAGATGCAATTGAGTACTTGAAGGAACTTCTGCAAAGAATCAATGATCTCCATAACGAATTGGAGTCAACTCCTCCTGGATCTGCATTGACACCTACAACCAGTTTTCACCCCTTAACACCCACTCCATCAACCCTGCCGAGCCGCATCAGTGATAAACTTTGCCCAAGCTCGTTGCCAAGTCCAAATGGTCAACCGGCAAGGGTAAGTCCTTTTTCTGTGCTGAGAACAGCCTTTCTTGAATCAAGTCTTATGATCCGGAAGCTTATAGGATGGTTAGTTGATTTCCTGCAGGTTGAAGTAAGAGTTAGAGAAGGAAGAGCTGTAAACATCCACATGTTCTGCAGCCGCAGACCAGGACTTCTGCTTTCTACCATGAGGGCTTTGGACAACCTTGGACTAGATATCCAGCAAGCTGTCATCAGCTGTTTTAATGGCTTTGCCATGGATATCTTCCGAGCCGAGGTACGTATCTGCCAATACTACTTAGTCTTAGCATATAAAGCTAAAATTCCTATGAACTGACTTGACTTGGGTTATTCCCTTTTTTCAGCAATGTAAAGAAGGACAGGAAGTGCACTCTGAACAAATCAAAGCAGTGCTTCTGGATTCTGCTGGATTCCATGGTAGTATGCTATAGCTACCAGTACCAATGCAGAGAGACAGAGACAGAGAGAAGACCCATGATACTTGAGATTTTCTGTTTTCTGGCCAAGTCATGTTGTCATTTTACCCTTATCAGTGCTGTTGGCTCTCTTTAGGACGCATTGCTGTTTAACTTGTGTTGCAGAGACTTGACCTTCACCGGTCATTTTTCTTTTCAAAGTTTCAGAATTATGAAAATTTTCTTCCTTCAGGTTTTTGTAGGATTCCATTATGAAAATTTTCTTGCTTCAGGTTATATATACATACATATATAACAACAATAATAACAATAACTAATAAGAGTCTCGCTAAAATGCACAATCTGAAAAAATTCAATAATATACAACCTTATATTTACATAATAAAAACACTGTTTCGATAAATATCGTTAATCTAAATAACATTAAACAAAATCTAATATTTGTCTATTACTTCTTATTATGGATTTTCTTGTCTTATTTTCTTCAATCCAATGAGAAACAAACGTAAGAAAAGTTTAAGAGAGAAAGGGTTATGAAAGGGTTAATAAAAAAATTCAATTTTTTTTAATTATAGTTCAAATTTTAAAAAGTGGCAATTAAATATTCGAACTTTCAAAATTTTTAAATTCTAGCTTGACATTATTATTTCGATTAACATTATTAATGTGACTATCCATATAAGAGAAATCCTAAATTCTTATACATGTTAGACTTAATTAAGTTTAACTAAATTATGTCATTTCAAGTTCGAAATCTCTAAATCAAACTTTGTCATACCAGTGCAAGACAACAATGACACTATTATGTTGACGCCAGACGACAATAATATAGTTTTTAACAATCTGAATGAAATCCTAATTTATTAGCCTAAGCTTTCATTCCTTTTATACGAGAACGAATTAATTTAAAGTTTTCAATTCCAACAAGTTTGATTTCGTAATTTTCAATCCCAAGATAATGTAGTTTAGTTAAACTTAATTAAGTCTTACATGTATAAGTATTTAGGGTTTTTATCTAATGTGACAAGTCATGTCAACAATACTAATGTTAGGCTAGAATTGAAAGAATTGAAAGTTTGAATATTTAATTACCACTTTTTAATTTAATGCTATAATTATAAAACGGACTAAAATTTGAGATTTTTTAATTAACTCTTTATAAAATTAGAAATAATATTCAAAGAAAGTGACGGCTTAAAGGATTTTTAAGAAGACTAAGGGATTAAAATTCTTACAAAATGATTTAGTTTAATAATATTAGGTAAGAGAATTAAGTTAACATGTGTGGGCGTGCGTGATAGATTTATAAATTCACTCCCATTAATATAATTTTTATCTTATTGATGGTTAACACTTATAATTATTTTAAGATAATACAAAACGAAAATAATAAATAATTAGAGTTATGTTAAATAATTTAAAATTAATAAATTAAGTAGAATTATTAAACGGGACAATAATACAAAAAATCTACGAGTCACGTGTACTATTAATATATTGGGTATTGTATGTATGACATGTCAGCATTACATTCACACGATATTTTTTTTTTTTTGTTTTTTTTGAAATGATGCAGTCAAGCTAGAGACATTCACACGATGTTTTTGCCACTTCGTACTCTTATGTGGCACATTGACATTGACGTATCTATTATGTGACATTCACATCAACTTTATGTCGGCATGACTTTGATTTATAGAAATACTTAATTAAAAATATTATTACAGACAATAAAATCAATTGCAAAAAATAGTACTACTCTTTAAATTTGAGTATAATAAGAACATAACGCGTGATGTGTATCTGTCTACGTGCATTCATCACATTAACATTTCTTTCATTCGAGTGCTAAAATAATGTGCTTTAGCAATCAGAGACTATACAAGTTTTTCAATGATATAAAATATGAAAATACGTTGTGCTTGTTATATAAATTTGGGAACCATGTGAAGGAAAGGTTCTTGGGCTACTTTTCTTGGCAAGCCTGATACTTTTCTTATAACCTCATCTGTATCAGAAATGCCAAACGGGATCATCGCGTAGAGTGATTCTTATGGATCAGATAATTCTATCACTCCCCCACCAGTCCTAGATTGTCAACAACATATTACATCCATTGCAAAGAAAGGGGTTGTCGACATTCCAAAATACCTCATAGGAATGGGATCTCTTGTCTAAAATTCCTCGGGGGAAAATAAATGTTACAAACAGCATGTTCCACATTGGTATAAAATTTTCATCCATATCGTTTACAAGTGGGGCAAGAACAGTTTGTTCTTTTCCTACCATTAAACTGCTGACCCTCAAATGGCCCGGCAACCCACATGCGAAATGACCGACAACACTTTCAATTACCGAAAAAACCTGCATGAGAGACTGAACTGGTGGGTCAGTTTCTGCAACTCTCCTCAGTCACAGCCCCTCGGCTCAGTCTCTTCCACCACGGGCAGGACTGTTGCAGATAATGGCTATGACCCACTATGAACCACAATCATATTCTCTGACCCATGAAGGCAGCGATCAAGTCCCAGCGAGCACAGATCCAACCACAATTAAGTTGAATGAAAATAAAAATGTCACCTTATTGAATGCAACAAAATGGAAAGTAAAGGATAGACCTGTCAGTAGTGGACAGTAGGCAGACATCGTATAAAACTGGGAAGGGGGTAAAATCAGCTATATACAAAGTGGCTGATGCTTGGGCAAAATCAAAGGCTATTATAGCATCATTCATATTTTGCCTTTCCTCGGGCTACCACGTATCTTAGACATTTATGTATATAACAGGAACCGGTACAATACTAAACTAAATAAGATTCTCCAAAATTGAATCTATTAATCTGTGCCATCCATTTATGAGACACCAGCAAACTCAGCCATCTTGATTTGGTATTATACTCGCACTATATCAAATCACCTCCGGCTGCCTACATTTCAAGTTCCTGGCATGAGAAGACAGAAACATAAGCCATCATCCGTAGGACAATTAAAAAAAAAGGCCATTCCATAAGCAAAGCTTTCTTACCAGAATGCGCAAGATGAATTAGCATACTTACCAAATAAACCAACCTATAAACCCACCTATCTATCTTCTGGAGTATATCCAGGTGGCAGTGGCTGATATTTCACTTCAGTTGTGTCCACATCATCTGACTCTACGTTGCCATTGCATTTCAAATTTAAGGTCCCTGGATTCATCTTTTGAACCTCCTCTTTAGTATAGATGAAAATCTTACGAACCATGCCAACAAATTCTCTGTAATGTAGGTAAAAAGAAGCCAGCATTCATGCAAATTAGTAAATTTACATGTCAACAAAAGCTCAAATAGAACTAATTGGTAAATAAATGAAAGAGTGCAATAATCCTTACAGCCAAGGATCATCTCCGACAAGCATCATATCACCCTCATCATCAGTGTACAAAATCTGCCAATTCTTTGTGGACGCCATTAGTTCACCATCAAATTCAAACAATCTGTCCAATTCCTTAATCAACTCATCATAGTTGTTGAACTTTGTAAGGTCAACTGATCTACCAAGTGCTATTCCCTGCTTGTGAACCTGTTAATACCAAGAAAAGAAAACAAGTTTTTACAATTCATGGGTGCTAGCTGTAACCTCTTAGCGTTTGACAAAAGAAAGTACCTTGGTACAACTCCTCGTAGAAACATTTTGAGCTTTTCCGTGAGCATCTCTTGTGCGTTGATTAGCAGAAACAAAATGTTTCTCATGTTCAATATTGTCAACCATTTGGAAACCCCTGGACTGTTCTGATTTGTGATCAGATTCAATTGGGCGCTTTTGGTGACTTGAGGAGTGTGTATGAACCATTGGCTCGTTCCACAAGTTTCTAATAGGCCCAGTGGGCTCTGGTGTCATAGGATTGCTGATGAGAGGAATGCCAAAGAGTTTGCAACTTCCATCCACAGATTTTCCATTCTCGTGCCCTTGCACCAGTGCTGGCGACTTCCCTAGATCTCTTGAATGATCTTGATTAACAAAATGAGATGATGATGGGGGAGGCATCAACCAATTTCCATTCAATGTATCAACTCTACCGCCACCAAGTGAGGGGTATTCACTGAACACACTGCATTTAGTATTACTCCGCGGTTGACCATTTACATCCCCATGGTTTGCTGGTAAATTTTCATTAAACTCTGTCAACTTAAGTGATAAGCTTGAAGGCATTAACGACCATTGGTTGGCAAGCAAGTTAAACTTCCCATCCTGATCTAGTACATGTCTTCTTGCTGGATTAGCAGCTGCTATTGTTTGATCTACAAGTGGTGCACAAAATCCATGGGAGGAATTGGAGCTTGCTCCAAAGCCCGACAGCAGATCTGTGTAAGTTAATTCATGCCTACCAGAAGGCATCCTGTTATCTGAACCATACCTTTTCGATGCAGAAACTGCATCAATCTTTTCATCACCAACTAAAGGTGGCCAGATAACAGAATTTTCAGCTTTATCAAACTCGTGACTCTCAGCAAAGTTGCCTCTCAAGATCCTGGAAAACCCACTGACTGGCGGAGGGTCCCCGGTCACCTTGGATGAACCTAAAGCTCGAGTCAAGAATACTTAGCCTACTTGATGCACATGGAACTTATAGGAAAATGCCTATAAAAAATCTGCATGACCATTACCTTCTCTAGTTAGAACAGAGGAGTCGGATGATGAAGGCACCATGCTTGCTCGGGGTCTCTTTGGCCTGGGCATTGGAAGGGGACTTAGAGCAGGAGGAGCCACTGCAGGTTCTATTTTCCAGGGCGACACCCTCTCTGGACGAGGTATGCTGCATGTTTCATCCCACCTCACCTAAATGCAAAAGGAAGTAACATGACATTTTAGCTGTCAGAATGGATGTAATGCAGTAAATCATTAAGTACTACCTTGAGGCATCTCCATTTGGACTCTTGCCACATTTTGGGATCGGCATCTTCAATTCCGACAACAGTGCCCGTAAATCTTTAACAAAAAATAATTGGTGAAAAAAAATAATGCAACTAATAAATTTCATGAGCGGTTTATTTATAGACAACTTTGAACTTCTGTAGGCGAAGTAATCAGTACCTCTGTTCTGGAGCTTCTTCACCTTCAAATCTCATTTTGAACCTCATACCTACAGAATAAGTAATCTTCATGGACTCCATGTACTGGTCAAATGGAACTATGAACTCAGCCGGGCTTGTCCTGTGCCAAAACACCGAAAGAGGAACATGAATACCGCGTTAACAAAAAGTCAACAAGAAGCCCCCCTACAGTAGTGATCTATCTTTAGGCGCAGGGGCGACCTGATAACAGACTCCCAAACTCTAGCTCAAATTATTAACCAGCTCAGCAAGCTAAAACAGAAATCTAACAAGATACCTAGGCTTGTAGTATACTGTAAACATCGTTCCTGTCGAAATGGCGTGCCATGCTGTGGCAAGCACACCAAGATGCATACTGTGACTGGATATGACAGATGACGGTACATTACCCTGCTGCTTCATCAATCTTCTGACACCAACTCGAAGTTCTCCATTCTCACCTCTAAAAGTCGAATCCCAAAGTAAAATATCAGTGATGTATAGGTAACAATTGACCTAGAAGATGAGCAGAAACAGTATTGCAAGAACCACCAACCTTAGAAATATAAAGGCGTCACCAGCAACAAGTCGTTTCGAACTTACAAATACACTCCATCCACTTTGAAGCAAGTGCCTTCTAGGTTGGCCTGGCATCAACATCAGGATATGAATTAAGTACCAAATACTGTATACCCATGAAGAATCTCGTCTAGTAACGTACGCACAAACAATGAAGCAGGCAAGCCGAAACATAAGGATCATTACCCCGAAATATATGACGGAACCTCCATTCGTTTCCATGCAAATCCTTGGCAACCAATTCCTGTGTTGGAGGTTGCCTTGACATATCCTGCGACGCAGTAGAACCCCAATTCCACTTTAGACCCAGTTGTTAATTTGAAAAAAAAAACCAAAAAAAATGAGTGAATACTTATCACAAGGTGCATTTGACTAACCAACGGGGGCAAACACTCGTCAGCGTGTCGTTTAAGAACCGAAAATCCACCGTGAGTACTGGTATCTGAGGCGGTCAGAGTCTTGCAAAATGAGTGTACGTGAAACTGCGGTGGAGGAGGTGGGGGAGGTTCCTTTTCCACTGCATTCTCGTCTTGCTGACATTATAAGACAACTATATAATAAGAATAATTTGGCTCCGAATGGTCAACCGTGCCTCATATACCATAAAAGATAACGCAGTGAGTACTTACGTTGGCCTCAGGGAGTAACGTCACTTGAGCAAAGACCTCATCCGTATCTGGCTCGGCCTACAATTTATTATTACACGATAAGCAAAAAATGAAATCACAAAACCTAAAACAAACTTGGAAATCAATTAACCCTAAGTAGAGACCAATAATTCAAACGCAAAGCTTCTAATCACGCACTTTCAGAAGAACATTGATCACACGACACGGGATCCTTGACGGAAGGTCATAAAGCGGCATTTGCTGGTCAGCTGATTGGTTAGTGGATGCCTCCACCTGATCCACACATTAATAACAAACGATTTAGGCTCATAAGTAGAACGAAAACTCGACAATAAGCACGCAAGCCAAATTTGTGCAAATAGCTTATAACAAGGTTGACACCAAACAAATGATAATCAAACAAATTATATAAAGCGGACCTGTTCGATATGTCCTTGAGGGAAGTAGAAGACGCGTTCATTTTCTCGAGGAACGGTTACCAAAGGACCGGCACAAGCATGCCACAGTTCGCGATAAAGAGCTGCTTCGGCGTCTGCACCGCACGCGCCGTCAGAAGACCACAGTCGAATCAACAAATAACACCGAATTAAACCAGAATTCATCTCTAACCCACCCGAAAACACAAACAAACCGTAGACAAAGTTTACCTTTAGCGCCAGAAGAGTTCGTAGAATGACATCGTTGCACCTCCATAACACTCCTCGGGTCGTTAGGTTCACTGTAACCGGACGAAAAGCTATCTCCTCTAACAGTACCACCGTTGAGAAGAATCCATAAATCCTAGTTTCTCAGCTCAGATCTCTCGTCTATATCCAAAAACTCTCGAATCAGCCTTTCAATCCCTCTCTAATCAACCATCCCTATCTTTGCTCTACGACTACTCGTACACAGGAAGCTGGAAGAAGAACCGCAAGTTTGCAATTAACACCACCAAAAGCTCCTTGATATAACCGCCAATTCGCTTCTCTTCTCTCTCCTGAATCACTTTCTCTGGCTTCTGCAACCAGCACAGGCTTTCGCTGGAGCCACAAATTGCAGCTTGTTGCAGGCAGACAGTACTCTCTCTCTCTCTCTCTCTCTCTCTCTCCTCTGTCTCTTATCTCTCTCTCTATCCTTGTTGTGGTGGAGACTTAACCAGAGTGGTCAAAACTGCCTGCAATCATTTCAACCGCGGTCAATTTCTAACCAGTTTTCGACCACCGGCAATCACCGGTCACTCGTTTTTAGCCGGTGGACTATGCTTGTCACCTATAGGACCAGATATCAGCGACAGGGACATGGTATTTGCGGGTTAAAGGTTAATTAATAAAGGCGGCTTCGGAGAGAAGGGCAACAGACGGAGTTAACTTCGCCGTTTGTGAAGTTGTGACTTGTGACTGTTCGGGTTCCAGACAGCCTAACGGCGTCTGCACTTGACGCTGGTGAGAAAGCTGTTGTGTTTTTATGGGGGAAATGGCATTGTCGTGCTATTAACGGGCAGGTTTGGATGGTGTGTTAGTGAGGCATAAAAGGAAGGGTGCGTAGTTAACCACCTCCCGCGCAAGTTAGCGCTTGGGTATACTTTATCAGTACTTTCTTCACGTCTTTCTCAGTACCCACAACGTTGCTCGCTTCCGTGCGCCAGCTGTGATAGGGTACCATGAGCTTTCATATCGTCCTATATTCCCTCTCACGGTATTTTTATCCAGGATCTTATTTACAGTTTTTTTTAGGATAACAATTATTATAAATTAATCTTAATATATTAAAACTTAATAATTGTAATTTCTATTTAATTTATGAAATACGTTTTGACGAAACGAGAGAGAATAACTGAGAACGCGAAAAACCGGGGGCGAGAAAATAACGTCAAGTCACGTGTGGGAACAAGGGAGCAGCGAGGAGGGAGTGATGGGACCCACGTGTATTGTCCACTAGTAGTTGTGTATGGTTCAAAGCAACAGGCAGAGGAATCTTTGTCCGGAAATGTCAAAAATAAAAGGAAAATAATCAGCGTTACGCTTACACACCATGTTTTTGCCATTATTTATTTTTTATAATAAGAATATATATAGAAAATGATAAATCAATCCCTTAAATAATTTATTTCCTAAAATTGGTCAAATACACGACATTGACTCCGAACAGATACGGAACTAACATAACAAAGATGCGGTACCGTTTTAGGCCACGTTTTCCACGGGGGTCACGCCTTCCTGTCCATCCTCTTATAAAGGTTCCACCCCACCTAAGCCGAGGACAAGATCACAAGAACGCAATTCTCTTCACACTTAATTTATTTCGTAAATTAGGATAAACAAACAAAATGACCACGAAAATAAATTCAGTTAAACGACATAGCAGAACAAATTTAACTTGCCGTTTCATTACGGTTGTATCGAACAAATTAAGAGTCCAGGGTTTTTTTTTTAAAAAAAAGTAGAGGCGACATGTCGTTCGCGTAATGGCAGCTTGACCGTCAGTTTTGGTGGGGCCCACAAAGAATGGTTCCCCATTGGCCTAGCAGATATCTAAGGAGTGGGACCCACTGATACTCTGCCTCCTCTCTCCTTAGCAAATTAGACAATTCCTTTTCTGTCCTCGCTTTGACTCCTAACCCACAGACCAAACCCATGTCTCCCTATCCCATTAAATTCCCAAACCTGCCCCTCACTCTCTTTTTTCCTGTCCCGATAAAATGACATATTTACAATTTTAATATTTTGTAAATAATACAATTTTAATGATGAGAGGTTAAAATATGAATTCTTACCTTCAAACGCAAGTAAATATCCTTTTAATCTTTTCAGTGCTAACTGATTCTCTTTGCCACGTCAGAAGTCCATTTTTCCAAGCAATTTGCTTACAGGCTTGAAATGGGATTAGATCAATATCATGGTTTTACTTTACTTGTCGATATTTTTTATTAGTAACTTTCAAAGCTCTTGCAAGAAAATGATTTGGGCAATGGATGGCCGCCACGTGGATGGCGATGTCCGAAGGAGGACACGTGGGTCTTGCACAAGACGCCAGGCCAGGGGAAGAGTGGACGATTTTCTTTTGCCTATTGGGGTTGGTTACGTCTCGCCACGCAGGTTGCGTGAACGCGGTTAGGTAGGTACTGGATACAGATGGGAACGTTACGGGATGACGTTACTTGGAACGGGACTAACGTCATTTTCTTTTTACCTGTTTCCACGATTAAAAGTTAATTTCTTTAACTCTCTCCGTAATTATTTAATCAGGTGTCGAAAGCTTACGTTATGCGGTTATGGCAGTTTCTTTCACGAGATTAAAATTAATACAGTTAAGGCTTCTTAATCTTATTGAACGGTAGATTTTTTAAGTGTGCGTAAATTATACACGTGAAAGCTAATTTAACCACGTGTTTTTTTGTCAAGGTCATCAATGATGACAAATTTGCTTTCGTGAGTTATAACTTATAACCAATGATTCAATAGTTGCCCTTTTATGCCTTAGTTCGGTTATAATTATAAAATTTTGTATTTTATTTATTTTTTATAGAAAATTTGTATATTTGTTTAAATGAATTCATTAGACAAATTTTTAGTTAAAAATAATTAATTTATTAATCAGTGGGTCAATTTTTATTAATTAATAATTTTTATAAATTAAAATAAATCAATAAATTTTATTTAACAATCAAATTTTTTCAATTAAATTTTAAATTATTCGATAAATAATGAAATTCTCTTTCGATCATATTTTAAATTCTTTAATTTTAGTCAATCTTTAACCAATTTTATAACGAACTAATATTAATTGAACGCTTTAAATCTTAAACTTCTTATTTTACATGTTTAACTTTTGATCCACTTTTTAAAACGAACTTAAGTTCTTAGCATGCTCCTCTTATATGAATAATCATTGAATATGATTATCCCCCAAACCCTAAAAACTATTATAAGATGGTAATATTGAATAATAAATATTTGACACAAAGTTATTACCTTTAATCCTGTTACTATTCAAGTGGTAGTTTAATTATACTATTTTATAATTTACATATTTTAAAGATTTGTAAATTTAAAAATTTTCAGAAAGAATGGAGGTGTTTGATAAACAATTTATCAGCTATTTTTTAGCTTACCGACTAAAAGTTAGCTTTTTGATCATCTTAAAAAGTTATTGATGTGTTTGGTGAATAGTTTATTGGTTAGTTTATTTAACTTCAATAAGCTGATTTCTAAAAGC
>JANKOE010000006.1:64408034-64428328 GCA_026284465.1 Erythroxylum citrifolium
CAGTGTGATGTTTGATTTTGTTTGTTCTGTCTTGGGTGGCATCCATGTATCCTCCCAGGGGGTATTTGGGTGTTACAACAAAAATATAGAGTTTGCATTTAAATAGGAAACTAGCATCCTTATCCTCGAAGATCTTCACTATCCTCAGATGTTAAGTCCCATTGCAACTTTAGCTCTTAATTGTCGCCACATCATCTAAGATCTCCCCACGATCTCTATCCGCTGATGATACAGTGTGATCTTACCGAAGCTCACATAGCATACTGACCTGATCCAATGCTTCTCACAACAAGTCCGCTATTTCTTGTCCATTCATTCGAGCATAGGCTAAGTCTTTAGTATGGGTCGAGTCAATCTTCACAAGGTCCAAAACTCTACCAAAATTTGCACTAAATTTGATCTCACTTACCCATGTTTGCCTTAGTGTTTTCGCATGTCTCCCTCATGCGTATAATCCAACTAACTTTTCTCCTAAGGCGCATCTTGAAAGTCACTAAAAAGTGCTCCGAAATTTAAAGGTCTAACAACAGCCCATTAAACAGAATGTAATGAACTTCTAATTGTTTAAAAAAATAATTGAAGTTTCTAGGACCAATGCCTATAATTAACACCATATAAAGTTCAAGCTTTGAAAGATTAGCTAGTGCCTTAGTAATAGAATTAGCCATTGAAGCAAGGCGTAAGGGAAAACATAATAAAGATTGCTTTCAAAATGTTAAAGATATATACAAATCAATAAAAAAAACTTATAAGCAATAATAGCCGTGTCGTGAATGAGACACTGCCCCGAAAGGGAATCCTCACACAACTAAGGTGTAATCAATAGGACCGTTCGCTCCCTAAGGTTAAGACATTTAGCCTTTAACGCGTACACTCACAAGGCATTTCCAGCAAGTTTTAACTTTCAACCCACTCTTTAAAGTAGCGTAGTTCGCTGACTGTGCTCTTAGCCTCCTCCTACGTTTTCCATAACTTTTTTATTCTTTTCCAATATAGCTACACTTAACTTTTTTCCTGTTTTTGGCTCATATAACAGGAATGTTCTATAGAGGGAAAAAAAAGTTATTGACTTGAGTAACTATAGAAAAGGAGACTAAGACTAACGACTGCTCGTTAATGGAAAAGGGCTCTCCGACGATAATGCAACGAGCAATAACCTCTTCCAAGTCATTGTAGTTGGAAAGTAACAGACCCCTTTCTCTACAATTGGAAACGTGTATCACAAGTCAGAGTAAATCCATGGGTGTAAAAGTCTCGAGGAAGTTTCAAATTTGTGCAGAGTGGGGACGTGTGTGGGGGATAGGCGGCACTTAATTCCAGTGCCTGATTCATGCACTCCGACCTTTTCTTTCACGATCTAATTTTGTCTTCCTCAACCTCAAGTCCGTAGACCAATCCTGAACTTTGAATATTTGCTTACTACTTGTGGTTGGTCTTCATTACACTAAACCTTTAAAATGTGGGTTTATGGAATTATGATAGTGTTTGAACTTTGAAAAGATAATAGTGCTTTTGAAGTGCAGTAGTCACCATGAGGGTACTGCAGGTTTATAATGAAAGTAACCTAATACTATTATACTAACTACGTGTTACGAAAACAGCAATTACATGTAACTACTACTCATTAGCAGACCACAGCAATAATTCCCAAGCATCGGGACTTTTCAATATTATCAGTACAATCGTGACATTCAGCTGGGGTCGGTTTGGTATGTGCTGGTGCTTCTTTTGCTCATTCAACTACATTAATTTACTCAGAGTCGGAATTTATTAGTGATTTGGGAAGATAATGTGGAATTTTCACATCCAACACGTTTGGTCGATTAGGAATCCACTTTCCTGGAAAATATTATCATTGTGGTATCTTGCTACCATTCCGAACCCTTAGTTAAAAAGTTACGGGAATAACTGAAACTATTCAAGTACGTGACATTATCTAAATTTATATGATCTAATCGCGAGAAATGCTACCATCATCTTCTAGGTTTTTGCCGTTGAATTCAAACTGAAGTCTGTGTCAAAGACTCAAAAGTTCAAAGCAAGGACTGGATATGGCTTTTGCGCCCTTGGAATATACCAAGCCCGAAAATTCCAAAGCATATCTTGATGCGAAGACTAGTTCAACCTTTGACGGCTTTGCATGCTTTGCTTTGCTGCTTCTGGAGGATCCCCCGGAAGAAGACGGGATGCTTCTCAAGAGATATTTTATCGACAAGACTTATCCTGTCCGCTGTTTTCCTTTATGATATTAATGAGTTTAATAAAACTGTCCTGCCTCGGTCAACGGGAGAAGAACCGAAGCAAGACAAGTGAGATACATGTCAAAAAAGTAGAGGTACAGAGGCATTCAAAGTGTGGAACTGTGATTGGTCCGGTGGTTGCTATCGTTGTTCTGGTCTGAAGAAGTAAGGAAATGTGGTCACGTATATTCCCACAAATGCTTATCCATAACATATTATTCCACATGCCACGCGTCAGCTTTTACATATGCCTTTCTTTTATAGATAATTATTATAAATTAATAGAATATAAGAAATGTTAAATAATGTTATATATATATATTCCCAATCTGACAGGCCCAAACTCAGCCCGAAGTCAATAGATCAAGCCTACAAGTTTAGATTTCTTGAAAAGTGAGTCTCGAGTTGGACGTGGGTTTAGACTGCCTAGGCCCGATCTGACCGAGGCTTAACCTTTACGAGTTAAACAATTTTTAATTTTTTAAACAATCTCAAGTTGGCTTTGCCAAGGTTGAGTTGAGCTCAAGCTTAGGCCGGATTGCCTCAAACCTTTCAGGTTTGAACTCTAGCCCCGATCGGATTTGCACTTGAACCCGCTACTTGTAAAGGATTGGGTTGGGCTCGGCCGAACTTGATTCATTTCCATCACTATAAGCAGATGGGTGCATGCAAAGCGATTGGAAGTATGGAAGCACCTTCATGAGTGTGGTGTTGACCCCACAACCCATGAAGTGGGCAAAGGCCAGGTTGACCTTCTCTACTATAATCCTTTAACTGTAGATAAAACAGGAGTCCTGCTGTAGGAAGAAATTCCAATCTCAGCTCCGCATGGACAATGATTTCGGAATGAGAAAATTAGTAGAAATGACTTTTTGAGTTTCATGTGATGCAATAATGCATCTACAAGACTAGAAGTAGGAGTAGAATGTTGTTCTTACACGCCAACTCCCAACGACGAGGAACATTGAGACCCAAGTCCGAGGAACATTGAGACCAAACACACGGTCCAAACTCCCATCGTCATTCGCCTGAACGTGTGCAATTACTGTATTACTGTAGTGTGTACCCATCTCTCCAACTCCTCTTTGCAAATCGTGGAAATTCAATGTCTTGTCATTTCTTGTCTGTACTCTTTCCATTAGTTTGGTTACGTCTTCAGACACGTGACAAATTCTTAGTCTCCCTTCACTCAAAATCTTCCCATATCTGTAAAAGATTCATGCACCCGTGAATTTGTAACAATGGTATCACATTTTTCTTACCATTTTGAATGAAGACAAAACAAAGTATACTTCATGTTAATTATGTAAATCCTAGGTTAATTTGATCAAGTAAACTAGTGGAGGTGCACAAGTTTATCGGATAACTACCGTCTTCTAACAATTCTCCAAGGTTGTCATCATCCCACGATTTGGTGGGAAGCCCAACTTCTTTTGCATAGAGACTGAAGAAGGATCGCTCGCGGGTAGGTGTTTGGGCTATGCATAACCCCCAAAGTGGCTTGTTTAGTAAATAGCTGATAAACTCTTTTTTCAATTGTTTGACCAATGTTAAAAAGTTATTTATTTGTTTATGAACCGGATGGGTTAGTTGATTTAATTTAATTAATTAATTTTTTAAAAGCTTTTTAAGTGTAGCATTTGATATTAGTTGTTTGCCAAATAACAGTATTATCTTTTATTTTATTCTCTACTTTTATTTTGTGTCTTCAAAGTTTGTTTTTTTTAATCGTAAGATTATGTTTTGAAGTTTGAAAGAATATAATAAAGGAGTTAATTAAAATTTTTAATTTTTATTTAATTTTATAATAATAGTTTACATTTAAAAATACTATAATATTAAGTTTTTGATCATAAAAAGTCACATCAAATTAATATTTTTAGTATATAACTTCTCTATATCGTGCCTTAGTCATACTATAATTATAAATATTTTTAATATTTTAAATAATAAAATCCATACATATTATATGAAAAATATTAGTATGATGTAGCTCGCTGGATCATTCATATTAATAGATAATTTAACGTTAGACTATTATTATTTTTATTATCACTACGATTATGTTTTTTAGTTAAAGTTATAAACTTAATTTTTGTAAAATTAAATATCTAAATTCTAAATTTTTATAAGAATATTCAACAAAATACTAAAAAATATAATATTCATGCCCTCATTTTTTTTTAAATTATGCTCTCATAAGTCATTTTATACATCAACAACTAATATTAAACAATTAATTTTGCCAAACATCTTTAATAAACAAATGATGTTATCTGCTGATCAAATCACCTGATATAATCAGCTATCAGCTAACTGCTGATATAATCAGCCAACAACTAATGCAATCTCCTGTTTGCCAAAGAAGGCCAAAAATCAACTTTTCCTAATGTTTCCGAGGGGATGGTTCAATTAGCATCCCCAATGCTTAAGATCTTGAGTTCATATTTGATAGACTTTACATTAGAGAGGTTAGTTTACTTCTTGTCATATTTAACTAACAATTGAATTTATTTAAATTTCATAATTTTAAGTTTTTTATGACTAGTTTTTAAGCTTATTATCGATGTTTTAAATACAGACACGAGATTAAACGGTAAGACAAGAGTTTTTTGTTATTAAAATAATTAGTTAATTAATTAATCAGTCAGTTTTATAAACTAATATACACAAGTTAATTTTTATTTAACAGTTTTTTTAATCAAACTTTAAAATTTTTAATTAGTAAAGATAATATTTTTCAAAATCTTCAATTTTATTCAATATTTAATCAGATTTATAGCAGTTTAATGTCAATTAAAATTTTAAACCCTAAACTTTTTGTATTTAGTTTAAATTTCAGTCGGTCTATCTTTAAAACACGCACTCACTCTAACTATTTGTTTGTGTAGACTTGAATACTACGAGCGTTGTGTGTACGAGGAACACGAGTCAACAGTCGGACAAATTGTGGGTTGTGCCAAACCTCTAAAGGGCTGGGTCAAGCTCAATACCGATAGAGAAGTCAAGACTGGGTCCAACATTGCTACTACTGGAGGAATGATTAGGGATTGAAGTGGACTCTTTGGAAGTGATAAACCTCCTTTCCTTGGCCAACTTATCGTCGACTGAGTACTCTTTTTTGGTTACGGATATCCATGGGATTCTGCGTCGAGCATGGGAGGTGAAGTTACAATATGTTCATCGAGAAGAAAACTAGTGTGCGTACACTTTTACCGCTCTTGCAGCTTACTCCAGCCTCGGAGTTCATACCCTTTAGGAGGCTCCGATGCTTGTCATAGCCCATATGTACTGTGATAATCATGGAGTCCTATACCGCAGATCTCTATGTTAGTTAGGCCCTAGTGTTTCGGTTTTTTCTTCTCCCTTGTATTAAAAAAAATTCTATGTGGACTATTAGTTAGGTTAAGCCCAGCGGTAGAGTCCTATACCGCAGACCTCTGTGTTAGTTAGGCCCTAGTGTTTCGGTTTTTTCTTCTCCCTTGTATTTAAAAAAAAATTCTATGTGGACTATTAGTTAGGTTAAGCCCAGCGGTAGTGAAGTTGCGACACATTTCTTCATGAAGTCCAATAAACGACACGACACTATACTTGGTCGTTTCAACCCAAGCTAGTGCCTTTTGCATCGTTGTGTTTCAATTAGATCCGCCTCTCTTTCTTCTGCTCTGCTCTGCTCTGCAATCAGGATGGTACAAAGCTACCATCGAGGAATCGCAATTCACGTACAAACCCTAGATATCGAATGCTACTTTTAATGAATCCTTTTGGTTCAATACCCCAAATGCGAAGCAGTGAAGCAAAATCACGGCGATTATCAAGCGCTCTACTGGGCAATACCTCTCTTAATGTTCAACAGTATGGAAAACATTGAATCATGAACAGACTGTAATTTGTATGATTAGATTAACATTCTCATGAGCAATATGTTCATTAATTGATATATATGATAAGGCTTCAGGTTGGGGAATATATGAACTTGGAGTGGAACCTATATACCGAATTTAAAAGACTACTAAACAATTCTGAAACGGGGTTAGCTAGCCAAAATACCAGGTTCTGTTACTTTGGAACAGAGCTCGCGATTTTGAGCATGACACACATAATCCCTCCTCTGGATTTTGGGACTCCCACATTCTTGATGCTATGACTTAGCAATTCATTTGCTTGTCGTTTAACAGAGCAAGAAGGTCATAGTCATCAAGGGCCAATTCTCCTATAAGTAGAAGAGCAGTGTTTCCTTCTTCGTCAATAGCTTGTGGATCAGCTCCTCTGGAATTGATTGGTAAAATGGTGAGTGATCTTCATGAACTTTTCAAAAGAAATACAATCAACAAGAAGGTAATTTAGATGCCTAGATGGAGAAAGATTTACACAATAGATCATATCAGCAAGAGAAAAGTTTTAACAGAACAAAGAGAGAGCACCTCATAAGGAGCCATTTTGCCATTCCCGATCTTCTGCTGATAATACAATAGTGCAATGGAGTCCGACCTTTCGAATCACAGGCATTTATATTTGCACCATATTGGAGTAGTAGCTCTACCATGCCAATATCTGCAGTTAAGCAGGCTAGGTGAAGCAGAGAACATCCATCAAAATTTTCGTTTGTGGCTATATTTTCAATTCTATTTGCTGACTTTGCACATTCCTCTGGGGGCTTATTGGTGAAAGAGTCACCTGGAAAACAACAAAGCTCAATATCCAGATTCTATGTGTTCTTGATACAGCATTCAGCAAGAGTTAATCGGTGTACCTAAAGATGCTGACCCACGAATGCCATTGACATCAGGAGCAGAGCAGATAATATGGCGGTAAACCGCTTTCATGTCATTAGAGTGGATGCTTTCTTGCAACTGTTGTGCCACAGAAAAGGGATGCAGATTGTCTTTCGTTTTGCGGACAAAAATTTTCTCTGCGTACTGCATTGCAAGGGAAAATTTATGATGCAAGCTTGAAACAGGTCTAAAATTTAGAGAGAATCAAGGAATGATGAAACCACAGCAGCCCAACCGCGGCATGCCTGGCAAACGGATGTCGCTGCACGGTCCACCCCATGCCTGTGCTCAAGCAAGGTGGAAGCGGTCATCCTGACGATTGAATTCCACTGGCTTGGGATGAAAGAAGGAAAGGCAATGATTAGTGAAATACCTTGGCATGAATGAACTGTTCCTTGACTGCAATAGGATCATCATGATCAGGTTTTCTTATTCTGAATTGTCTCTGTCTATCTGACTTCGGAAAACTGCATCATTAAGACTTGAAACATATTAGCATTGGCCAATTAGACGAAACATATTATAACGTGTTATGAATAACGTACCCTGCAGCCATTTCATTAGAAGAAGACAAGCTGGATTGCAGCATTTCTTCCCAAATTGAGTTGATATAAATATTTCCCAGTGATTGAAACAAATTTAGAACAGATGGCTCCCAAACTTTGACATCAAGCGTCAGTGATCTTACCTGAAATGGAAGGAACAGATGTTTATTTTCAGGCCATTGTTAAGAAACAATGAAGTGAACGTGCTCCTAATATGTGGTAACCCAAGTAGTTTTAACCACACAAAAAATGAAATTACCTTTGAGATATGTACACCAAGATTACGATGAACACCAGAACATTCAATGCAAATCAGAACACCAAGGTTCAAAGATGCCCAGTCTGGTCCAGGTGCTCCACAATCAGCACATTTGTCATTTCCAGGTACTCTTCTCAGTAAATCAATCGGCTTTTCGCTTTTCACTAAATGTTCTTGTTGTTGCAAGTTTTTGGATGAATGAGTTCCCGTGGCAAGAGTTTTGGTTGTGAACTCTTCTGTCTCCTTCTGATCCACGTCAATACAATCTACTATTGAGCTACTCTCACTGAGAGAGCTAGAATCACCACTTTCCATGGCACTGGCAGAAAGAAGCTGAAAAATGATTCTGAATCATCCTAATCAATTTATTGGAAGTATCTAAAATACTAAGAAATGAAGACCTTGGAGAATTACTTTTTCAGGATTCTGAAAACTCAATAACGAAGCAATGACTCCATTTATCTTCTCAATCCAGTCCATTTGGTCCACTGCATTCTCTGCCTGTGTTTCAAGCAAATACAGATGAGAACTGTCGAACTGTATCAGAAATCAACATTACTGTCATAAAAGCACCTGCAAAGTGTAGACTTTCACTGGTGAAATTATTCTAAAGCAGAACCTTAGATCTGTATGATCTGCATCAATCTTAATTGTAGATGTTAATAGGTTTACAGTATGACTTGCAACAGATTTTTCATCATGCACACCACCATGGTGATGAGAAGATAGCAATCGACTAAGCAACCCGGGACCATTTTCAGTGCAAGCAGTCCTTTGCAGCGAAGATTGACTACCTCCAGCCTGAAACGAGGCTGTCAAGGTTAAGCGATCTGTAGAAAGAAAAAAACAGCTTAAGCTATGTCCAGCTGGTGGCTTACACATGTCCAATTGAATGGTTTTCTATAGTAGTACAACATCCCTCGACTGTCAAGAACAAAGAACCTTCTTTTCCAATCAGCTCTCAGATTTGATGAACGTTTGGAGAGATATCCTTGTCTGATGGTTTGAACCTGCACAATTGTGTTCAAGCTAGTTTGCATAAGATGATTGCTATACGCAGACATAAACCCATCAAAGATTTAAGCACATAGAGCTATACCTTCCCGGTTGTAGCAGATTGCATAACTTCCTCTATCACTTTTTGTGAGCTCCTAGGGAAAGGACGGGTACTATCAGCTCGAGGAGAATAATTGCTGCCACCCTGTAAAGACTGCTTACTTGCCCGGTCAATCTGCCTTTTGTACTCTTGCATCCTTTCGTTAAGAGATTCTTGCTCATAGTTAGAGCATTCTCTAGATTGCTGTGCATAAGCCAGGACCTGGTTAATGAAAGGCTCCATCTGAAGTAATAGTTCATAACCCTGAAAAGATCATGATTTTGGGTTCAGGAACAAGTACCATCAAGCATCAAACAAGTTATCATCACATGATCATAGGGAATACCTGCTTGAAGAATCGAAGATGAGCATCCATTGTCCCACTGACAGCTTCTAAGAATTCATATCTCTTCTTGGCCTCAACAACAGAAAGCGCACTAACCTGGATACAGAAATAACCCCCCACATATACTTCGAGTAATGAACTGAAAATTTATGTGGACTACTTAACTTTATCTGAATGACTTACCAAATTGAAGCGTGCTTGTTCAAAGGTGGACCTTGCACTGTGCAGTTCCTGGAATATCTCTAAAGAAATCAAAATCCACTTGATGGGTAACTATATCATTGGAGAGTTTGTTGAAGTTAGAAGTAGGGTGCTATGGGAAATACCTCTTCTATGGCGGCAGCTATATCTATCCTCGTGCTTTTTGTCAAGGATAGAAACTTATCTCGTGCCTGCAGTACAACTTGACATTGGCATTAAGTGCCATGACCAAACGTTCACTAGAAACAACTCTAAGATCTTTAAACAACATTCCACGACATGCTCATTCGTAACAACAAACTCCAAAACTAATAACTAATAGCTGCAGCCTTGCTTGGTAACGGCAGATCGTCTTACCTTCACAAGAATGAGGAAACTACATGGTCAAAGATGACTTGTGCATGTAACTATTCATTTTTGTAGTTTATACACAACCCAGTTAAATAGATCTTCTTCTTAATCAACAAATGATGCAGTAAGCAACAGTAAATGCAATACCCACCTGATCATGAGCCAAGGAAGCTTTATCAAAACGCTTTCGTGCTTCCTACAGTAATATGAGATCACTTAGAGCTAAGAGTCAGGACTTTTTAAAAACACAATGTAAACAAAAGCGGAGTAAATGTCTAAGGCAGAAAGTTCACATGAAGCACTTGGTCTCTGTCAATTAAAATCTTTAAGAACTTTCGCTATGTTTTCATATTCATAGTTTTCATTATAGTCACTTAAAGAATGACACAGCAGTTTACGTTCAGATAAGTGATTGAATCACCATTTCAGCTAATCTGTATACCTTGTTCTTAAAAGGCATTCTACCTGATAAATTCGCAATTGGCTTAGAGATTCTATACCTTAATGTCTTGAAGCTCAACATTGACAATGTGCTGCAACCTATCATTTAGCATGTGCTCTACCTGAGAAACTCAATTAATGAAGTTAATGGCGGACTCCGTGCTTTGTGCAGCACTCAGATTTACTTGATGATACAAATTCGCTACCTGTGACCGAAGAACCTCCTTGTATGTTCCGATTTCTCTCAGAGCAATTGTAAATTTGTGCATAACAGGACCTGAGATAAAAGAATCAGAACATTATCGTAATACTTCAATATCTTTGCTTCATTATTAACAGAAAACTCATGCAATAAGCAAAAACCAGAGAATCGGCCTCAACTGAAAAAGGTATTCCTGATTAACGTTAACTAGATCAAACAAACCCCGAACCTAGTACTCAATCAACGTCAACCCCAGCAGAAAGTAAGAACATAAAAGTTTTCATTGAGCAAACGCATACCTCCTAATGCAACACAAATAGGGTCATTATGCCCTCCTCCGAAATTCTCAAGAGCAGAGGCAAAAGCAATATCTCCATCGTACCCCACGCCAAGCCCTTCTCTGTAAATTAATGTAAAAGAACATAGAACATGGTAATTGTCCATAAATTCCTTAAGAACAACAAATGTTAAGAGTCCATATGACAAGACTCACGTGTACTTTCGACATCCTTTGTAGAACTTCATGCATCTTCCTCGCAATGACTCAGCATTTTCTTCCAAACATTGCATCTGGTTCACCACCAACTCATCATGAACACGTTATCCACATTCATGCATATATACATATATATACGTGCATGGATACATATATTAACTTCAAAAGGAGAAGCAAGCATGCACCTGCTGCCGAAACATCGGCGAGTCGTCGAGTTTCGAGAAATGCATGTTCAATTCTCCTCCAGCAAGAACTTCGTTAATGTTGGTCGTTCTTAAAACTTTTCAAAAAGGTTTTCGTTTCTGGTTTTCGTCTTCTTCTTTCTTCTTTATGTTATATTTCTAAATAGTCATCAGAAGAGAAAATGAGAATGTTTTGTCTGCGACTTTTCATGGATGAATATAGACCCCAAACCCACTTTTAGTTTGGTTTGGTTTCGTTAGATTAGAACGTAAGTATGTCGTGAATCTGTGATTAAGCTACTGCCAGTTACATTCACGTTTACTAGGTCAAATATTCATGCTTAGGTTAAAAATAAAAAAAAAACTAAAAATTTTAAATATAATTAAAGAAATTTTTTAACCGAAAAATCTAAAATTTAATTAAAAATAAATTACTAAATAAAATTAATTAATTTATTTTAATTTATAATAATTTATTAATTTATAAAATGACGGATTGATTAATACACTAATTAATTTTTAATAACAAAAGTTATCAAGTATAGAGTTATCAAGGGTGCAGGTAAGTTGGTAAGGGGCTCTTTTGGATTAAGTAAGGTCGTAGATTCGAACTGCCCTCATGTATGCAGCCGTTTAAAACTTGAGGTCAGAGTTTTACCTTCCGCAAGAGACCTACTCGGTTCGAGTGGGGATTAATCTGAGTGTGGATGGTTTAAAGGTGTCTTCCTATAGTTGAGACCTTTTTAAGACACCTCGTGAGAAAAAAATAAATTGAACCAGAAAATTAAAAACAGAAATAAAAAATTGAACGGTTTAAAATTTTTGTAGTTGAATCGGTTGAACTAGTTGAGTTTTTTAATTATTTGTACAAATTATATAATTTCCATAGTTTGTATTTTTGATAAGATTTTCCATTTTCACATTTCAATCAATATTTTCTCTTTGGAATTTAAAAAAATCTTTAACTAACAATTGTCAATAATATGATAAATAATACAGATATTATTTATTTATTTAATAATAATTACTGAATAGTAATCATATATTTGAATTTTGCAGAATAGTATTATACATTCTACAATTAAAACTATCAAACTAAACTATGCCATCACATTAATTTGTTACTTTGTCGCCTTCTTCAGGAATCATGACACACGCCTGACCCCTCTTCGTCACAAAGATCCGGCCTTTTATGCTCCAGTTCTTAGGTTTTATAGGAAAAAGAAAAGATAATGGAGAAGAGGCTCGTCGTCTTTCCACTAACATTATGGGTTCTTCGTTTCTCAGACTTTCTCTAACTTAAAAGCCATGGATGGTATCAGTGCAGGACAATATTAGAGTGAGTTTCAAGATTGCTGGTTCTTTCTGGGTGTTTCACAACATTCCGAGACTTAAAAGCCAGTGTTTCAAATCGGGGCAGTATACAATTTCAGAAGAAGGAATTTCGACAAATATGCACGAGGTAAAACAATGGCTTTAATCAGGGAATGAAGCCATTGCTATTCGGTACTCATGTGCTTGCCTGTGCTTGCATCGTTTTGTCCTGGATGACTACTCAGTTGTAAAAGCTTGAATCTTTGTGGTTAAAGACAAAAAGCTTCAACTTTATTTGTTTGTTGGAAAAGTATGTAAGCACATAAGCTGTAAAACTACAGTCTCCCACTTTGGGAGGGAGCTAATGTCATTATACTAAAGCAACTTGTGCACCAGAAGCAAAATCAGTCTTCATCGATCTCATTTAGAACCAAAGTCTATGAGGAAGGTGCGAATTTCCATTGGAGAAAGCTCAACAACTAATGTTTCTGGGTTCACAGGGCCTCCTCTTACCACCTTTAGCTCTTCTTCAGAAGCGTCTTCTACTTTCCAAACCAGTCTCTTCTTCTCCATTTCTGCTCTTCCTTGGTTGGCGGACAAACTAGTCTCTGTTATCTTGTTTATCTGATAATTCGTTTAAGATTGAAATATTATTAGACTTTTGGGGCATCAGAGAGCCTTAAAGATTTCATTTTTATGCGACCATTTTGTCTTACATTCTTAGAAGGAAAGACACTTTTTAGCTCTACTCTTGCCATAGTCGACAGATTCTTGTCTTCCCCAATCTTGTATTTGATGCGCCAAAAGAGAGAAATACTTAGAAATTGAAATGGGGACAAAAAACAGAACGTGAATTGTAGAAAACAGAAGAGAACTGCTTGGTGCAACCTCGTATAAGTGTGCCAACCGAAGTAGAACTTTTCCATCCTCCAATTCCTGTAATTTTAGTAATGAGTGAGATATTGAACTCTTAAGTGGGATTGTCCTGTACAATTTCTTAAGATACGCCTTCAAGATGCTAATAATGAGCAAAGATTAATTGAGTCTCAGTTGTAGTTTCGATGCAGAGAATGATTTGTCAACCATTAGCACAGTTAATTACTTGGAGATTTTCTACAATGGAAGAGAAGATTACACACCTCAAGAGTTACAATTGCCACATTGTCAGGTAAAACATAAGAAGGATCCATCCCAGAAAAGGTTGTAACATGAGACTTCGTCCAACTATCCGCATCCTGAAATATAACATAGACCATGAGACGACTTGAATAGCGTTTAGCCGTATTGCCAACAGAAATGTCTCAGTGCCTGCAGTTTGATCACCTGCTCCGCGAAGGCTAGGAGGAATGGAGAATATATCTCTTGGCCAAATGATCGGCGCCACTTGGCTCCTTCGCCGACAGGATCTATTCTGAGGTAATAGCTCCCCACAATCTGTAAACACAATTAAAATTGATTTGAACTCGATGCTTAAAAGTGAAGTCTGAGGTGAACTGAGTCCTTGCTTACTGTCAATCCTGTGCACCCATTGTGAACACAAACTGTTTCATTCAACGCCCCTACTACACCTCTTGAATCATCTTTGACTAACCTCCTGTGTGAAAGGAGACGACTGGTTAACATATCAAAGGTATGACAGACAATGCTTGCTAATTTACTTGCAGAATTAGGTTTTAGGAAGAAGAACCTGTGGACCATGATTTCTAATTGTCCATCAACAATACTTGATCCTCCTACAGCTCGATCAACCAGGATCGATACCTCTGAAATGTTGTCCTTCATGTACATTCCAAGATTAATCTGGATTAAAGAGAATACCATAAGATGATTGAAACAATTATCAGTTATGTATGTGAAACCAAAACTTTGAATTGTAAGTTTAGAAGGTGATGTCACTACCCTACTGTATGATATTCTAAATTCTAGTACAATTAACTATTTAGCTCTTATCATTCTTCTGTTGCGGAAAATTGGGACTTGATAGAGCTGGGTCGCAGCTAAAATAAAATTAAAAATATTGAAAATAAAATAGACATATAAATTTTACGTGAAAAACTCCTAAATTAGGGTAAAAATTATGGGCAAAGATAGAAAAATTTTACTACTAAAAAATTGGATAATTACAAAGAGAAAAAACTAGACATACAAAAATACACATAATATTTTTGTCTCTCTCTTTTTTTTCTCTCTTACCTCACATCTCTCTTTTTTTTGCTTGTTGTGTGTTTCTTCATGCTACTCTTGCCTTTTTATAAGCAGGAGTGCCTTATGTGAATGACTGACAAAATGGTCAGCCATTTTGTCCTTATTAGTCATGGTAGGCGCTGACTGCCTTTTTATAAGCAGGAATGCCTTATGTGAATGGTTGACAACAGGGGCGGATCTACTATGGGGGCAAGTGGCCCCCAATAAAT
Organism: Erythroxylum citrifolium; assembly: GCA_026284465.1. Lineage (NCBI taxonomy): Eukaryota > Viridiplantae > Streptophyta > Magnoliopsida > Malpighiales > Erythroxylaceae > Erythroxylum > Erythroxylum citrifolium. The sequence continues at coordinate 64,422,897 of JANKOE010000006.1, forward strand.
TTCTTGTAAAAAAATTATTATTTTAAGTTTTGCCCCTACAAAAAAAAATTAAAATTGACTCTCTTTAAAATTTTGCCCTCATAAAAAATTATTATTTTAAGTTTTGCCCCCACAAAAAAATTAAATTTTATCCCTATTAAAATTTTGCCCCCACTTAGAAAAATTTCTGGATCCGCCCCTAGTTGACAAAATGGTTAGCCATTTTGTCCTTACTAGGTACGGTAGGCACTGAATTCGGTGCTTACCAGCCACAATTGTTGACAATTCTCCCACTTGAAGATTTGATTGATAATCAATCATATCTTCACACTATTCTTTTCTACTTTGTCGCTTTATGTTGCTTATATTTTTGTCAGGCCACATGAGGATTGACACCACATAAACTTGTCAACGTTGATTACTTTTGTCATAAAATCTATCAAGTTGTCCATTGTATAGATTTTCTACATATCCACCGTTCCTTCTTCCACTTTCTCACGAACGAAGTGATACTGCATTCAAATGTGTTTTGTTTTTGAATAAAATGCTAGATTCCTTGCAAGATGTAAAGCACTTTGGTTATCATAAAACAGAGTAATGTTCTCTTGTTTGCATTCAAGTTTTTCCAACATCAACTTCAACTATACTGCTTCTTTATTAGCTTGTGTAGCTGCTACATATTCTGCTTCTGTTGTTAACGTAGCCATAACTAATTGCAGTTTTGAAACCCAGCTCGCAGCTCCTCTAGCTAGTGTAAACACATATCCTGTAATGAATTTACTTTTATCAAGATCACCTGCATAATCAGCATCAACATATCCTCTAACAGTAAAATCTGACACTCCATAACATAATGCAACATTCAAGTTTCCCTTGATATATCTGAGAATCCTCTTCATAGTATTTAAATGCTCTTGACCATGATTCGTCATGTAGCGACTAACTACTCCCATTGCATGTGCAATGTCTGGTCTTGTACAAATCATAGCGAACATTAAGCTTTCCATTGTTGATGCGTACGATACTCGATACATCTCCATCCTCTCTTTTTCATTTCTAGGACTCATACTTGAGGATAACTTGAAATTAACAGGAAGAGAGGTAGAAATTGACTTACAATCTTGCATATTGAAATGTCGCAAGATCTTCTTTAAATGATTTTATTGAGAAAGTCAAATCTTTCTATTATTTTTGTCTCGGTGAATGTGCATCCCTAGAATTTTGTTTATTAGTCCCATGTCCTTCATTTCAAATTCTCTAGCCAATTATAACTTCAATTCTTTGATACGATCATTGTTGGAGCCTGCAACCAACATGTCATCCACGTAAAATAGCAAAACTATAAAATCATCTTTATCAAACCTCTTGAAATATGCACAAGCGTCTACATTCAGTCTGCTATATCCAAGGCTCATAAAGAAGGAATCAAATCTCTTATACCAACACCTCGGTGCCTGCTTTAGACTGTACAGAGATTTATTCAACCTACAAACCAAGTTCTCTTTTTCTTGTTTTTCAAAACCTTCTGGCTGGAGCATATAAATTTCTTCTTCAAGATCTCCATGAAGAAATGCAATTTTAATATCTAACTGCTCAAGATGCAAGGCAAATGTAGCACATATCGCTAGGACTACTTGAACTGTAATGAGTCGAACCATAGGAGAAAATATTTCATTGAAGTCAATTCTTTCCTTCTGAGCACATCTTTTAACCACCAATCTAGCACGATATCGCTTTACTTGATCGTCACCACTCCGTTTGATCTTGTAACATTTATTGCCAATAAGCTTTCTTCCTTGTAGTAGTGATACCAGCTCCCATCTCTTATTCTTATGCAGAGCTTCAATTTCTTCCTGCATTGTTGCCATCTGATGAGATGCATCTGAACTATTCATTGCTTTTTGAAGAGTTGATGGCTTTCCGTCCTCAGTTAAAAGACAATATGCAATATTGCTCTTTATAATATAATCTGAGTGCCAGCTCAGTGCTTTTCTTGTGCGAGTTAATCTTCGAATATCTGAAACATCAAATTCGGCTAGTTATTGCTCCTCGTGCTCTAGTGTAGCTTTAGAAGATTCATTTTGATCAAAATCTCTTTCCACTTGTACTGTTGTAGTCTCTGAATTCTCTTTTGAAGTGTTAATATCTTCTGTTTGCTCTTGAACATTATCTTCCAAGAAAATAACATCTCTACTGATAACAATCTTGTGAGCATTGGTATCACACAGACGATACCCCTTTACTCCTTCAGCATATCCCAAGAAAATACATCTTCTAGATTTTGGATCCAACTTCGTAGTTTCTTGGGCATTAAACATCACATAGGTAGGACTTCTGAATATATAAAGGCTTGAATAATCTACTGGTTTACCAATCCATATCTCCATCGATGTTTTCAACTCAATTGCAGTTGATGGAGCCCGATTTACCACATAACAAGCGGCATTGACTGCTTCTGCCCATAATTTCTTGTCTAAACCCATAGTTCTCATCATCGCTCTTATTCTTTCCAATAGAGTTTTGTTCATTAGCTTCGCCACTCCATTTTGTTGAGGAGTGTATGCCGTTGTGAACTGTTTTTTTGATTCCTTATTGCTTGCATAATTCATTAAATTCTTTACCAGTATATTCGCCTCCATTATCTAAGTGCAAATACTTGATCTTCTTACTTGATTTGAGTTCCACCTGCGCTTTGTAAAATTTGAAAATTGAAAACACACGCGCCTTCCTCTTGATAGGAAACACCCAATATCTCCTCGAATAATCATCAATGAATGATACAAAGAAATTTGCTTCTCCTAGGGACGTCACCGGTGCTTGCCATACATTAGAGTGAATCAACTCTAAAATTTCCTTACTTCTGAATTTTGATGTGTTGAACTTCAATCGATATTGTTTGCTCATAATGCAATGCTCACAGAAGAGTAGTGATATCTTTGTAAGACTTGGAAGTAGATTGTTCTCTGCAAGTATCTTCATTCCTTGTTCAGTCATATGCCTAAGCTTTTTATGCCATGTTATTGCAGATTTTTTACCTGGACTCGTCACAGCAACTGATACTTCTCCTTCTTGCAAAGTTTCTTCCTTTAGCATGTATAAATTTGCAGCTATATTCTTTGCTTTCATAAATAAAAGCGCTCCTTTAATCACCTTCATAATCTTATTTTAAATCTCATAATTGAAACTGAGATCATCTAATTGCTTTGCAGACAACAAATTTTTCTTTAGGTCTTCCACGTGTTGCACTTTTTCAATAGTTTGAGTTGTCCCATCATACATCTTTAACTTGATGGTGCCGATACTAACGATCTTCAAAGCTTAATTATTACAGCTATACACAGATCCCCTAGAGACAAATTCATATTGATGAAACAATTCTCTTCGAGAGGTCATATGAAAAGTAACTGTTGAATCGAGAAGCCATACATCAACAAATCTTCTCTTGCCTTCAATAGTCGTTGCCGCTTCACAGACCATTGCACCTCTATCATCTGAAGTATTTGCCGCATTTCTTTGAGGAATATAATTTTTCTTATTCAGATTCCAACAGTCCTTCTTTAGGTGCCCTTTCTTATCACAATTGTTGCACTTGAAATTCTTCTTACTCCTGGATTTCGATTTACCATGACTATGACTCTCACTTTGGTCACGTTCTATTGATCTTTCTTTTGTCACCCCCAAGGCCTCCACTTGTTGCCAATTTGCTAGTTTGTCTTCCTTACTTTTGCGCTGACTCTCTTCTTCTAGAATAACAGCTGCAATATTGTCGAAAACTAAAGTGTGTGTTGTTTGTTAAATTTATGATGAGTTGATCATACAAATCTGGTAGACTTTGGAATAAAAGTTTCGCACGTTCACTTATCTCTATTGTGTGCCCCAATTATGTGAGTTGAGAAAATAGAGTATTTAAAGTATTTAAGTGCTTCGTCACCAAAGTGGATTCCGTCATACGAAAAGTGTATAGTTTCCTCTTCAGAAAATTTTTGTTATGGAGTGATTTGGCCTCGTACAATTTTGTGAGGTGATCCCATATTTCCTTCGTCGTCTTCTTCTCCTCTATACTGGATAATACTCCGTCAGCTAGTGCTAGATGAAGATTAGCTATAACATTCCCGTCCATATCATTCTACTTTTCATTTGTGATCTCAGCTGACCTTTCACTAATGGCCGTCAGACAATTGTCTTTCCTCAAGATTGCCTTTATCTTCAACTTTCACAGTGAGAAATTGCTCCCGTTGAATTTTTCAATTTTGTACTTTGTCGCCATTGCTGCTACCACGAACACTTTAAGAATAATGCCTTCAGAAGGGTGCATAATAATCTAACTTATCTTTTGATGTGGAGGATCCACTCTTAGTGGCAACCATAGAGCATATAATAAGCAAATATATGCACTCAAAGGCTGGCTCTGATATCGCTTGTGAAAAATTGGGACTTGGATAGAGTTGAGTCATAGTTAAAATGAAACTGAAAATATTAAAGATAAAATAGAAACATAGATTTTACGTAGAAAACCCCTAAATTAGGGTAAAAATCACGATAAATGATAGAAAAATTTTACTACTGAAAAATGTGAGAATTACAAGGAGAAAAAACTAGACTCATAAAATACACAGAATATTTTTGTCTCTCTCTCACCTCACGTCTCTCTTTTTCTACTTGTTATGTGTTTTTTTCATGATACTACTATCTTTTTATAGGCAGGAGTGACTTATGTGAATGATTGACAAAATGGTCAGCCATTTTGTTCTTATTAGGCATGGTAGGCATGCCTGCCAGCCACAATTGTTGACATCTTCATGTGATGTATCTCAATGCATTTTTTACATAATCGGAGGGGACTTAGACAGGGAGACCCACTGTCACCATATTTGTTTATTTTGTGTGCGGAGGGCTTAACAACTTTATTTCAACAGGTAGAGGCGAGGGGATGGATTCATGGGTGTCAGGCGAGTCGAGGAGGTCCTCGGGTTACTCATTTGCTATTTGCGGATGATTCCTTATTCTTCTTTAAGGCGGGGACGCAAGAATGTGCCCAAGTAAAATTGATTCTTTAGAAGTATGAGCTGGCATCGGGTCAATCGGTGAATTTCCAAAAGTCTGGGCTCCTATTCAGTCCGAATGTACCTAATAGTTTGAAGTCTCACATGTCATCCATCTTGGGTGTCTTCTCGGCTATGGAGAATGGGAAGTATCTCGGGCTGCCTTCGTTAGTGGGTAAGAGTAAAAAGGCTATCTTTAACTACTTAAAGGATAGATTGTGGAGGAAAGTGAATAGTTGGAATCACTCTTGTTGTCGAGGGCCGGGAAAGAGGTCATGCTTAAATCTGTGGCACAAGCCATCCCATCCTATTGTATGAGTGTCTTTCTACTACTTATGTCCACTTGTGACGAGATTCAGCGGATGATGAACTCCTTTTGGTGGGGGCGGAAGTCGGATGGGCGGAGGAATA
>JANKOE010000006.1:64453737-64464375 GCA_026284465.1 Erythroxylum citrifolium
CTGGCGGGTGAAGGTCCCGGCCCAAACCAAACAAGGCGCCTTTTTGGTTTGGGTCGGCCCAACCATGGAGGTATTGTCCCCTTTGGCCTCTGTAGTTGTTGCTCCCTCTCTCGTGGGAGGAAGTCGAACCCAAGACCTTAGGGTTTTGGTGGCATCTTGTGTCACGTCTCTTACCACTTGGGCTATAATGGTTCAGCCTGATTTTGCTAGGGTTGAACGTCGTTGTTTGGATCCATGATTGGTGCGACTCTGGCTACGAAATACCTGCAAAACAAATAAAGGCCCCTCCGACGCTCAAGTCAGTCTTTTTGTGAAGGTTTCGGTTGTCACAAGTAGGAGAACTAGGGTTGAGATGTCATACCTGAATCAGGGAGGAATAGTACCTTATATACCTGAGGTTACCGCTAGGTTTAAGTCTTTACGTTTGCATGGGAGATTATCTCCTGCGTCCGGGCCGTCGACATCTGGGCCTGAGGTTGAGCCTTGTATGGCCGACCCAGCCGACCCAACCATAGCCAATGTTATTATCGACCTAACCATTTTGAGAAAATTTATATTTCTCCTCTCTTCACCACCATTTTATCAATGGGTTTATAGAATCGTCAATTGTCCACCTAATTAGTTTTCATCACATAACCTCTTGAATTGAATAAATAAGTCCTCTTATACCTAATCAAATTTTCTAGTTGATTCTCAACTAAAGTTATATATTTTGGGAAACAACATAATGCTTTCAATTTTGAGAACTTAAATATATAACTACACCGAGTGTAGTCGATGAAATAAGTACCTCCATGCCTTACTCTCACATCCATTTAGCCATAAACATCTTAATGAATTAATTGCAACAACTCAACAAATTCTTTAGCTTTGAGTTTTATTTAACCTATTAATCAAACACCATTTTCTTCCACTTTCAAACCCTAATCACATCTTTTATATAGTTTTAAAGTATAAATGGGTTTGATGTTTAATATTTTAAATTAATAGATTAATTTTGCATAATATTAAATTTTAAATTTTAATGCCATCCGCGACCATTTACCTTCTTTCAGAAGAGTGCAGTATAAAATTCAAAAGAACTCAGCTTTGGTAACGACATGCTGGTATACATCAAGTGTCTCGAGAAGGAATTTCCACAAATATGCACGAGGTGAAAAAATGACTCTAATCAGGGAATGAAGCCATTGTTATTCGAAAGTGATGTGCTTGCATCGTTTGGTCGTGGATGACGACTCAATTGTAAAAGCTTGAATCTTTATGGTTAAAGACAAAAGGCTTCAACTTTATTTATTTCTTAGGAGATATATGTCAGCACATAAGCTGTGAAACTGCGGTCTCCCACTTTTAGGGAGTTGATGCCATCTATACTGAAGCAACTTGTGCACCAGAAGCAAAATCGATCTCATTTAGAACCAAAGTCTATGAGGAAGGTCCGAATTTCCATTGGAGACAGCTCAACAACTAGTGTTTCTTGGCTTACAGGGCCTCCCCTTACCACCTTTTGCTCTTCTTCAGAACCGCCTTCTACTTTCCAAACCAGTCTCTTCTTCTCCATTTCTGCTCTTTCTTGGTTGGCGGACAAACTAGTCTCTGTTATCTTGTTTATCTGATAATTCATTTAAGATTGAAATATTATCCGACTTTTGGAGCATCAGTAAGCCTCATCTTTATGCGAACATTTTGTCTTACCTTCTTAGAAGGAAAGACCCTTTTTAGCTCTACTCTTGCCATCGTCGACAGATTCTTGTCTTCCCCAATCTAGTATTTGATGCGCCAAAAGAGAGAAATACTTAGAAATTGAAATGGGGATGAAACTCAGAACGTTAAGTGTAGAAAACAGGAGAGAACTGCTTGGTGCAAACCTCGTATAAGTGTGCCAAGCGAAGTAGAACTTTTCCATCCTCCAATTCCTGTAATTTTAGTGATGAGTGAGATACTGAACTCTAAGTAGGATTTTCCTGTACAATTTCTTAAGATACGCCTTCAAGATGCTAATAATGAGCAAAGAGCAATTAAGTCTCAGTTGTAGTTTCGATGCAGATAATGATTTGTCAACCATTAGCACAGTTAATTACTTTAGCAGATTTTCTACAATGGAAGGGAAGATTACACACTTGAAGAGTTACAATTGCGACATTGTCAGGTAAAACATAAGAAGGATCCATCCCAGAAAAGGTTGTAATATGAGACTTTGTCCAACTATCTGCATCCTGCAATATGTTGATAGAACATGAGACTACTTCATCACCAGTTAACCAAATTGCCAAAGGAAATGTCTCAGTGCCCGCTGTTTCACCTGCTCTGCGATGGCTAGGAGGAATGGAGAATATATCTCTTGGCCATATGATCGACGCCACTTGGCTCCTTCGCCGGCAGGATCGATTCTGAGGTAATACTTCCCCACAATCTGTAAATACAATTATAATGGATGTGAACTGAATGTTTGTGAAGTCTATAACTCTGAGGTGAATGAGTTTGTGCTTACAGTCAATCCAGTGCATTCATTGTGAACACAAACTGTTTCATTCAGCGCCTCTCCCACTCCTCTTGAATCATCTTTAAGCAACCTCCTGTAGGAAAGGAAATGACTAATTAACATAACAAATTATGACCAAAAATGGTTGCTTCCTGACTTTTAGAATTGGATTTTAGGAAGAAGAACCTGTGGACCATGAGTTCTAATTGTCCATTGACAATACTTGATCCTCCTATAGCTCGATCGACCAGGATAGATACCTCTGAAATGTTGTCCTTTATGTACATTCCAAGATTAATCTGGAATGAGGAGAATATCATAATATGCCTGAAACAATTATCAGTTACACAGGTATGTGCAAGTGAAACTTTAGTATGTCAGTTTACTTTAGAAGGGTGCAACATTGCTACTGTCCTACTGTCCGATATTTTCAATTTTATTACTTTACTATTAACTCTTTTCTTCATCTGTTGCATCTCAATGCATTCTTTGCACAGTCACTTATTGTCCAAGCGGCCTGGAAGAAAAGGAAGTATGTTAATCTTTATTATGGTCTGACAAGTTGTCCACCCTGAAACTTGTAAAGTATCCTGTACACCTTCTACAGAGGGAAAAAAATGATCTTGCAGTAAGTGATTAAGTGAGCATAATCATAAAGGTAGGTTATTACCGGGTAATAATTTCCTGCAATAGGTTGATTTACTTTCAGGTCCCAGTCTTTTCTGTAGTCTCGAATCTGCATAACAGTAATTCTGTGACACAGATGCAACATGCAGCAGCCCTTTCAGAACATTTTTAGCAGACCAAATAAGGAGCATACCCTTTTGAGGAAATCACGTCCGTTAGAATCTGTATAGAATTCTTTGTTGTTTTTTGTAGTTGTCATGAGTTTAGTTATAACCTCTTTGCCAATTCCATCATCAATCGGGATTGGTCCAACCTGATGTTGAGAATATTGTTAGTGACAATTGCTCCTCCCTTACCAACTCTTCAAAGCAACTTCTTAAAACAGAAAGATTGATTTACTTGATGAAAATTTTGTTACACTTACAGTGAACTCAAATTCTGCATGTTCTTTTCCCTTGTATAATCTGGTCACCTGCAAGAATGGGTCAGACAGAGTACCAGCAGATAATTTTACAATGCATGATACTATGTTGTGAATTGGAAGAGATAGTTTCATCTTTTGAAAACAAATTGAATGAGCAACCTTCCCCCAGCAGACCAGTCAGCCCTTTAGGCTGATGGTATCATTTGTCAAGAAGCAATCTTCCAGGGATTGTACATAAAGTCATATAACTGTTCCTGGACTTCGGGAAACTAACAACTGGGTGCTGATGATTGTACAATGAGGTAAAATACCTGATAAATCCATGAATTTGTTCTTTGATGTACTTCGTGAAGCAAAGGTCCTCGCAAAATCGTAAAGTCAGCCTGAAATATAGACGCCGCAAAATCATAAAGTCAGCCTAAAATATAGACTCCACATATGCTGAACAGCAAACACATAATTGTTATGAGTCAAGCTGTTCAGAAGCTTTCCTACCTGCCCTTCGGGTTTGATGGGATAGGTACCATTCGGCCGGAAGATGTATGCTCCAGAGGCCTGCAGAAAGTTAAGTTCCACAGAACTTAAACAAGCTTTTCCATGCATGATGGAACAACAATACAGTAATAGTGAAATGGGCAAACCTGTGAATGCTGGTCGCCCTCGTACCCAGCATAATAGCCATATGTTTGTTCCAAAGATGCTTTTACCTATAACTTGAGATGGAAATGAGTTAGGTGCAAATTCTTTTCCGAAATGAAAGCAATACTTTATTTCTTAAAACATCAAAGAAAATCTCCACGAATAATAAACAAGCTGTGATGAAGTAAGTGGCATGCAATGTACCGAGCTTCTGCTATTTATATACTGAGTAAGCTTTCCTTCTTTCCTGGAATAAATTAGTTTCAGATCCCCAGGTCCTATTTCAATTCCATCAGTTTGTGCTAATATTGTACTTGGCCTTTGCATGTCAGAAGTAGTAGCTGCAGAACAAGCATAACGAAATTTTCATATTAAAAGCTACGAATACACTTTCTTCTCCGTGAGAGGTACTTCAGGTGCACCAATCATCATTACCATCCTGTTTAGCCTCTGAGTTATCCATGGAGATAAAGTAAGTGTTGAAACCCAGAGGAGGTACCGATGCCGAAAATGCAAGCCAGTATTTAGGAGTCACATTTGGAGAGATACCCAAATAGGCTTTAGAATAGTATTTTCTTATGCTTAAGGAGGCATTCAACAGAGGTAAAATCTGTGACTCAATTTCTCTTCCTCTTGAATCTTTAACTGTGGCATTCTCATTCAGGACCTACAGCGAGTTCGGAAGGTTAGAAGATACACATATACTATACATACTGTACAAGTGAAGCTGTCAGTTTTTACCTAGAGTTTACTGGGGGAACCATATCTATGTTTCAAAACAGATGTCTGTCCAGTCCTGAGAACTATACAATTATTGTATATTGCACTTCTATGTGCTTTCTCATTGTTAAAAATGAGCATCATACAGGAATCAGATGTTTCTATTCAAAGTTTAGACACTAGTTCGAGTAATAAGGAGTACTTACAGGAATTCTTATGATGTCATCTCTTTTCCATCCCAAAGAATTATAGATGACTACCACCTGTAGAACAGATAGCATGAGATGATTATATAAAGTTTGTTGAAACAAAATAACTGTTCATGGAATGATTACAAAACTTCTTAGAAGTCCTTACCAAGCTTTTTCCTTTTGATAGATTAACCTCTGATGCTGGACAGTAACTTATATTCAGAAGGGAGCACTGAAACAGTTCAAAGGACACAACAATTACAGTGGATCCAACGTGTAGATATTAATCAAGAACCAAATAAAGGATTCCAAATTTTGAATGAGAAACAGTCTACAAACTTGATATTTCTTTCATCCCTCATACATTTGTAAAATTTTGCTACTAACTCTGCCTTAAGTGTGTATTAATCTAATGATGAAATGGTTCAGTGTTAAGTAAAGCCTATGCAGTGAGAGGCTGATACAAAGTAAAACAAACCAGCATTAACCAGAATGTGTTTACCTGTTGAAACTTGTTGTCTTGGTTCATGCAATCAGTTTTTGATGTCATATTTCCCATGCAAGAAAGAGATGTTCCAACCACTTCTTCAGCCTGCAAGAAACGTATTTAGATTTGGAGCAATTCAGATTTAGCAAAGATTCAGGAAAAGGTGAAGACAAACCTCTATGTGGCCTATTGACAATCTTTTCGCGTAATCACTAGCGACATGCTGCTTCTCTGTGCCAGAAACTCCATCATGATGTTGAATAATTGCTAAAGCATCAGCTAAAGATTCTGTGTTAGGTCCTACTTTACTCCTCCCTTTAAAAAATTCTAATTGCCTTGCTGCCTGTATGACAATTTGCATTCAGGTGAGCATAATCTGTTTCAAGTATTTCACCAGGCAACTTACATTGGTCTTACCAAATAATAACCACTCAATGTTCTAACATAGCCTTTGAGGGCTGGTCTACTTGTAAAATATCCTGTCCAATAAGCATTTTCCATGTCTGCATACCTGATACATTTGAACCATATTGGACACGTTAAAATTGAGAGGAGAAGCTACATACAAGCAAAACTATATTGGTATTGGAGCTAACGGAAAGTAATCATCTGTTTTGAGAGGCCAGGACTCGTTTGTAGCGTGTTTAGCATCAGTGTACATTGAAGGGGTTGAGTATAGAGCATTGACACGCCCGTCCTGCAAATGTTTCACTCCAGTACTTACATTAGCATCAGGAATTATGAAATCAATATGACGTGAAGATTCAAGTATCAGAAAGACAGACGACTTGAATAACGAGGTTAGGCATTAGCCAATTAATGCATATCAGTAACTCAGGATCAGCAGATGATAAAATCTTCTTTCTTGTAATATATGTTTATATGCTTTTCTGTAATTCTCTAGAGGTAAAATATGCCATAAATACGCCAAGCTAGCTATTCTTTACCTCATTAAGCTTCATGAGCTATCTTAGTATGGATTTACCTTATTTACATAGTTGATGAGTTTGTCCATTTGCTTGAACCATGTCTCAGCATATTGATACTGGAAATCTGTCCCCATCGTCCACATGATGTGATTGGTTCTAGTTAACTTAGCCTGGAAAAGGAAAGAAATTAATCAGTTAGCTACACAGATCTGACTAGAAGACACCTGGTAAGATAAGCAGTCCTCTCTTTTCAGGTCATAACGTAAATCTCAGAATGGCTATTTGGTGTTGAAATTTGAAACTGAGGAAGAGTCTTCAGAGAACAACAGAACTAAGCTTGATGAGCAAATGAAGACTATGTTTCTTACTTGTTTCACTGCAGCAGATACAAATTCGTTCACACGCTGGGGGACATTGTAGTCAAACAAATTGGTATCATCCTTCAACATTAAAGAACACAATCATATATTGAAGAAATATGAGTTACAATGAATTGTCAAGGATGCTTGGCTAACAGCATCAGGAAAAGGGAAAGGAGGGGTTTGAGTTATTATTTACCTGTACAATAGGGGAATCAAAATTTCCGTTAACTTCATAGTAGAAGTTACCTGGAGGTCCATAACCATCAGGTAATGCATCTGCAAATATCTAGACAGGTGAAAGAACAATAAATCAGACCACTTACAACAAATGTTATAAAGGAAGATAAACAACAAATATGGATGCCTGCCTATGTCTGCTTGTGTGATCAGGCTACTTGCATTGTGATACACCTTCACATATGACTCACCTCACTTCTCAAGCAGGTATCTCAGCTCACTCCTCGCAGGAAGACATAAGACTTACATATATGATCTATGTCATCTCGCCTCATCAATATCATACCGCATTATAAACAAACACGAAATGGTTAAAAAGGTTCACCTGTGTTGATGACCCAAAAGTTTTAGAGCCCCTCCAAACAACCTCAAGGCTTTTCTCATTTGCTCGTTTAGCATAGTCTTGGTAGTCAATTCGTCCAAAAAAGACAGAGTCAAACCCAACCTGAAGAGTGAAGCCAGACACTGTGTTAATGAAATTAGCAAGATAGGCTTGGTAAGAAGCTGCTTGTGGTTTTTCCCATTTATGCAAACAAATCTACAAGGATCGGATATCTATACTGATGAATGATACAGCAGACTTATCAGTAAACAGATTTGAGAAGAGATCTTTATTGGGTTAGGTACCTCTGCACCTAACAAGTAGGCCTGTAATGCTGAATGTCCGAAGGGGTCAATTTGCCAGCCAATTCTTGGAGTTACGTTGAACTCTTCTTTGATGAATCTATGTCCCATAGTTGTCTGATCAATCATGTCTATGTAATGTGATGTGGCCTCATCATGCATGCACATACCCCCGTTTCTGCAACAGAAAATACAAGAAGAAGAACAATTTACATCCTAATTTGATCCAAGATACCCCAAATCCTATCTTATGTATTTTGTTTGATTTTAAGGTACATTAGATCAAGACGACCAGATCTGACAAGCTTCCTGACTATATTTCGAACTCTCTCGTTCTGTTCTTTCCACCAGCGCTGGAAATATGCCTGAAACATTCAAAAAGGTGCAGCTTTTTCATGACTTTGTCGGGAATAAAACTTGAGCAAAACAAATCGAAAAAATGATCTCAGGAGTGAAAATTGGAGTTCAATAAAACTAGTGAAAACCTGTTCAACATATACAAACTTGCGGTTCTTATCAGCCATTAAAGCAGGAACCAGAGAATCCAGTATATTTTGGACACACGCTCCCTGCAGAAGACACCAACCAACAAAGAACACAACTCAAACATAGTTAACTTCCTTTGAAATCAGCTTCTTAAAGGGTGTCAATTTGAAAATTAGAACTTGGTACATTAATGGAGGATCAAAAGAAACAGAGGTAAAGCAAACCTGAATGGAGTTATTGGCGCCAACATAGTACTGATCAACAGTCTTCAACCAACCGACATCATCATGCGTGTGGGGCACCAAGTGAACGTTAATCTTCCCAGGAACAATTCCTGAAGTTGTGTTGTAAGCAATGTACTTAGATTCAGCGCACAAAATGTGCAACCCTGTGACCAAAAACAGCAGCAACAGAGGCCAACATTGCTGGAATTCCATGTGAAGTGCGGCAAAGCTATGTTTTGGAAATCAGTTTCTGGGACACCCTTGAACATTGGCCAAGTTTAAATATTGAACTGATGTAAAGAAAAGACAAGAACAGAGACAACTGGTTTTGTTGTGTTCTTGCTCGATGACGAGATATGGAATTTTTGTATGCCATAATAATCAACTTATGGGGTCTGCAGAAAAAACTCTTTGTAGGTTTTGTTTTAGACCTTGGACTTTGGCTCTTGGTTCCTAATCCCGATTCCGTGTGTGTTTAGTTCGTCAAATTATTTATTTGCTTAATTTAAAATTTTCACTAATTATAGTTACTGTATTATTTATGAATTCAAATCTTCTGTCCAACATTACTCTGTTTTATTCTGTCTTATAGAATTTCAGTCATTTATTTTGTGTGATTTATTCGGAATCCACATAAATAAATGACTAATATTTATTGGACATAATAAAATATCATAATATTAGACTGAAAATCTGGAGTCATTCTTTATACTATCGAAAATAGCTTCTCCGTTATTTTTTAAATATTTTTTAAAAATAAATAAATCTGGGCCGGCCATCCATTTAAGAAACCCAGAAAGAAATACCGTAGCTTCCTGCGCGGGGTGATCGAAACGGCGAACTATTCTGCGTATAACTGGCACCAATGGCATCGGTTCCCGCCACCTAGAAAAGATGGAAAGAAACGAGAAAATGGAGCCATAGAGAGCGGCGACGATGGAAGGAGGCAACGGGAGCGAAGCGGAGAGGGAACACGATGACGATTCAGTGAGCAAGTTGCTACAAGACCGATTTAGGCTCTCCGCCATTTCTATCGCCGAAGCCCAAGGTATCAATTTCATTTTCATTTTCACTTTCCTTCGATTTTCAGATCCCTTTCAAGTCCAGTCGTGTGATGGATTTGTGTTGAGCAGCGAAGAGCAACGGCATGGAGATTCCCGAACCTATTACTGCTTGCATTGTCGATCTTGCGTATAAATACGCAGGTAAAGAAAATTCTTCCCGCGCTAAGATTGTCAAATCTTTTACTTACAACAGGAAAACTTCAAGTTCCAATCTTTATTTGTTGGATTTGTGCTTGTTATGAAGGAAGTTTGATGTGAATGCAATTAGGTTCCAATCTATTGTGATGAATTTGAAAAATTGCAATCTTAGGATCAAAACTAGACCGACTTATAAAAGTAATATCAAAGGTGAAATTAGGGTTTTGGACTATCATTTCAAATTGCCCATCTTAGAACACGTGAAATATATGTATGTATGTTGATGTATAAGAATGTTTGATGAGTTGCATAGGCAATGCATATTGAACAGCTTTTACGCGATAAACTCCAAAGCTTAATTCGGATCCTGACAATGCAACGCAGAACAAGTGGCAAAGGATGTAGAGCTGTTCGCGCAGCATGCTGGTCGAAAATCTGTGAACATGGAAGATGTCATACTTTGCGGTGGGTTTTCTTGAAATTGAAAGCAAGGCTTTGATTGTAGCTTGAAATTAAGCTTGCTTTCTTCACTGTGTTTTCAGCTCACAGAAATGAACATCTGGCAGCCTCATTGAGGTCTTTTTGCAACGATTTGAAAGCCAAAGAACCTCAATCCGAGAGGAAGCGGAAGAAAAAATCGAAGAAGGACGATGATACTATGACCAGTGACGGACATATGCTTGATACTTAAGAACTATCTTTGGTTATGTGAAATTTAGGGGTCGCTGGCAATGTTACGAATACCGTACCGGGTTCAGTACCGGATTGAGCTCTGGAATGGAACTGTACCGGTACTGGTAAGTACCGGGTACCGTTTCGGAATATTTTTTAAATTTATAAAATAGTCCCTAAAATTTTAAAAAATTACAAAATAGTCCATAAAGATATATTATACAGTTGTACTGTATACTTTACTAGTTTACTGTTTATATCAACCATGCTTTCAAAAATCTTAACAATAAATAATAATGATAATTAATTTGAAATAACAATAATTTTTAAATATT
>JANKOE010000006.1:64487656-64509924 GCA_026284465.1 Erythroxylum citrifolium
TATTTCATTTACCTTTAGTTAATTAAATTAGTGAACTTTTATTTAGTACAGAAATATACACATATTACTGTCAATATCTTTTCATTAAAAAAATCAAAAGTTAAGCATAAATTTTTAGTTTACAATCTAACTTGAAAAGTTAAATCTAGTAAGAGATGCTAAAAGCTCAAAAACCGAAAATGAAAGCCAATATATTGTGACTTTTGTGGGAATAATATTAAAAATAGGGGATTATAAAGAACAACAATTTTAGGTCAATGTCATTCGCGTCAATACCTCTCTTCAAAGAACAAAGGGGAAAAATGAATTATATTAGTATATGCATAATGGGAAATATATATAGGCCCAAACATATGTTCTTGCCAAAATTTCCAATGTGATCTACATGAATTATAAATATGAAACACGAATTAAAATAAAAGTTTCAATCAATATCTAAACGAGATATAGTGTAAACGTAAAAGAGAATCCTGAAAACTAACAATAGAAAATAATATATTACTGTCATATGAGTCCTAACACATTTAAATCTTCTCTCAACATAAATTTCTTTCAATCTACTTTCCTGTCATTGATCCAATTAGTGAAGCAGCCTGTAACTTGATCACCAAGATAGAACGGAAAAAAGTATTATAACCCAATGGCCAAGATGATCTTAATTTCATTACTGTAAGATATTCTTCTTAATTAATTATATATACTAAGGACGAACTACGCTTATATTTGTTTCTCCTCTCTCTTGTGCAGAGGCGTGACGGGTTGTTGAGCAAATAATAGCTTCTTCGCAAATGCAAAGCTAAAGAGAGGTTCGAGTTTCGGTCACTCCTGCGAAGATCCTTGGTTCTATCTTCTTGTTCGATCTTTAATCATTAACAAGTTTCTTTCTTGATCCTCTCTGGCTTGGTTTAGTTTCATTTCTTTGTCGGATTGTTTGCTCCTTTTGTTTCTCTCTCTCTCCCTCGGCAAATTCTGGATATTGCGCGATTCTGGCTGGGGGAGAGTGGAATTGGAGATGGAGGTGATGCGTACGGAGTTCTTTTGAGAGGTATGTATGTTTTTCCCAATTGTGTTCGGTTAATTCTGTTGTAGAAAGTTTGTGACTTTTTAAATTAAATTTTCAGGGATTTTTGTTGTGTGAAAAGATGGGATTTTTTTTGGGGGTTAACTTTGGGATCGAGTTCTGAAAATGGGACGGAAATTGTTATGGTGATTGTTATTGGCGATCGTACCTTTTGTTATGTGCTTCATAGTTGATGAGCTCGTCGAATTATTCCATAAAGATGGTTATTTTAAATTTTGACGTTAAATGTTTGTCCGAATATTTTCTATAAATTTATGGAAATAAAAATTTAGGTTAGCCGAAAGGGCCTTTGGATGCTCTTCTGTTTCATTTTTTCACCAAATGGTGCATTTCTGTTCTATATCGTTTTTCACGAACCAAATGGTGCATTTTAGTGGCTGCCCTTTTGTCGCCAATTTTAGGATTTTTTTGTTTCATGGAATAACTGTTCCCATATCTTGAAGTTACAATTTTGACCCGTTATGTTCAATTTGATGCGCCAAAAGGCCGTTTTCCCTCCATCATCCTTAACCTATTTTCAGACAGTTTTTACTAAAATCTCTTTGACATTCCTTGATCTCTCCATTATGGCAAGTGACTAACTTTTGACTTCATTTTCAGGAGCATACATATGAGCAATGGACAGAGCCAGCAATTTTGTATTCATAAGCTGTATTTTACAATAGATAATACATTTACTGAGACTGCAGCATGCCGTTTGAGATAATGGATCATAGGGATGGTACAGCATGCTCCCATTTCTTTGATGACGTTCTTTTTCCTACTGAGGTATATTAGTCCATCCCAATTAGTTTTTCATATTTTTAGGTTCCTGTTGAGACAAGTGTTTCCGCCTTTTGTTTCTGTCTAAAAGTAGTTTGGTGGTGTGGGCAGAGACAAGTTGGGTTCTGGAAACATCATTCAATGCCTAGTCACCAAGGTGAGTGCCACTGGGCATGCTTACTTTTGGGCTAGTTCTCTACCTTGATCATTAAGTTCGTTTTGTTAGTGGGCTCTGACAATGTGGCTCTAAATGCTGCCAAATGGAAGAACTTTGAATTTATTTTCATGATTAGGCATAATGGTTAAGATCGTGAAGATGACTTCTCAAATTAATTGATCTGAGATTGACAATTTAGTTTCCCTGGGGTAGTAGATCTGTGGTGAATTGGTGATATGAGTACCATTTCCTTAGCATGTCTCTTCCTTAATACTTCTGAACATCAAGCTTCAAAAGTGAGATATAAACTTTCACCTTGATTCTTTGTTTTTGTGTTGCATATTTCTTTTGAACTATTCTCAGATTTTTATGCTTTTTGCGGTTATTTGTATGATGCTTCTAGAAACTTTTTGTGTAAATCATTTTAAAAATATCATTTTGTTTCTAATGAAAACAGATGGAATGGTTCTAACTCATGGTAGGAAGTTGGTTGCTTCATCACCTTTGGACTCAATTTCAGTAACTGGGTCAACATTAATTGATCGCTCAGAAGTGCCACAACCAATTCTTGGTGAAGATCAGAAAGAAAAATTACAGATTGATGAAATGAGGGGCAGTGCATACAAAACTGCAAGTAATTCTGTGGATCATCACTCAGAGTCCTGGTCAAGTTTGTCTGGACAACATGCATCATATAGTTTGGGAAGAACTATGGCTGGTTATAGTTGCACTCAGTGGGAGAGCAGTCTATTCTCAAGTTCATTATCTGATGTATTTGGTAGAAAGTGTAAGGCTCTTTTTCCAAATATGAGACTGTCACATTTTGAATTGTAATTTCCTTGTCATATTCTCAGTGAGGCTACATATGGCAGACCAAAGCATACATTTGAATTAGTTATAACTTACAATTCCTCGGCAAATTTTTATTCATGCCAATCAACACGGCACATAGTATTCCTTCAATTTCTTTGTCGCTATTTTTTTATCCTATCTCTTCATCCCTTGCACCTCATTATTTATTAAAATTTGAGAGTAATTATATGTTGTTTCTATAACTAGAGGACTGACAATACATTCTGCCAAATTATGCAGTAGGATTGGGGACTGATGTTCAATCTTATCAACCTGTTAAAACTGTTCGATCTCAGCAGAAGGAAGAAGAACAGTTTGGATCTCTTGAAGAAATTGAGGCACAGACTATCAGTGATCTTCTTCCTGCGGAAGATAGTCTGTTTTCTGGGGTGACTGATGAGTTGGGCCGTAATATTTCTGTATATAATCGTGATGATTTGGAAGATTTTGATATGTTTAGCAGTGTTGGTGGCATGGAATTGGAAGGGGATGAAAGCTCAATTGTGCGCCAACGGAAATGTGCTTTAATTGGAATGGCTGCCAATGGCAGAGGGTTTCTTAGTGGCTCAGTTGTTAATGGGCATCCTTCCAAATCAGTTTTTATCAGGGATATCAATAATAAAGCTGAAGATTCTGATCTGAAGGATCTTGTTGAGGTGCATGTTATTCCATACTCTTCTACAATTTACCTCAATCTGCTGAGTCAATGAACCTGTTTTATTTTACAAGCTTGTTTAACATTTACTTTTTATTCTCAGGGATATGGAGATAAAATGACAGCCCAAAGTGCCCGGGGATCACTTCCGCCGAGGTCTACGAAAGTTGACCTACATCATTCTTTTCAAAATGTACATCTTGGTTTTTAGCAGTGCCGTTATTGGTTTCCTTTGCGTGTTTGTTGCGGACTATTTTATTTATATAATTCTTCCTTTTGTCTTTGATTTTAACTTTGGGTTATTTGGCTTTGCTTCTATATCAGGAGAATCTACTGTGGAAGGATACAAACCAGGGCATTCTAGTGATTTACAACCTTGATCCTTCTGTTTCAGATGACGAGCTTCGCCACATTTTTGGTGCCTATGGAGAAATTAAACAAGTAAGAGGTTTAGTGGAACCATTTTGTTTCAAGTTTATAATGGGTAAAAGAAATTCCAATTTATAATTATTATGTGTTATTTGCAGGTCCACAAAGGCCCACACACTCATCAGAAATTTATTGAATATTGTGATGTTAGAGCTGCGGAAACAGCCCTTTCTGCATTAAATAGGACTGACGTTGCTGGGAAGCAGATCAAGCTTGAACTAGGCTATCCATTTGGATCTAAATGGTACTGTAAAATTACACTAGTGGCTCTATTTGGTAATGGTGCCCCAAGTGAAAATTGTTTTTTAGTTGGGCTTCTCAACCGTTCTTTATTCTATAAAAATATTCTTTGTGCTCGATGTCTTTTTGACTTTGTAGCTTTTATCTTTGTTATGACTTATATCTCAGTGGCAGCTTTTCCAAGATGACTTTTGATTTCACTCTCGATTCCTTATTTTACCTCTGTGTTGCTTAAAAACTGATCAGAATTCTTTTGCAGTTTGGAGCACGAGGAATGCAATCCATGTCAAAGCCCTGTTGATGATTTTTCCTCAAAGCGAATGGGTATGATACTTTTTTTCAGAGCCTTCATTGTGAATGAGCTCAAGTTGTTTCACATATCTCAAAAATTTTCTTTGTCCTTGTAATAAATCTTTGCCTGCAGTATTTTCTCCTGGTGTAATTCAATCCAGCAGCATGGATAATAGATCTACTCAGGTTTTACGTTCTGCTGTCCAGTCTCCTGTTGCTGCATTCATGGAGGCTCGTCAGGGTTCTAGTGTGCCTAACAACTTGCCATTTCCAGCAACATTTGCATCTGTTGGCAAACAAATCAACTTTCATGAAACAAATCACTCATTGGATGAAATGAAGTTTGGTGTGCAACACATGCTAAGTGTCCATCCTCATTCCCTCCCAGAGTATCATGACAGTTTGGCAAATGGTTTCGCATACAGCTCTTCAAGTGGGATTGGAGGCATGGCTAGCAGTGTCGGTTCGAAAATGACAGAAGGGATCAACAACAGAAACATTGGAGGCATGGGCTTAAATGGGCAACTCTTTGAGATTAGTGGAGGAGGTAAAGACAGATGATTATGATTTTCTCTGTGCTTCATTTTATGCACCTCTTTTAATCATTATTTCAGGAGGAAAGATATAGTGGGCCTAATGCCAATGTTAAAATGCATAATTATGCATTTCATGTATCTCCTTTATGCCCAATATCAGTTATGAAACATGACTTGCTCTAAAGTCGTTAGTGATTATACGCCAAATGGTATAATTCTATAGGAAACACAAAAAATATGAACTTAATATTATGTTTTATTAGTACTCGTTTGCAACCGATACATTTCCCTTGTTTACAATTCACATTTACTGCTGCATTTCTACTGACATAATCAGATATGCACGTGTGTTTGGGTGTTATTACTATTGGTATTGATATCTAGAATGCGAGGATGCAATCAACTTACAGGTTGATTGGCTTGGTAATATATTGATCTGCCTATTCAAATAAGAATTCACTGTGATGGCAAGGGGTAGATGGTTAGTAATGAAACGTGATACAGCAAGGCATGAAAGCAATCACTAAAAGAATATTGGAATTGTTTTTGGGTGCTCAGAATGAACTCTCTGTCATCTTTCTCATTTGATAATAACATTTGGTATTGACATTCAAGTTGATGCCCTCATTCTTATGTTGTTTTTGTTGTCACTGATTTTTTAATAAATGATACTTCTCTTTAGCTTTTGGATCTTCTGGAAATGGAAGTCTTACTCTTCCTGGGCATCAGTACATGTGGAACGGTGCCAACTCAAGCCAGCAGCATCATTCAAATCACATGATTTGGCAGAACTCATCAACATTTACTAATGGTGTTCATACTCATCAGTTTCCACGTATGACTGGATTTCCTAGAGCACCTCCTATGATGTTGAATGCGGCACATGCACAACACCATGTTGGATCTGCACCATCTGTGAATCCCTCCTTGTGGGACATGCGACATGCTTATTCAGGAGAGTCTCCTGAAGCTTCTAGTTTTCATCTGGGTTCTCTTGGAAGTTTAGGTTTTCCTGGTAGCTCTCCACCACATCCCATGGAAATTGCATCCCGCAGCATGTTCTCCCATGTTGGTGGAAATGGGCTGGACATGACTAAAAGCACTGGTCTGCACACTCAGCAGATTCGTCATATTTTCCCTGGGCGTAACCCAATGATTACAAGTCCAACCTCTTTTGATTCTTCTAATGAACGCATGAGAAATCTCTCCCACCGGAGAGTTGAATCAAATTCAAATAATTCAGATAAGAAGCAGTTCGAACTTGACATTGACCGTATTATACGTGGTGAAGATAACCGAACAACATTAATGATAAAAAATATTCCTAACAAGTAAGTAAAATCCTCCTGGCCTTATCAACCATTTCCTGTGTATATTAAGGATCTCCACAGCCTTTAAGTTATGCTATCTCTTGAAGTTTTGTCAAACTTGAGTCATGAATTCTCAACTGTTTTATGACTCTCAGTTAGGCGTTCTGATAAAGACCTGATAGTAATTATCTGTATGTACTGTGATACTGGATGGGAAGTTTCCTTTTCACCTCATTTCCCTCTCTAAAAGCATGGTTCATCCAGGGTTCTCTAATTCGTTAGTACCATTTGGAAATCATATTTCAGAAAAATCTAATTGCTTGAGACTATCATGGTCTTTTGGCGTGGTATCCAATTTGACCGGGTTTACATCGAAGTCCTTTTACTACAGAAGGGTGATAGTAAAGTACTAAAGTTTCCATAAAAGGATCATTTTGTGGTCACCAATTATTCAGACGTCTAATTACTGATTTTGGACATTCTGCTACTCTGCTCTTTGGCCTCCCTTATAAATTATAATTTCCATCTGTTGACTTTTGGTTTGTGTAGATACACATCCAAGATGCTACTGGCTGCAATTGATGAGCATTGTCGAGGAACTTACGATTTTCTTTATCTTCCAATTGACTTCAAGGCAAGTAACTTTTTGGGGGATCAACCTTCCTCACTTTGGTGTCTCTTTCTTGTTTTTTCTTCAATTTTTGGTGAAGTTGTTCAGGTGGTCTGGGCTATTGCTGCTACTCATTTAATGCCCTTCATGCACACTTATATATACTTATTAACCATCATTATCCAATTTATTCAACTGACAAATATTGATTAAACAGAATAAGTGTAACGTGGGATATGCATTTGTGAACATGATTGATCCTCAACAGATCATTCCATTTTACAAGGTACGGTTGAGGCTTTAGTCAATTGAATTGTTCCATTTAATTCCTTTCTGTGACAAAATATCGTATCGTCTTTCCATCTTTGTCCATTCCGAACACAAAGTTAACATGATAAGAAAATCTCTTTTTCAGGCTTTTAATGGCAAAAAGTGGGAGAAGTTTAACAGTGAGAAGGTGGCATCTCTTGCTTATGCTAGGATTCAAGGGAAAGCTGCTCTTATTGCCCATTTCCAGAACTCAAGCTTGATGAACGAGGACAAACGCTGTCGCCCAATACTCTTCCATACAGATGGTCCAAATGCTGGTGATCCTGTAAGATGTTTGCAGTTTCCTTCTGATAATTTCAAAGAATTTCCTTCGTGAATCTGGTTTTTCATGCCATTTACATTTCTTCATAATTTACTGAAGCAAAATTGTCTCTGCCACGCAGGAGCCTTTCCCTATGGGTGCAAATGTTAGACCAAGATTGGGTAAGCCTCGAACAAATGGCAGTGAGGAGAACCACCCTTCAACATTGACCGGTGGGGAGGACTCTTCCAATGCGACAGACTCATCATCAGGTGGCGATTGAGCAATCTGCTCTCCACCTGACACTAACTATATAAACCTCTACAGCATTGAAAAAATGCATCCACCCCGACTATATCTCTGGGTGGCCTGACAAATCTGTTTTTGGCTATAGAGAAGCAAATTTTGATGAATCACATTTGGAGCCAAGTGAGTTGCTTCCAGGTCTTTTTTATTCCTCAAGAAGTTCTGCTACCTTTTTTCCACTTATGAGTGTAGAGAAAATGGCTTAATGAAGGCTGAAAGTTTTGGATTGTCATGACTGAACAGAATTATGTACAGAAGTTCTCTCCAACTATGCATGACTTGATCGGTGATTGATCTGCACTTCGGTTTCAATTTTGTATCTTATTTCTTCCTTTTTTGGCCTCTTACTATGATTTTTCGAGTCATTTGCTGGTTCTGTTTCTGATCCTACGCCTGGATGCCCTTTCTCAAGGAAGAACAGCAATACATTTTCATTGTAACATCCCGGTTGTAGAAATTTTTGAAGTGCTCATATGCTGTCAATGAAATAACGTTTCTTGCCATTATTTTATTCTCATTCCTTGTCAATGCTCATACTTCACAGCTTTACTCTGTTTGCTTGATGTTAAGCTAATAAAACCCATCTTGCTTCTAGCCATTGCCATCCTTAACTAAAGAAAAGTTACCATTTTTGGACTTTATATGTGATGTGTATGAATCCGTTTACTATTATTAGCCATTTTAGTATGATCGAAGGCCCAAAGACATTGTCCTAACAAATCCTTCTTTGTTATTGTGTTGGGTTATGCTCTGGATATTTGATGTATGAACTTATGTGATTCTTATAAAAGGCCTTTAAAAATGATTAGATTACAGTCAGAAGACAGATTTCCATGAACTTGTTTTGTATTTTTCCACCAAACTAATCAAGCCAGCTCTGTTTCTGACATGGTCATGTACTTACTCTTTGGAGAAACAAAAGTTGTTGAATGTTTTGAGACATTCTGAATATCAAATTGCAAAATATGTGATCTTATATTTTTGAGTTATTTGAAACAACTTCTTGAGTAAGGTTGCATATCACTAAAATTTTCTAAACTTTTTGTCTTAGCAAAAGTTCTACGGAGTATTGTTGTTATTATTGATGTTACAATCTTACCCGCTTGGCACGCCTGTGAAGTGGTGCGCTAGTTGAACCTTCGAAGAGGTGTGCTCGCTTGACCCGCCTACGGAGTTTTCTTGAATTCATAAAAAAAATCATAAACAACTATGACATAAATTTCACTAGAATATTAATTTATTAAAATAAATTTCGAGAATAAATAAAAATAATATTTTTTATTCTCTTAATTATGTCATATAATACAAATTAAAAACTAGTAATTGGCAAATATTATAATATAATATAATAATTAATAATATTATTAGTAGTCATTTCCATTCCTTAACGTGATTATTCTACATTAGTGTTTCAAAAGCTCGTCCATTCCCCCATTTTCTGGCGGTCGCCGAGAAGCAGGCAAACCGCAACGAAAGGCGTGCACTGTACAAAACCTTACACACACACACACACGCTCACTCACGCGCGACACAAGACTAAAGAAAGAGCCATAATGAGTATGACTCCTCCACTCCTCAAGAAGCCCAAACCGGAGCCTAACGACGGCGGCGGCGACGGCCATGAGCCAACGGATAAACCGAAGTCGGTGCCCAAAGACGAGACTAAAGAAGGAGGCCAAACTGACGATGACGACGGGGAAGTTCCAGAGGAGGCTGTCGTCGCCTTGATCGAGCACCGTACTCGTGAAGTTGAACATCTTAAGCGACGAATCACGTATTACAAATCTCAGGTTATCTGAGTGTTTATTTCGTCTATTTCATTGTTCGTTACTAGTAAAATCGTTATTTACCGCGCTAATGCCGTGCATTTGTGTTTCTAATTCGCCCAATTTTGATTTCGTCTGTTTCTTGAAGTGGGAGGTTAGGACTTCTTATTTCTGAATTGGACTTTCATTTTTTAGTGGTTATTTGGGACATTTCATATGCCTAAAGGCTTTTATGTTGCTTATAAAATTTATATGTAGGAGTTAGTTTGCACTACATCTGAAAGCGGCGGTGCTAATCACTTGAGTAATGCAGCTTGCCGAAGCGGAGAAGAAGTTGAGTGATTCACAATTGCAATTGGCTCGTATACGTACTAGAAACAAGGGTGTGCCATCTGAGAAAGCTTCTTCAGGGAATGCATCTACAAGTATTAGGGTGGAAAATGCATCGAACAGCCCCATACGTGTTAGTGATGGCCCCAAAAGGAACCAGCCTCAATCCAGAACTGAGCTTGTTATTCCTTCTGTTGAACCAAAATATTCAAACCCTGTGAAATCGTTTGGGTCACCTGCAAAAGTTCCCATTGGATCTAATTCTCATCCAAGTCCGTCTACCCAGCCCAGAACCTTTGCAAAAGTAAAATTGGAAAATGATGGCAGAAATTCTTCTGATGTTGAAGTTTTGGAGGTCCAGGATAGAGGAAGAAAACGGAATTTGGGTAAAGCAGTTCAACTTTTGATGATCTGTGTGCTTTTATTACTTTATCTAAGATAGCATTTCGAGTCACTTTGCCATATTACTTACTTTCAAGGTCTGGATTAGATGTTTCTGGGATTTAGTGAATGCTTATGTATGTTTCAGAACAGCAAGAACACAAGGAATTGATTCCTTTGGTGTGTAGTAGCTCTTCCCCATGCACAATCCGTTGCCATGCAAGCAATCACATCGCAAGTCAGCACAAGAGGAAGCTGAGAAGTATCGCTTTATGTCCAACAAATTATGAACTTTTTGTTACAAGGTGTTGAACCTGATCACTTGGTTACGGGGGAAAAAATTCTTAAATTAAATGGCTTATGTGATGAAAATACAGGACATAAATGGATAGCATGTTGACAAAAATGCTTCTTCCGCTTATCCTTGAGATGATAATGATATGGATTACTTATGTTCCTTTATAAAAAACATAGTTTTTGTTGTCTGCTGATAGATTGGAATTGGTGGTACCTTCTGCTAAGCTGGAGAATAGTATTAAAATGGATCATTTCTGTTATTCTTCAGATGCAAACAAATGGACAATTCCCATTAGATTTGCATCCAATTGTCTTAGATGTGATAGTATTAAGGTGTTAGGAAATGGTCAGAAGGTAGGGTAGATTCAATTGGCCGCTGACACAACCTATGACATACAATTATTAATGAAGTAGTTGAATATGTATATTGTCAGTTTCTGTACAAATTTGACCATTATGCTAAGGAGATTGCTGTTTTAAACTTGTGCAAATATGCGAACACACACAGAAGGAACTTTGTAGAACTGTTCTCCTTCGGTAATTTAATATGTCTGACTTCTCTCATATTTTTGATACATGCAGTTCTTTGGATGGAATGGTCAACTTATGGCAAATTCAATGTCGGGGGTAGGTCTAAACTGTTGTTAAATTTAAGACAATACTCTTGGAATTTTGTATTGTATTTACTTATTGTTTACCTACTATGTGAAGTGGATATTTATTGGTTGGATCTGAACAAAAATGTCTGACACTATTTGACAAGTTCAGTGGTTAAACTATATTCTCTTTCAGAAAAAGACATTGCACAAATGCAAGAAGAAAGGTGCTACTTAAGTTTTTAGCCAGTGAAAATTCTATTTACCTGATAACTTTGGATCACCTGGATAAAATATAAATATTGGGTTGACATAGCTTTTTAGAAATCTATTGATAGCCTTTGCTACCATATTGAACTATATTACTTACGAAGGTTTTGTCTAAGGGGCATCTAAATATGTTTTAATTATGAGTCATCACCAACGGTGGAACTTTACAATGTTTATGCTGAATTGAGCAGTCTTTGTACAACTTCATCTCTTTTATCTCTGTTTTTTGAGTGTCCTATTTTTGATGCTGAGTATTAATAGCATTTAATTTCACTTAATGGGCTTTTAATTTGTGATGTGGGGTTGCCTATCTTGCACTGTAAGTTTATTCAATTTCTTCTTCTTTGAATTGTAGATCAAGTGCCTCCATGATTAGTTCCACAGATTGCATGTCTCAAAAGCATAGGTGGCCAGAAGATATAGCTTGGCATCCACTTGGACATAGTCTATTTTCTGTTTATACGGCAGATGGTGCGGATTCTCAGATTTCAGTCCTGAATTTGAATAAAGCACAGGGGGTATGGATCAGGATTAACATGTATTTCTGCATAATTTGCTGGCACTGTTATAGATTTAAATCAGAAGACGTACTTTGTCATTAAGGTTGTAGCAGTTGACGTATCTTGTGTCAGTCCAGTGATGGCTACATAAACATTGAACTTCCTTTTCTAAAAGCACAATTCATCGTTTTGTTAAACAAGGTCTGATACCTAATTTCACATTTGCAGAGAGCCCGTGTAACATTCTTAGACAAGAAGCCTCATGTTAAGGGCATCATCAACAGCATCATATTTTTGCCATGGGAAAACTCCTCCTTTGTCACTGGTGGTAGTGATCATGCTGTTGTACTTTGGAATGAGACAGATGGAGAGAACTCATGGAATCCAAGGGTGTTACATAGGGATCAACATTCTTCTGCTGTCATGGGAGTTGCTGGGATGCATCAAAAGCAGGTTATATTGTCTGCTGGGTCTGACAAGAGGATCATTGGGTTTGATGCTCATGCACGAAAAGCGAATTTCAAGCATCAGTTAGATAGTAAATGCATGAGTGTTCTGCCAAATCCATGTGACCAGAACCTATTCATGGTTCAGACAGGGTAAGAAACATTTAATTTTTTGGACCTGTTTCTTGCCAGCTAAATCTGCTGGTTATAACTTTCCTTCCTGAATCGACCTATAAATATATTGAACTGAATTTGTCATCACATTTACATACTACTGCTCTGGCATTTCTATTGTCAATATTGCATATGACCAGAAACTCTTCAAACATGGAAGACAAATGTGATTGTTGTTTTTCCAAATATAACATTGTTGTGGAAGGATATTTGATTGGAAATATGTTAGGCCTCCTATTAAGAACGTTTATTCTAGAAGGGTTAGACAAGGGGTAACCAAGTAAAAGGTTACTCCATTCGGTTAAGGAGGTGCATGAGAGAGGGGAAGGGGAGAGTTAGTTATAGTACGGATGATAGCAATAGATGGGGAATAAATACTGTAATGATTGGGTGAGGAGGGCAGTCATTCTAGAAGAAATATACTTGAGCCATAGGCTGGAGAGAGCAGCAACTCTCGAAATAGGCTGCATTCTATACTGTAATTTGACAGATTTGTCATTTACTTAATACTATCCAGTAAGAAATCTCTCGGTTATTGAGAGTTCTATCACTGGTATCAGAGCATCGATCATCGTAATGGCTGCTAAGAAAGGAGAAAATAGAATGGATGGATTCGAGAAGGAGATGGAAAGCTTACGGGAGCATATTGAGCGTATGAGGGAGGAAAGGAGGCTGGAGAAGGAAGCACTGCATCAAAGTTGGGAACAGTCCCAGCTTGAGATGAAGGAGTTGAGGGAGATGATGAAGCAGTGGATGAGCCAGCGCGAAGCCACGAAGAGTGGCGAGGAGGTAGGCAACCGGAGCCAAGAAGTAGACCCGGGTGGGAACAAAGGGAAAGGCCCAATGGAGCCGGGTGGTAGCTCAGGCCCAACGGCAGGGGGGGTACCGAATAAAGGCCTCCGGTGTCCCCAACCCGAAGACATGGGTTGGAATGTTGGTTCTAGGGATGACATTGGTCGTAAGGCAACAGACCAAGATTTGTCTCACGGCTGGCCGCAGCCAGGGCGGGAAGGTCGACCACCGGACGGAGGATGGAGGGATTTCTCTGACGAACTGCCACCGGGTTTCGCAAGGCAAGGGGATCCACGGCGGGATTGTCGCACTAGACGAGTGGAAATGCCGGTGTTTGATGGAGAGGACCCCGATGGGTGGATTTACCGGGTTGAGCGATTTTTTGCGGTGGGACGTTTTAATGAGGCAGAGAAAATGGAGTTGGTATCGTTGAGCATGGAGAAGAAGGCTTTAGCGTGGTTCCGATGGGTGGAAGGGCGCCGACCGATTAGGACGTGGGAGGAGTGTAAACGCCTGCTCGTGGAGAAGTTCCGACCTGTACAGGAGGGCACCCCATGTCAACGCCTCCTTGCCATCCGGCAGACAGGTACGGTTGACGATTATATATGCAGGTTCGAAGAACTGGCAGCCCCTTTGTCGGAGTTGCCGGATGAAGTCTTGGAGAGCTCCTTCTTGAATGGACTGTCGAAGGATATCAGGCTGGAGCTATTGATTGTGAATCCTCGAAGCTTGGGGCGGATGATGACTCTGGCTCAACAGATCGAGGAGAAGAATAAGGTAGTTGGGCGAGATAAAGGCTATAGACCTCTGCATGGCACTAGAACGGGTGGGTCCAGTGGGCACCGAATGGGGGAGATAGTGGGCGACAGCATAAAGACAGAAGTCAAGGCAGGGAAAGTAGTGGCCACCGACAGAACACGTGAAGGCTTTAAACGATTATCAATTGGGGAGATAGAGGAAAAGAGGAGACGTGGATTATGCTTCAAATGTGATGAGAAATATTCGCCGGGCCACCGATGCAAGAGGGTTGACCTGAAAGTGCTCACTGTCTTGGATGAAGAATTAGAAGCAAGTACCGAGGAGAGTGTTGAAGATGAGGAAGAACCAGAGGGAGAGTTACAACAGGTAGAACTCTCAGTCGGGTCAGCTGTGGGATTGACATCACCGAAGACAATGAAGGTTGGGGGCATGCTTGAAGGGGAATCTGTAGTGATTCTTATAGACAGTGGAGCAACCCACAATTTTGTATCGGAAGAGCTGGCACGGAAGAGGAATTACAGATGGGTTGACACGGATCAATATACAGTCGCGATGGGAAATGGAGAAAAGGTGTTGGGAGCTGGTATGTACAGAAATCTAAAATTACAGATTCAGGAACTAGAGATATGTGAGGACTTTTTACCAATGAGGTTGGGAAGCATAGATGTGATATTGGGTATCAAATGGTTAAGGACTCTTGGGGATGTGTGGACTAATTGGTGTACCTTGACGATGAAGATCAGAATGAAGGGAAGGGAATTCATTATACAGGGAGATCCAACACTTTCAAAGTCATTGGTCAGTGCCAAATCCCTCGGCAAGGACCTTAAGGAAGGAGATTTGATATGCTGGTTACAAAGGGCAGAACAGGAGGAAGAAACAACCACCAGTGTGCAGGTGCAAGATTTGGAGATCAGTAAGGTTTTGGAAGAATATGAGGAAGTGTTTCAATTACCACAGTCATTACCACCCGAAAGAGGAAGGGAGCATCACATTCACTTGATTCCTGGAGAAGGGCCAGTCCGGGTCAGACCCTACAAATATCCTCATTTTCAAAAAAATGAGATTGAGAAGATGGTCAAAGAAATGCTAGACTCCGGACTAATTCAGAACAGCACTTCCCCATACGCAAGTCCAGTTCTGTTGGTAAAGAAGAAAGACGGAGGGTGGCGATTTTGTGTGGACTACCGAGCCCTAAATAAGGTGACCATCTGTGACAAATTTCCGATACCCATAATAGAAGAGCTGATGGATGAGCTGAATGGGGCAACAATCTTCTCTAAAATAGACTTGAAGTCTGGTTATCACCAGATACGGATGAGAGGGGAAGACATTGAGAAGACGGCTTTTCGAACTCATGAGGGACACTATGAGTTTGTTGTTATGCCTTTCGGTTTAACAAACGCGCCAGCGACATTCCAAGCTTTGATGAATCAGATTTTTAAACCTTACCTCCGGAAATTTATCCTAGTATTCTTCGACGATATCCTAGTTTACAGCAAGAGCAAGGAGGAGCACCTTATGCATCTTAAGGTAACCTTACATATCTTAAAGGACCAACAGCTCTATGCTAACTATAAGAAGTGTGTATTTGGGCAACCGAACTTGGAGTACTTGGGGCATATTGTATCCAAGCATGGAGTGGCAGCAGATAAGTCCAAGGTGGAAGCAATGCTCAAGTGGCCGAAACCCAACACATTGAAGGAGTTAAGAGGATTTTTAGGGTTGACTGGCTACTATAGGAAGTTTGTGAGGGGGTACAGCCATATAGCAGGTCCACTGAATCATTTGCTTAAGAAAAATAACTTCCAGTGGACAGCAGAAGCGGAGAAGGCATTTGACCATCTTAAAAAGGCTATGACCACCTTACCGGTGCTAGCCTTACCTGATTTCAAGTTACCTTTCATTTTAGAAACGGATGCTTCAGCTGTGGGAGTGGGGGCTGTGTTGATGCAGAATAATAGGCCCCTCGCATATTTCAGTCAGTCATTATCGGCTACAAGGAAGGGACAATCAGCTTATGAACGAGAACTCTTGGCCATTGTGTTGGCAGTTAAAAAATGGAGATCCTACCTCCTGGGCCACAAGTTTGTCATTCGCACTGATCAAAAGCCCTTGAAATTTCTGTTAGAGCAAAGAGAGATCCATCCCGATTATCAGAGGTGGATTACTAAACTGTTGGGCTTCGATTTCACCATTGAATACAAACCAGGAAGAGAAAATAAGGTGGCAGACGCTCTATCAAGGATAAAGGTCCAGGCTGAGTTGCAAACTATAATGACTTATAAAATCATCGACATGGAGGAGATTTTGCAGGAGATAGAAGAGGACAGCAAGCTCAAGGAGTTGAGAGAGGCTGTCAACAAAGATCCAGGCTTCAAGCCTCCTTACACGGTGAAGCAAGGGAGACTCTATTACAAAGACAGACTAGTCATTTCCCACTCTTCTGTTTTCATACCCAAGATTTTGAAGGAGGGTCATGAGAGCCACTTGGGAGGACATGGGGGACCATTGAAGACATATAAGAGAATCTCTAGTGAGTTGTATTGGGAAGGGATGAAGAAGGAAATTTATCGGTTTGTGGCTGCTTGCTTAGTATGTCAACAGAACAAATATTTAACCTTGTCACCAGCCGGATTACTACAGCCCTTGGAGATTCCAAATCAGGTTTGGGATGAGCTAACTATGGATTTTATAGAAGGACTTCCTAAGTCTTTGGGGTACACATCGATATTGGTAGTGGTAGATAGGCTTAGTAAATATGCTCATTTTTTACCACTCAAGCATCCATACACCGCACAGTCCATAGCTGAAGTGTTCATCAAAGAAATTGTGAAGTTGCATGGATTCCCTAGATCTGTGATTTCTGATAGAGATAAGGTTTTCATGAGCAAGTTTTGGGGAGAATTATTCAAGGTGCATGGGACAACTCTGAAATTTAGTTCAGCCTATCATCCTCAAACGGATGGAGCTACTGAAGTAGTGAATCGTTCAGTGGAGGCCTATTTAAGGTGTTTGGCAGGAGAGATCCCAAAACAGTGGGCGAAATGGATAGGGTGGGCAGAGTATTGTTATAATACCTCTTATCATACGGCTCTTCACACTACACCTTTTAAGGTTTTGTATGGAAGGGATCCACCCCCTATTTTTCAGTTGGGATCGAGGGTGTCCAGAATGGTTACAATTGATGTGTTATTACAGCAGAGGGACCATTACTTGGGAAAGATTAAGAAACATTTGGCAAAGGCCCAAGGTGATATGAAAGGTAGAGCAGATAAACATAGAAGGGAAGTGCATTTCAATGTGGGAGACAAAGTTTGGTTGAAACTAGCCCCTTACCGACAGCTAACTGTTATGAAAAGAGCCAATGAAAAGTTAGCCCCTAAGTATTTTGGTCCGTTTCAGGTGTTAAGGAAGATTGGGGAAGTAGCATACGAATTGCAACTTCCAGAAACAGCCAGGATCCACCCAATTTTTCACGTCTCCCAGTTGAAGGCAGTAGTGGGCGAAGACACTGATCACCTTGAGTTACCTGACAAGTGGACAGAACACCAGGAGTTATCAATGCAGCCAGAGGAAGTCTTAGCAATCAGGCCACGAGGAGGGACCAAGGGTCTAGAGGTTTTGATCAAGTGGAAAGGATGGGCAACATCAGAAGCTACTTGGGAGCTCTTCGATGATATAGTGGAACTATTTCCGGCCTTCCACCTTGAGGACAAGGTGCAGCTTATGGGGGGGAGCAATGTTAGGCCTCCTATTAAGAACGTTTATTCTAGAAGGGTTAGACAAGGGGTAACCAAGTAAAAGGTTACTCCATTCGGTTAAGGAGGTGCATGAGAGAGGGGAAGGGGAGAGTTAGTTATAGTACGGATGATAGCAATAGATGGGGAATAAATACTGTAATGATTGGGTGAGGAGGGCAGTCATTCTAGAAGAAATATACTTGAGCCATAGGCTGGAGAGAGCAGCAACTCTCGAAATAGGCTGCATTCTATACTGTAATTTGACAGATTTGTCATTTACTTAATACTATCCAGTAAGAAATCTCTCGGTTATTGAGAGTTCTATCAGATTGCAGATGGTGGGTCCCAGCATGGATCAAAATGTTCCAAAAATCCTAGATCCACGTGCAAGGTTAATGATAAAAATCTAAAAAAACTAACGTTTTCTCTTTGGATATTGGATAAAGATATCAGGTTGACTAGTCCCCTGCTGCCACAATTAATTCAAGAAAACAGCTAAAGAATAAACCCCCCAGATAGGCTGTAGAACACACAACGGAATTAAACTAAGAAAAAACAAGTATGGATCAAAGCACCATTACATTCATTCCCTCAGAAAATACCATATTCAATGTGACTATTAAGCAATATTCATTGCAGACAATACCAAAAAGTTTCAATAGTGCAATACATCAAAGGCATCACACAGGCATACCTGGGCCTTCTTTTCTCTGGCTTTTCGTAATTTTTTTAATTCTTTTGCTCTTGCTTTCTTTTTGGCATCTTTTTCTGCCTGGATGACAAATAAGATCAATAATCACTCAAATAATTCAATGCGGTATCAAACCAACATCACATACTAATCTTTTAAGCGTGAAAACAAAATGCATGAAGGACACTAAATGGATATACAGAACATGCATTGACTATGCGACTGAGAAGAGATAGCACGAGAGAACAATGCTAATAAGATGAAAAGTCAATCTCAGATTGACAGGGTGCATTGCTCTTTAAGAATTCAATTTTTACTTGTTCAAAATACTTGACACTTCAAGAGAGTTACATTGAAGTAGAATATTAAATGTACATAATTTTTTCTTGAAAACTTACAATTCATAATTCGCCTATTTTCTTTACTTTAAAGGATCACAGTGAATTCACTAAAAAATCTTGCCTATTTTGCTGTACAAGCATAATGGAACTCAAAAACTGAAAAACTCAATGTTTATCTGGAACAGAAAGAAAACCACATTACTACAACGATAAATTAAGCATAACTAAATCATTCAAACTTCCAAATATAAAAGACGACAACAACAACAATAATAACACTCAGTGATAGTCTTGTTGAAACGCGAGGTCTGGAAAAGTCCAGATACACAGTTGCTCTACCTAGTAGAGAGGTTGTTTGTGAACCCACATGTAATGCAAAATAATGATAATACAAAATATAAATAAATACGTATGAATAAAAATATAAAAATATGTAATATAATACATATTATAGTACATATAGAACATAGTAAAGATTAACAATAAAAGATAAAATAAATAAATAAATACACAAACCAGAAAAAAGACAAGTAAACTTCCACAAATAAAAGATAACCTTAAGAAATAAAGAAGGGATGCACAAGAATGTAATGACAAGAACAGAGAAACAAAAATAGGTAATAAATAAACAAATGGAAGTACCTGCTTGGCAGCTTGGGATTCCTCCATTTCTTTTGTCAATGCACTAGGAACTTTGGCAGCATGCCAATCCCATCTATTAAGATTTGCAGCCATAAAGCGTCGAAAAGTATTTCTCACTTCCTTATCATTAGCCAACATATAAGGGGTCCGTCCTCTTTCATCTTTGACACAAGGGTCCAATCCCTGTTCTAGGTGTTCCAGCACTTTATCAGCATCAGCAGACTGTGCTGCCTCATGTAAAGGAGTTGTTACTCCGACAACTTCACTATCACTTTCACTGGATACACATGCTTCAATGGATTGTTGGTGACCTTGAGAAGCTCCAGTAGTTTCCCAGCAATTAAAGTTGTCCATTGGTTCCTCTTTGCTGGAATATGGGCTTCCATCAATTATTGAGCTTACACTTGCCACTGTATCCTCTTTAATGTCTGATACATTTTCCTTCTGATCCACTTCATATGTTACTTGGGTCAATTGGCTATAAATCCGCCGGGCTTCTTTGTACGTAGGCCTCCGAACATTCAACGGTATATTACGAACAACACATTGTTGGCTAAAATGTTCTTTGCCTCCATCAAATAGCATTTGATAATTGTTTGAAGGTGCATAAACAAAAACACAAGAGGAAGCACAAAAATAGTCCTTCCATGTGGAAAGTAGTTCTTGAATGTCCTAAAACATTGATAATGGAATATCATTCAACCTTGTGAGCTAATGCACGGTTAAACAAGTTAAGAATTTTAATAATCCAACTGTTCACATTGAAAGAACTAGGAGAAACAAAAATTGGGATCAGGTCAATCATTTTGTTAAAAACAATAAATAGAGCCAATTACACAAGAACTTTGTTTGATATGTAAATTTTGCCGATTCGACATAGCATAATAGTTCATTCCCATAGAGCCCAATTATATTTTAGTACATGATCATCGAATGGAAAGTGCTGTAAGAAGTAGAAATAAGGAGATCAAATGAGTTCCTAAATGGCAGCTGATGACAGCATACCTTCTTCAAGGCAAGCTCATTGTATCGTCTAAGAGAAGCTCCAGCGGAATGTGCAGCTCTGCCACTCGAATCCTTTGATGACTGTTTCTTGCCAGCTTTGGCCCGTACAACATATCTATTCCAAAAGAACAAACCCCAATCTTTTCAAAACATAAAAATATATAGGTTGAATGGCTTGTCAGGCAGCAATTCAGTGTTTGATTGAACGAAAAAAGATTGCAACAAAGAGAAGTAAAATGAGTGACCTGTGGAATGTTTTATGAGCCACGACAGAATTACCATCAAAGACACAACCAGCAAAGTGCCCGCCACTCACAAGCAACATAACTCTCAAATGGCTGTTACCCTTGGGTTCATTGATAAAAAATTTGAGCCTCTCAACCACTTCACTCTCACTCAGACACTGCGTCAATCCACCATAGTCAGCTGGGATTGCTTGAGAAGATACACTCTCATATTCATTCAGAAACAAACACTTCCAAACCGAAATCCTCTCTCCCGTCTTCAGGCGAATAAATAACTTCTGCTTAACATTGTCAACTGAACATTTAATACGATGCCCTGCCTTTTCAGCTTCATCTTCGGAACCTGATATACTGGATATGTCAAAATCCTTGAAAGAATCACAAGTTAATTCATCAAAATCCTCCTCCTTTACAGCATCTTTCCCCGCAATGCTTAACTTCACCTGCAATGTTTAAATTTGTGAAAAGACTTTCATACGGTTATGAATTTAAAGGAACTCGTAGTGGAGCATAGAAAAATTACATTAATGCGATGAATATCGGATTTGAAGTGGGAGCGCTGGTCAAGAAGAGTCTCGAATTCAGACTTGCAGGTATTGCATGTCCATCGAGGTGGCGCCGAACCGCTACTCTTCTCTTCTTTGACGTTGGTCTCCACTACCTCTAGGGTTTCAACATCTACCCAATTCTCAGAGTCTTCGAAGGTACCGGAGACAACGCGACATGCATCGAAGAAGTTAGCGGGCACGTCGAAGATGGAACGATATCGTTTCTCTTGCTGATTTGGAACTGTGTCCTTGGCCATTGTGTGGCCGACGGTCTCTCTCTGTTGTTCTTGTCCGCCGGGATTCTCTCTATACGGCTGGCCTATACTACTTTCTTGGTACGACGTCCATCAATCAAATTTTGGTCCTGCAAAACGAGGTCGTCTTCAGTTTCCAAATTGAGTAGTGCCAATTTTGACATGTTTCGGTGTTCTTCTAATGTTTTTATTTCGTAACCGGTGAGAGCTAAAAAGTTTGCTTCCGTTTTTCTTTCATTTTTTGTGGACGTTTTTTTTTTAAAAAATAAGTAAAATGTGTTTGACTTGTTCAGTTTTTTTTTTGTGCAAAGGAAAAGAAAAAGGCAAAAGAACAAAGGGATCTAGCCCCTTTCAAATGTAACGCCTATAGCATCACCAAGAACAGCTGCATCCACAAAAGCAGGAAGAGTAACCCAAAATTGAAAAGATTCCCGTCCATGGCTACCTTGCTTAGCAAGAAGATCAGCCACACTATTCCCTTCCCGAAGAATATGTTCGCAACTAATAATTCAGTCCCAATCCAAAATAGCTCTGATATCACCAATTAAATTACCGTGGGGATGAAAATTCTAATCTGTAATTTTCAAGCACCGGAGAGCTTCTAATGAGTCCGAAAACAAACAAATATTTCTATAATTATGATTCCAAGCAACAAGTAGACCAGTACGAATGGCTAATAACTCTGCAC
>JANKOE010000006.1:64553000-64563206 GCA_026284465.1 Erythroxylum citrifolium
CAAAAAAAATGTTTGAATGTTAATCTCTCGATAAACTTTGATTGTCAACCAAAGGGTAAAGAGATCATCATTTATTACCTCATAATTATTATTATCAAAATTGTTGACGGTAAGAATATATATATTTACAAAAGTTATAATAAATTAAAGTAAAGAGCCTCTAATATAAATTGAATAATGAACTTTTGGAGTCCGGATCTTCTGTCCAATATTATGGTGTTTTATTTTATCCCATAAATTTCAGTCTTTTATTTATGCGGATCTTATATGGGTCCCGCATAAATAAACGTAGGATTTGCATAAATAAATGGTTGAAATTTATAGGACAAAATAAGACACCAAAATATTAGACCCGTCCCGAAATTTGGACACGTAAAATTTGTATAGAAGAACATAAGACTTTGGTAAAAAATATAAAAGGATATGCACGAATCACTTTTTGCAATAGACGAAAAGCTTTTGATACAAATATGAAAAAGCTCAGAGATTTCATACTGATTTAACATAAAAGAGTACACTGAATGAACGATGAAGTTTTTGATATGCATCCTTGATGTGCCAACAGTTTAAAGTGTTATTCGAAACTTGCAGTGAACACTTCTTCAAGTTCACACCGAGGCCCATCCCTCTTTTTCTTTGGTCTTTCCTTCTTATTCTCTTCGCTCGTAAGTCTTACCATATACTCCACTTCTTTGATCTTCACGTGTTTAAAACCCTAGTTAAGCTCTTCCATGAGTGATTCCTAGCTTTTGCATGCCTGTTTAGGGAGGAAAGTTTGAGTAATTTCAATATTACACTTAACAACTTACAAGGTGGATCGAAGGCATGGGAAGAGGCCCTTTTCATCCGATGAACCGGAGACGAAAGAGGAAGATCGCATCTTCCCTGTCTACTCAGCTCGGTCTCAATATGACATGAACGTTATGGTTTCAGCCCTAGCTCAGGTTATCGGAAGCAACACCAATAACCCAGATCAGGTTTTGCAAGATTCATCATCTTCATCTACACCTACACAGCAATCCAACACCCCAGAGCCTGAACAGGCTCAACCCATCCAAGATCAAGGTATATAGTATTCATCCTGATTAGCGCTTGCAGTTATTAGTTAGCAGATCCAAGTTAGAACTTTTTTGTTTCAATAAACATCGTATGTCTGATGTGATAATGATTTGATGAACTAGCTACCTAACTTTTGTGTTCCAACTTTTGACTTCCTATTGTCGTTTATTTGAATTGCAGGTAACTATGGATACCAAAAGTGATGCTAATCGCAGTAATATGTAAAATACTGATTGTCTTCTACGTTTCTTTTTGTTTCCAAGTGCAACCCTAAGTTCATAGATCCCCTTTTAAATAGATCATCTTCCACCTTGGGCTTTGATCTAGGGTTACACTTACACTTCATTTCAAGCTCCCAAATGCCAAACCAACCTTAATGCTTTTGATTTTGTTCCACAATCTTTCTCTAGCCGTCTGTTCAATACTTCAAAGTGCAATCTTACGAGAAAAAAATAGAATGGAATATGGAAATCTTTCTCTAGCCTATATTTGTCGCTGACTACTAAAAAATCCATGTATTTCTTGGTTGATTCTTGAAGGGAATACAAGGAGAAGACATTATAGAGGAGTCAGGCAACGTCCATGGGGGAAATGGGCGGCAGAGATTCGAGATCCAAAGAAAGCTGCTCGTGTATGGCTTGGAACTTTCGACACAGCGGAGGCTGCAGCACTTGCTTATGATGAAGCTGCACTTAGGTTCAAAGGAAGCAAAGCCAAGCTCAACTTCCCTGAAAGAGTTCAAGGAAGAAGTGAATTAGGCTACTTGACCACTCGTCAGGATTTGCATGCACAAGGACCCGCGAATCCAATTGCTTCTCTCCCTCCTCCACAAGCATATGAACCATACGCTAATCTCTTTCAACATCAGCAGGTTTTCCCAGGTGGAGACTATGGAATGCACTATGCATTACCAGGTTCTTACAGTAGAGAACCGTTTCTGCAACGGACTTCATCAACATCATCTTCTTCTTCTTCGTCAAGGTCATCTCAACATCTGCCTTATCCACCGGAACTTGTAGGACTTCCATTTCATCCGTTTGGAAGTTCTTATCCTGGTTCTGATAATCCTATGAATAGTAGGAACTTTGATCCGAGAAACCCGGGATCATAATTTACGCAAAAACTTGTTGTGCTTCTCCTTTCAGTTGCTTTAATTTCCATACTCTCCATGTTTTCTTTTCCTTTGTGTTGCTTACTTGCATCCAAGTTGAACTTGTATCCCTGAAAAAGGGTTATTAAGTGCTATGTATTTCGTAATTTTGTTTATACGAAAAGGATTATCTCTTAGTAGTTCAGTTTTCGTCAAACGAACAACATCAAACTGAATGGTTTTCAAAGAAAACATGAAACTTATATGTAAATAAGTCATAAGAAGGAAATGATAATCTTAGAACAGATTACAAATTATCTTTTTCTTCCTATCGACAGCCATAGTATATCCAAGGTACGTAAACGTAACTCGACTATAAGCTAACCTCTTCTTCAGTCAGCTATACTATATCCAAATGTATAAGTCTGCTTATAAAGTAGCTCCCGTCTTCTTCGTTTCTACTTCCTCTCTGAGCAAAAACCGACCGAGGTGTGGTACCGCAACATCATATCTAGTCGTACGTTGTAGGAGGAGGCTATGTACTAGGTAAAAACATAACACCAAAGTCGCTGTCTTGCATGCATGCATGCTTATGCACACCATGTATACACCATTCATGTCGCGATTCGAAGGTAATGATCACACCGTCCATCCCTCCAGGCGTGGCGTCGTCGTTCTTCTAGTAAAGAAAGCTAAAGGGGTAGTCGAAAATGGAGAACTTGATACGTCTGTTGCTTTCAAACGATCATCTATATATAATATAGTACGTAAAAGACTCCATTTTCTGCAGAATACATTGAAACATTTGGTCAATAGACGCCTTGATCATGTGCTTCCATGGTGAATGAGACAGAACAGCAGACGGAACGCGTAGGGTTTGAGACATCAGATGTACAGTTCATGTGGAACTCGGACACTCGAAAGTATGCAAATTGTCATGGAATTCGGCGATAGCGGCCAAAAGTAGACAAAAGTAACGATGGAAAGCGTGCACTTGTTAGAAAGACAAAAGGTTGACTTACGTGTCGTTAGCGTTTGCTTCTTGTAGCAATTTTTGACACGTTTCGTATAAGTCATGAGTCAGATCTGATCTTATATTATATAGACTCGGACAAGTCTCCGGTCTGGTTTCTTCCACGTCTACCACACTTGGATCGTTTGAAAGAGTCGGGGGATAATTTTATATTATAAATAGTATGGTTTAATTTTTTTATTGTATCATATAAAATATATCTGATTCATTTATATGCTAAATCCTTCAAATTTCAGTTTAAGTATTTTGTTTTGTCTTATTTATTTAATAAAATAATTTATTAATTTCATATTTATTCATTTAACAATATGATATCGTTTTATTAATTTAATAAAACAAAGTTATTTTTGTTAACTAAACCAAGTTGTCTTTAATTAAGTCCGTCATAAAATTCGAGCCTCGGTTCAATTTAAAGATTAAAAAAGAGATAAGACTGCGTATTATTGAACTTTTCCAAATTCTAAGTATCAGCAAAATTTTTATTAAATTATTGTTGTTGTTGTTATTATTATTGTTATTGTAATTTTACCCTTATTATCACCGAGAGTACTCCAAATATTATTTAGACATCATCTAATATTATTTAATGAAAAAGATAGAAGGAAAGTTGGACTTTGCAGCTTATCAGTTATATTTTTTGTTTATTTTTTATTTTTCAGGTACTAGTAAATTTGGACATCATATCAGGTATATCATTTAGTTATATTTTATACTCTATATTTATTTATTTATTATTTATTATTTATTTATTGTAATTTTATTTACATAATAATTTATCCTACCAATTTTACTTATTTACTCTTTAACCTACATCAATTTTTTATTGTCACATTTGCATATGAGTTTATCAAAAACAATTTCTCTACTATGTAGGGGTAAGGCTGCGTATTATCAGACCTCTCTAAATTTCGCTTTATTGTGAAATTTTAGACTGGGTGTGATAATGACGACGACTAAATACTTGACCTACAATTAATAGTTTTTAGTGATTATTGTTGTTAAAAAAGAATTTTTTATTTGAAAAATATATAATTTTATAGACTATAGATGTTTAGCGGTAAGATTATTTCCTTGCGACCGGACCGACTCTCAATTTTACCTTTATGCACCAGAGTTTGCCATTAGTAACTAATTACATATTATTCATAGCTTTTCCCATTAGTGATAAATTTGAAGATATAATTATAATCTATAAAAGATGTAAATCAAGAAGGTATAATCTTACACATCAATGGACAATAGATTTGAAAGATATCTATACAAGACTTTATAATGTTTGAGTCAATATAAGAAAGGCATTGAATACAATGAACCATTGGAACTCTCTAAATAAAAATGTTCAAAAAAAAAAGTAGCATATGTAATGATTAGAGCCAACAAATCATTATCTAAAGTATCAATAACAGTTCTTTCACTAATAATCACTATTTATAAGGACCACATCTTTTGTCCAATATCTTATTTTGTCTAATAAATTTTAATCATTTATTTATACGGATCTCGCATTCTTATGTGGGATCTATGCAGAACTCACATAAATGAATGGC
The DNA here is from genome assembly GCA_026284465.1 of Erythroxylum citrifolium. Taxonomy (NCBI): domain Eukaryota; kingdom Viridiplantae; phylum Streptophyta; class Magnoliopsida; order Malpighiales; family Erythroxylaceae; genus Erythroxylum; species Erythroxylum citrifolium. The sequence continues at coordinate 64,557,730 of JANKOE010000006.1, forward strand.
TGAGATTTATGGGATAAAATAAGACACTATAATATTGGACAAAAGATCCAGACTATATTTATAAGATCAAAAAAATATTATTTAATAATTTATTGTTTTTCAATCTTTTAGTAAAAGTCATGGAAATGTAATATAAACACAATAACCCTATTGGCTAAATTCCAAATCAGCATCATAACAAGGAGTACTTATGTTAGAAACAACACACTCGTGATTCATTTCTTTGTAACTTTCTCGGTGCTTTGACAATGTTTACATGTAACTTATTTAGAAGCTTCCTCGAAGGGGTCGGTCTTACTCGCATTTGACGTCATTCATTCCATTAATAATAATAATAATAATAAATATTATAGGCGTGTAAGGTATGGATGCTTTGAATTCCTTGGAACAATAGGAATGTCCACTTTTTTATACTATTGAATGGCTGAATTCAATTTCTGTATTATTGAATCCATAGTAAAGGACAAAAAAAAAAAAGTAGTAAGCAGTATTTCTGATATTGGAATCTAATCTTCCTGGGTAATTGTAATTGTCCCTTTTTATTACTTTTTACTATCTCATGCTTGCTTGATTAGAACTCGAATTTTTTGTTTAATATTATGACGTCTTATTTTATTTTATGAATTTTAGTTTTTTATTTATTTAAATTTTGTGTGAGTCTCACATAAATAAATGTGAGATCCATATAAATAAATGGTTAAAATTTACGAAACAAAATAAGACATCATTAGCTTTGGTTAACCAATCTAGAGAGATAAGCACGATTTCTTCTTTTATCTTTATTAAATCAGTGCTTTGGACTAGAAAAAAAGAAAATCTTGTCTGCTCGTGGTGAAATCTCCTGAGCGTGGTTTGGTCACATCGAATCACGAAAGCTGTGGGACGGGAGATGGTTCAGAGCCGAAAAGGCAGTCAAAACGGCGCCGCCCAATTCTGCAGATTTCTTGGAACTTCTTGTGTTCAAACTTTGCTGCCCTTTTGATGACTAAATTCAGATCTGATTTCATATTTGTTTAGCTTTGAAAGTTGACTTTCTTCTAAAATTAGTATGACAGCACTTTCACCTGGTACGTGGAGGTGGAGCTCTCCCTTTAAAAATTGGTTCGTGTAAGTTGAGGTTTCCAGGAACACAGAACAGTAATACTTCAATTCCAAACATCCATGTGTTCGATAACATTAAAAATTAGACTCAACTAGATGGTCAACGAACTTTTATGACCAAGTTATTTTTTAATATCATAAAAGTTGAAATTAATGTAAAAATTGGTGTTTCTGCTAAACCTAATTGGTGTTGGATTCAATTACTTTTGAATATGCCTGTAAGTTTCAAGTATAATAGTCATACAGGGAAAGCAGCTAAGTGAGACCAAAAAGGCCTGTTTGTGTCCTATCTATAAAGACAAAATCCATGTGAAGGGTATCCATGTGAAGGGTATCAAAACGTTATTTCAGGCCTTTTCTAATACAATTTTCCAAGAACTGCATTTTCAACATTCAGGTTGCAAGTCCCATCATAACGTTTGTAAATGATACGCAATTTAAGATGAAAGTGCTTGTGTTCGTGGCAGTCACAGTCAAAATTCACGTTATCAAACTTTCTTATGAGCTAATCAATTTACAGGAATTCTGTAGTCTCTTGGAAGTTTTTCTCCAAGCAAGAACCATAAACACTATTTCTAGCCTGCCCTGCCGTAATAATCTGAAGTTGGAATGTTATTCAGTGGTTATCATTATTAGTGACACCCATCCAGAACACAACTTCAGCAATGAAGACCACGGAAAGTTTGAACTAACAAGGAACATTACTTCTCTTTTCCCTAATTGATCCAGGCACAGGCAATCCCAGATGCATTGGAGTCACTAAACATTGATCCACATATCGAAATACAATTAAGAGAACAACAGTGTGAAAAGGAAGGACAAAAACTATAGTTGATATTTGAAATTTTCCTATCTAATTTACATCACTCGTATCATGCAGATCAAAAACGAATTTAAGAATTTTGGAAGGACACAGATGACACAAGTTATGGATTAGTAGCCCCCTCAACCTTCTTCTGATATGCTGCTTCTAAGCATTCTTTAGCTCTATGAACCTTTGACTGGAGATAAAAGCTTCCAGTTTGGGCATTCCGCTCAAACAATGTGTCATATTTCTACATGCAAAGAACAATCGATATTATGAGTACCCGATGAGAACATTTGGAATTATTCAGCACAACAGTAACCTTAAGAATTCAACTTGTTAAGTATGTGGAAATGGAATTATTCAGCACAACAGTAACCTTAAGAATTCAACTTGTTAAGTATGTGGAAAACAATCTTCCTTGCAAAGTTCATGCATCACTCTAATATTTAACTAATTGGTGTAATACCTTAAATAACAAAAACTTTTTGTTTTGAAGTCCTTTATAGGAATGTAGAACAAAATAACATCAAGTACTCTAACCTCTTATTGCATGAATGCGAAGTTCTATACAATATGAAAAGCCAATGGCTAGAAGGAACTTAACTTTTGACCCAACGCTATAAAAATTTGAAAAACATTTAAATAGCTGGGAGACTTAGTAATTAAGCTGAAACATCACATGATGCAACAATTCAAAGTTTAAAATGAATAAAATTTCACGCCTTTTTCTAGTTACACAAGGTGAGGGTATAATGAAAAGTATCATGTCCTACCAAGATATGAATCAGAAAGTAAGAATGCTTATACAAACCTTCACAATTTCTTCCCATGTTGAATTCTCAGAAATGCCTAAAATCTGCCTTGCCTCGGCTTCAGCCATGACTTTGCTCCCTCTCCTAAGATTCTGCACTGTCTCTTGAGCAACACCAGATTTTGAAGCATCTAGAATAGGATTCAAATTTGTATATCCAAATAAGAAATAAGGATTATGAATACAACTGAAAAGTGAACTCAGCAACATAGATGTGAACTCATACAACTATTAGAGTTCTATACAAAAAGAAAAAAAAAACAACCATATTATGTTCTGAATTTGGAAGGAAAACCATACTTGCAAGTGCTTGGCGGTATGCTTGCGCAAATCCTCTCAACAGGATTCCAGAGCCCATCAAAATTAAGTTTGCAAGAATTCTCGAAGCCTGGGAAAATTAATAAATAAAGTTAAATCCATAGTCTTCCAGCTCATTTAGTTGTTATTTCAATCAAGATGATAAACTTGAATCTCTTCTTTTCATATTCAGTCTTGTTATGCTTCTTTTTCTGGTTTAAAGTACAAAGACATTGCAAGTTTCAAAGATGGCATAAAATGAAAACAACTATTTTAAGCAGAGCTGCAGCACAGACTGCCTCTTCCCTTCCTAATCAATATGACAATTAAACCAGTTACATCCTTCCCATCAAAACAGCCCCTACCAATGAAGATAGGCAAAGACATATATGAATCCAAAACTCTCAAGTGTTGATATATAGATACTATCTGCCAGCAGTCAACTGTATTCACATGGCAATAAAAAAGTCTTCTATTACCATTTGGGAAAAGCATGTTGGAAGTGACACATCTAACTTGATTGGTTAACAGCACCATTTATATACCCTAATTTTATGCTAAGGGTGAAAATATTAATAAGATATAAAGTACAGCAGCTTTGTCCCAACAAAGCATTGCTATGTTTCTGCCACAACGAAAAAGAAAACAATTTAATGTCTAAACCATGCTTTATAAACTTAACTCCAAGGTTAACCAGTACGCAGCACAAGGTTTTGAAGTATCAAGAAACATTCATGCATCAGGATAATGAAGCCAAGGATAGAACAAGCTCCAAATTAAGAATTCACAACGGTATAGTGACTTAAAAGGCTTCCCCAAATTATCTAGTAGGTTTGAGAAACGACGTATCATAATTCTTTAACCCTATGATTCAACTTCATCTCTTTTATCTATACTTTAGAAAACCATGTACTGCACAATTGAGAATAAGCCTTGGTCTCAAAAGCAGTTCATAACATATAACAAGACTTTAATCCAAAACCGAACACAAACAAAATTGACAGCCATCAACATGCTATTCCACGACTTCATGCCCACCCTTGATTCAAAAGGGCAAGAAGTGTCGTGCAACTTCCAAGAAGCGAGCCCATTTGGTGTTCATTACAGAGCCAACTTTCCGCCGTAAAGGTAATAGAAAGTAAAAGCTCAGAATAATCATCACCAGCAAGGAAGTACATAACAATGCTCGAAACAAGAAGGGTCAAAGACCATACATACCATACTTAAGTCGTGGCAAGCAGTATTGAGCAAGCACAAACTCTGCTTCAGTGAATCTCAAAACCTACAACAGCACAGAATAAAGAATTAGAACAGGCCTCCATATATAAAGAAGATGGAGATATATGAAACGACAAACCTATAACATCAAAAGCAAAATCTACACATAAGGAGATTTTTAGGGGTTTTTCTTTTTTTGTTGTGCAGGAGAAACGAAAGGATTAATTAGGGTTTTTATTGTGCTACGCAAATTACTAACCGAGAATTAACTTTGAATTCAGCAAACAACCCAAATGAAACCTATAAGGTCGATAGAATGAAATATCACATGCACAAACAGCTTAAATAAGGAAAAGATATAGAAGTTAAAAGAGATTCTGAAAATTAGTGCAGACACACCCTAAAATCTCAGAGCACAAAATAATTTAATTATGGTGTGAGGGACGGCGGCCGGAGAAGTAACTCCGATCAGTTATAGCTCCAAGACGCGGTGGAGATGGAAAAACACAGTCGAGACAGATAGAGGAGGAGAACAGTTCCCTTCGGCCTCGGGACGTAATAAATTCAATTACGACGTCGTTGGCTTCCTTGACAAGAAACGTTTTGAACTCTATTATCATCTTCCCTTCCGCCGTCAACTTAAAAAAAATCAGCTTTTGATTAATTTTTATTGTAATTTTTATTTTTATTTTAATTAAAAAATAAAATATGTTTAATTAAAAATTTAATATAAAAATTAAAAATAATAATTTGTTTAGATAAAATAAGCTTTATATATTATTATGGGACACAAATTACTTCGCTAAATTAATTAAAAAGAAAATTCAATAAATTATATTCAAAGTTGCGTGCGCCTCGAAATTTTTTTAGCGTAGTGAGACTGCAAATGAGTTCTTTCGCTTTCTCATCCTCCAAGTTCCTTCTGTTAAAGTTGAATTAGTCGTTAGTCCAGCTGTTAGTCTGTTAGATAGTTAGCTTGATTTCTGCTAACAAGATTCCTGATTTGTAGGCAACACAACAAAGTTAGTTTTTCCATCTAGTTGTTAGCATATTTTAGGGATTTTACTTAACGTTCCAATTCTTTTTGTACTGCTATTTATAGCATTGATATCAGCAATAAAGGTTGATCGATTTTCTGAGTTGTGTTCTTTCTGTGAGTCTTTTATCTTTAACATTTGGTATCAGAGCCCTCTTGCAGGGTTTAGAAGTCGCAATCTTCTAATAGTGGAGAGTATTTTTTCA
>JANKOE010000006.1:64590432-64603830 GCA_026284465.1 Erythroxylum citrifolium
GTGTGTAATGTTTGATTTTGTTTGTCCTGTCTTGGGTGGCATCCATGTATCCTCCCAGGGGGTATTTGGGTGTTACACATTACATTTCATTATAAACCATTTCGTTCTATTCCATTCTATTTTATTAATTAACATAAAACCAAACAAACCCTAATGGAATTTAGCCTTGATTGTTATTGAAACTTTAAAAAAAATTAAATTTACTCAGTTTAACTTTGGCACATTTTAGAGTTGCAGTGTGATTTTTTATTTGTTTATATTAAATCAAATTTAACGAGTGGCACATAATTAATCGTTACCATCTCATCTTGGAGGATTGAATTACTTTCCGGTACTATTGACATTACCAACTATCACGTACAAGCTCTTAATGGGCATCAATGGTGGTTTACTTTCTGCTTGGCTATTTCAGACAACATTTTGCGGTCTGAGTACTTGAAATTGGTATTATATGTACACGTTTCTGGAGGTAGACAACTTTGGACCATGTTTCGACGCGGAGATATTTCAGAGTTTTGCTCTGTGTCGGCTTCGCGCTCAAAAAATAAAGATCCTCAAAAGCTGGTGTCTCCAAATGGGACCGTCTGGTTTTGGCTCTTTTACGCTTTCATGGAGTATGGGAGTTTCGACATAGCTGACTGTTACGGTCTGATCTAATTGTAATGTATAGGACTTAAATCTCATATTGATTAAATACAAAATTGATATGGCATTTATAAGAACTTTGTTGAAATATAAAGTGGGCGTTTGTCCTACATCGGATAAAGAGAGGAATGAAGATTAATATATAAGCCTAAGGAGCTACTCCACCTATCACCAATTGGTTTTAAGATGGAACCTCACTTGGGCTTATATGTGATCTAGCATTCCTTCTCGTGTGGGCCCGTAGGCCTATTGTAAATTCTAACAAAAGGTTTTTCCTGACAGACATAAGAACGTCTCTGCATCTAGTAACTCATTCCATCTTCTTCACTAAGATGTTAGAGTTGTGATTTGTAAGCCATTGTGTATAATTCTGCAGATATATGTGCCCTGAGACTGCACAAGGCATTTTTGTAAATTTTAAGGACTTGTACTACTACAATGGGAACAAGCTGCCTTTTGCTGCAGCTCAAATTGGTCAGGCTTATAGAAATGAGGTACAAGCCATTTCTTATCGAATTCGTTTCCATGTCAGTGCATTTATCTCAGTTTGTTCCATAGTTGGAGAAAATTTTCAATTTATCCTTTGTCTTCGGTGGTTAGTCCTTCGATTGTGCGTGATTACTCTTGATTAGGTCAGTCATGGATTTAACTCTTCAATCCAGGTTTACGAAGTAACAGAATCTCTTGAGCTCCATTTTTTTATACATTCATGTACTAACAAAAAGAATAAAGAGTAACCCTGTTGTAGGAACTCCTACACAGGACCGAAGAGGTCTTAGTCTTATTTGGATCTTATGAATCTCATTCCTCTTCCCAAAGGTCTAGTGCCCTCCCAAGGGAATTACAGGTGTCCGGCCAATTAGCAAGGATGATGCAGCTAGGTGAAGCAGTTTCAGGGGTTGATTTGATTAATCTCAACCTAATTTGCTCCTTCTACAAAAGAGGTGCTTTTGAGCAAATGGACTAATGTTGTAACTATTCTCACAATATCTTCATGGCGCATTACTTGGCAGGGAACAGTTATTAATGAAACATTAGGCTACTTCATTGAGAGAGTATACCTTGGCCTAACATATCTTGGCATTGACAAGGAACGATTGCGTTTCTGACAACACCTTGCAAATGAGATGACTCATTATGCAGCTGACTGTTGGGATGCTGAGATAGAGTGCTCTTATGGATGGATTGAGTGTGTTGGTATTGCCCTTGTGGCACATGAAAAATTTGCAGAACCCAAAGAAGTGGAGGTAACACTTAATATCACAATGATACAGATTACAATAGGTTCTTCTAACCCGAGATGACACTAATTTTGTTATCGATTATAGGAACTAGTTATTGCACCAGCGAAAAAAGAGCTTGGTCTTGCGTTCAAGAGCAATCAAAGGATGGTGGTTGAAGCATTGGAGGTAAAAATAAAAACCCATTACTTAAGTGTCTGCCAAAATCAAAGCAAAATGATTTTCTTCAAGCTTAATTCCCGTTTGTTTGCAGGCTATGAACGAAATTGAAGCTATGGAAATGAAAACTGCTCTGGATTAGATCGGGGAGGCGCAAATTCCGTGGCTGCACTCTTGAGAAAGATGTGACAATAAAGAAGAACATGGTGACTATCTCTAAGGAGAGAAGGAAAGAACATCAGAGAGTTTTCACACCATCTGTGATCGAGCCATATGTTGGGAAGCCCCACCCTCACTAGTCACTACAGTATGGTGATGCAAGTATCCATTAAAATGGAAAATCTTTCCCAAAGCAATCATAAATTTCTATAGATGGAGCAACAGTCCACAAAGGAAGCAACGATGATGGAGGAACCCTTTTAAGAAAGTAGATTTGTATACATACATATATAGCTAGCTCCGTCGTAGATGTTTAGCCTACGAGGAAGGAGCCTACCTACGACTAGGTTTGAGAGAGATGCGGTCTAGAGCGGGAGTTTTTAGTATGGCAAGTGATCGCCGCCCCCACCAGAGACAGAAACAGAGACAGGGACAGAACTAGAAGCAGCCACACTGTTGCGCTCTGCATGGCAAAGCTGACGAAGCTTGGTGGGCACATACCATATGGCAAGACGAGGATGAGCGTTGAAAATGGCGTCTATGTCCCAACCTTGGCGTGAAGCTATGGCCACAAGTGGCTTGTAACAAGCTTGCCGCCAGGCTCCAACATTCTCTCCCCTCTCTTTATATGCTCTCCTCAGTGCATTCGATGTCTCCTCGTCTAAACAATGGAGGGCGTAGCAGTGCACGTAGTGTCTCATTTTAGGCTTGTTTATGTAACTCGCTCCTGCTTTCTTCGCATATCTGAACACCTGATTTGTCACCTGCATCCAAATGTTAATTAGTAATAACCTTATTCAAAATCAAAACGTATTTTGGCTAACTCTATTTCAAAGTCATCCGGGGAGTGGTGAACAAGAGTCAGTCAAACAGCACATCAATGCCACAAAAACCCACTGTCCTCTGCTTATCAGAGCACGTACCAAGTCATGGTACGGACCGGCAAAACAGGGTAAAGTAACTCGTAAAGGAAGTAGGGACCAAATCGACAGACAGAGACCGTCAGTGCGTGACTTGTCATGTTCTCTTACAGAACAGCTGTCGAAACCCCGACCTTACAAGGTAGGGGCAGAGGCCAGAATCCATTGGCCCAATGTGGGTCCCAACCAAATCGAATGTGGGGTCCACGATTATTCACGAAATCAAACGGCCCTCATCTGATGCGGTGATGCTTACCTTAGTTGGGCATTTTTCTCCACGCTCCTTGGCGATGTTCTGGACTTGGATCAAGAAATCACGACACTGTTCATAAAGATGGAAGAGGTAATCAAGACCGTTCTTTTTGCCACGTGCCACCTCCCCAGGCTCCGTCACGATGAAAGGATGCTCCCGCTGTCTCTCACACCCGACGTCGCCACCAATAATATCATCACCGTCGTTTTCGTCGTCGTGATCAATGTCAACCACCTTCGTCTGACCCTTCCTCCGCCTCTGAGGCTTCTTGTTCCTCTCCACTGCATCCGCCACCACCTCCCACGTTCCTCCGCCCCCTCCGCCGCTCCCGGCCGCCTCCTTCTCTTGCTGCACGGGCTCCTCGGATAACCCTGATCTTCAAAGCATTTACATTAGAATAACAGTTTCTCTTAACCACGTAAGACCTTCATGAAAAGATGGGTGCTACCGAAATCAGTTACAGAAACAACTGATGAGTTTTTCCTTCTAATTACTAGGGTTAAGCAGAAGGTGCAAGCAAAAAAGCGAAGAAGAGAGGCGACACTAAAAACTAAAACTCTGAGAACAGACTCTTGTTATTTCTGTACCCAACAAAAAGAAAAGGCAACGAAAAGACATCAATTCTTTTTGTTGTTAACTACGTTACTTCATTTGCATAGGAACCCATGAGCAAGCGATGGAGTGTAGAAAAAGAGATGTATACTATTGAGGTAAAGAGAAAAAACCTCAATGAAACTAATTTTATCACCACAGTGGAGCATGGTAGAATATTAGCGAGTTAGGGACAAACCTTCTTGGGAAAGAGCATCAATAGCATTGGTAGTATCTCCCGAGAGAAGCTGTCTGCGTCGAGAATCCTCCTCCTCAACCCTCCTCCTCTCAGCTCTAACTGCAGCTTTAATACCGTACCTCTCTCCCACAAGAAGTTCCCACCTGAAAATCTGCGACAAACTGTTCATCATTTCGTCAAGCTCCTCGTCCTTCATGTCCAAAAGGGTACTCACAGTAAAACCCAACTCCGCTATTTTCGCTGCCGTGTAGTATCTTATTCCATATGCCTGAAACAACTCCTCAAGCCCACATAACTCCCTCGGCCTAACAGCGTACGCTACCGTATTCGCCGGTTGCGGAGGCGGAGCCGCCACCGCCTCCAGAATCCGATTGCTAGGTGGCACAGCCGTTCGTGGGTCCCACTTGAACAAGCTCGCTGTGAATGCCTCCGGATCCATAAGTCTTCTTGCTTTCTACGAAAACTAGGCTTCGCTCTGCGGAAGTGACGAGTTCGCTATGTAAAGACAAAGCGACTTTTTGTGCTCATATTGTATACCGAAAATACCCTTTGCATGGTCAGAATTTTGTAGTTTCTTTATCGGGAAGCTAACTGAATCAGATGTTATGATGTTTCGTTGGAACTTTGACAGTTGATATCAAAACAGTCAGGCTTGTGTGTCAATCACCTCTACTTTAACCTCAGCCCTGAATCCATTCAGATCTTGACACGTCGCAATTCGTTAAGATTGGTTCAGGTTTCAACTCCGTACTGATCATCACATCCCCATACGGTGCTGGCCATTACATGCAGATATTATATAGGTTCTACGTACAATAGATATCAACCGTAGGATATGTAGCTTAAACGCATTTGTAGTTCAGGTCTATGTGAAGCAGGTTGTGTCTGAGAGTGCCTGATAATGTCCCCTGGACTTTCTAGTTGCACATGAGTTTCATAACTTAGTTGGACTAACCTGGTCTTGTTTAGTTCGTTCCCCAGCAAATGAAACCTTCTGAAACTTGGGGGTACGGATTTGGCCTCGTGTGCTTTTTCTTTTTCTTTTTTTTTCTTATTTTCATTGCACTACCCCCTTCAGATTAATTTAATTTTGTCTACGAAAATTAAATTATAAACCTCAACCATTATAACAATATATATAACAAACTCTAATATTTCAAATGGTTCAAATTAAAGGTTAATTTTTTTAAAACATTCAAAATAGATCCTAAGTTAATTATAATTTTAATAAGTTAATTCATTGTTATTTAAATGTCATATTAATATTAACTTTAATTTTTAAATTTTTAAATAAAAATAAGTTTTACTGTCGCGTGAAAAATATGACTTATTATTTAAAATATATAAATATAGGCTCCATTGTCACGGAGTAAGAGAAACTCACTACTGAAACGTGTAATTGGTGGTGTTGTTATTACATAACTATAGACCCACTTTTGTTTAATTAAAAAATAATTATATAAAAATAGGACCTAGTTTCTATTTAAAAATATAAAAGTGATATACTAAAAGGGAGTTAACCTCGACAAATTTTCCGACCATTTATGTTTTATTTTAAACATTTTAAAAACGTTACAACTCATATGAGGTGGCTTGGCTTTTGACGAGTAATCATCGAAGTGGATTCCTTTTAAGTGATTAATATTCTTTCCACTGCTACTATGCCCTCGGCTGATTATTCTTTCTTGATGGCAGGTACTCGTGGACTTCTTCATCACGCATGGGAGGTGAAGCTACAACACGTGTATCGGGAAGGGAACCAATGTGCAGATAGGCTCACCTCTATTGCAGCCCTGTCCAACCCCAAGAGTCCATCCCCTTCAAGAGCCTCCTCTTATTATCATGGCTCGGTTATAACGTGATCAACATGCTACTTTATACCGCAGATCCTTGCGTTAGTTAAGGTGTTTGTTTTGTTTTGCTTCCATTCCTGTATTACCCAAAAAAAAAACGTTACAACTCAATTTGAATATTTCAAAATATTAGAATTAAGTTATATTCTCTGTTAAATGTTGAGATTCAAAATAGACTTTTTGCCATTTTCTTTGCACACTTTTGACTAATTAATTAGACCCTTATATTAATATAAAATTTAAGTAAAGCTTCAATTTATGAATAAACTAAAATAATAATATAGGTAAGAGTTTTTTCATTTACCTTTTTTCTTATAGAGCTTTGGAACTAATAAAATTATTACTTTGTGACCAAAAAATTACGAGGAAAGGTCACGAAAAAAGACTTTTTATAAAATGTAAAAAAAGGTTGTATATAATTTATGAGTTATGACCCTTTCGTAACTTTACAAAGTAGGAAAGTTGTGTATTGGAATTTGCCCATATTCTTTGATGTGTTTGAATTTTTATCTAATAGAAAATTCTAATTATTATTTATTAAGTGAATATTACATTAATTTGTGTATAGATTATTTAATAAATTGAAAATTATACAATTTAAATATCTTTAGTATTTATATTCTTGCGCTAACCAGAGGAATTATAGGCGCAACAACCTCCTGGAGACTCAAAAGTAAATTCAATATTACCTAAAGGGCAAGAAGGTAATTTCGGGTTACTAATAATACAATAAAAGTAATACTACAAAACCATGCATGCAGAGAAAGTACAGGAACTGCCAGAGCCAGAAGGGGCTTTCAGATTGGAACCACCCCCTCCCTTCAAGTCTCTGAAAAGGCCTGTTCTAGTACTTGCGAAAAAGAACAAGACGACCCCTCCTCTGCGGCCCCCCTTGTTTGATCAAGTGCTTCCGTGTGTACTTGCTACAATTTCACGAGTGGTCACTGTACCTGATCGCCTCATGCTTCATCCTACGTATCGATTCGTGAATGGTGCTCCCCTGAATCCTGAAATTGAAAAAGATCAATGGAGAAATTGATTCTTTTTAAGAATAGGGAAGCGAAACGCATTGGTCAACCAGACAGTACTTAGGACCTGCCAATGGAATCATGACACGTCACATCTATGGATACTAAATATGAGTCAGTATGGTCAGGCCTAGCTACCTAACATGAACGTGAAACAGTTTTCTCATTACTTTTGCCTTGCTTCTCAGTTTATATATAATTATAATAATGATAACAAATATCCTTAACAACATTCCACCAATTTATAATGAATTTGGTTTACAATCTCGTATATTTTGCAATTTGCATACAGAGGCCTTGATCGGTAGCAACCAATCAGCTATTTTTTCAGTTGATTGGTTGTCTTCGGCTGTTTGACCCTTCAAACAGTTACGAAAGTTATTTGAAAAATAACAGAACATGTTTGCTGATTTAAGATAAATAGTTGAAGATGAAAACGCTACTGATAGCGCGTGTTTTCATCCATCAGCCAAAATTTTAATTATCAAAAGTTAATTATACCATTTAAATTCTATTGCTAAGTTGTGTAATATTATGATGTTTAAATTGTATTTTTAATTAAGTTACAATTAAGTATCACATGTGTCATATTTTTGTTAGTTTTAATATACAACAATTTTTAATAAGTAAGATAGCCTAATTGAAATTGTTAAATACCTACGTTTTAGGAACAATGTTTGTTCTTATAATTATTTTATGCAATTATAGCTTAAAAATAAAATGTTAACTTTAAACGAAAATGAAAATAAAAAGAGTTTCATAAATTTTTTATGGATTATGAAACAATATAAGTGAACATGACTTTTTTAAAATCTAAATTCTTATAAGAATATTCAATGAAATACTAAGATATATAATATTCATATCCTTATATTTTTTTAAAGTCGTGTCCTCGTCAGTCATTTTACACATAAACAGCTAATACTAAATAACTAATTTTACCAAGCATCTCTAACAAACAACTAATACAATCTGCTAATCAAATCAGTTAATATAATCAATTATCAACTAGCAGTTAATAGAATCAGCTAACAGCTAATGCAATAAGCTCGTTGCTAAACAAGGCCATAATATGACTTCTAAATAAATAATTATATGTTTTTTAGGACAAATCTTAGGATAACCGATAAGTTATTCTTTTGTGACCAAAAAATAATATGTTCAATTCATGAAAACAACTTTAAATATATTCTATTGACTTCAAATCGAATTAAAATTGTCACCCACAAATATTAAGTTTACATTTTAGGAAAAAAAAGGGTAATATAGATATAAATATTTTATATGATTTTCATTAAAAAATTATAATTAATAGTGAACTTACTCTTGTACATAAGGCTCCCTGCCTTACAAGAGTTGGGAGAAGTTCATCAGTATACGTAATCTTTCCTTTGACCGCAACTTAAGTAGCTCTAAGATTCACCGTTAAAAAATTATAATTTAATAATTTTTAAAATTAATAGCGCATACTTTTTATAGATTTAAAAAAATAGAATAATTGACACATTAATTTTATTTAAAAAATCGACAAAAAATTTCACAGGAAAAATGTAGAGGACCAGGTGAACCCGAAAATGGACCTCTAATTTTCAGTATCAGCCCGTCTAGGAGTTGAGAGCGTAATGGCGCAATTTTAGAGAAAAAGAAGAGAAGGTCTCCAAATGGATAACGGGCCCAGACAGGCTTATTCTACCGGTAACAATGGCAAATTGGCAATACGATACTGACTTGTGCTCGGAACCGAGAGACTGAAAGCTGCAGATGAGCCATGCAGAGACTGGGGAGCTAACTAGACTTTCTTCTCTAACCAGTTTAGTGCAGGAGATAAGTCTTATTAATCCTGAATCAGAATCGAAGTGCAAACTGTTGGAAGGGTTGATTCAAAGGACAAAACAGGAGGGATTTGTGCCTGTAACAGTTTTGGTAATGATATATGTTTCCGAATAGGAAAAGCAGGAATCATCAGACTGAAAACTTGGCATTGCCCTGGAACAGAGACTGGGGTCTCGAGGAATCATAAAGTATGCTATGATTGTTATTATTGCAAGGGATCGGATGCATTTTCACCAGTTAGAAGGTGGTCTATGTTCTTATCTCCAGAAGGCATGGAAATTGAACGAACAGGAACTGTTCAGATAGTTGACAAGCGAGGTAACGGTGGGAGAGAGACCAAGTTATTCAAAGATATATGCAGCCTGAGATTCATACTTTTGGTACGTTTCTTAGATACTTTGAAAGAAGAGTTGTAAGCTTTTGTTGTTCTTCATTTATAGGAGATCGCTTATAAAGCTATGTATTTATGCTTGACATATAAATGAACCCCGTGTTGGGTAGGAACCTTCTTCTTCTTCTTAACATTTACAACTCATGGGTCACAGTATGGACCTGGTAAAAGCTTCTGATTGCTACTAATGGAAGTTTGTGATCATGCTTCATGGATTGGTACTAATGGAAGTTGGCCCCCATGTATCTCCGGGATTTGGCTTTCCTCAATATCTTCTAGAAAAGTTGATTTCATGAGTTTGTCCTCCACAAATACTATCTACAACATCACAAAGAGAATAGGTCATTAATTCTTTCTTGAAAAATTTTAAAGAACAAGATTGCACAGTTTAGATCAGGAGGCATTGGAAAAATCTTCTGGAAATTACCTTTTCCCTGGTGATTTTGTCAATGAAAGGGTAAACTACTTTCCACACCTTCATAAAGATGTACGGTGCATGCACAATGTACATCTTTCCTAGTCTTTCAGGATAGTAATCCTGCGAAAATTCAGACATCAGAAATCATTGTCCATTCGACAGGAGGAAATTGCAGTCTTATGCAGCAGATAATTCATGTTGACATATAAATTCACTTAGAACTCTGTTTTACTTCTAACATCTCTGCTCATCTCGGGTCTAAATTTGTCATTCGTCGTCGAGTGAACTAGTCTAAGCATCAGAGTGCTAACGTTGGAACAGCCTCTAACATTATTTTGCTGAAATCAGATGATGAAACTGACAGGCCTGGACCTGACACTAGACGAAACTGGCAGGCCTGCACAACATCAATACGTTTTACATACAGTACCTGCACAATCGACAAAGCTGCAAGATATCCACGGATATCGCTGTTAGCATATCCCCAACCTCTCAAGTCTCCTATGGAAACAAACTTCTCCTGGTTTGGTGGTGTCCTGATAGATAGTAATGAATCGATCCAGTACATGTCATATTGCAGCCCAAAAAAAAAAAACAGTTTCTTGCATTTGTTTGGGTTTTGACATGATCAAAATTACCTTGCACACGCTTTGTCGAGACCAAAGACAACAAAACCTGGAAATTAAACATTCTCATCAATTGCTATGAACTTTTGGCAGTATAAGAAGAAATGTTTTTAAAAAGGTGATTTAAGTACGCTTGAATTCATCTACGCCTGCTTTGTTTTGAAAGTGTCTTGCTCCAAGAACAACTATGATGGGTCGTCCCTTCTTATCCGATCCTTGCAGGAACATCTTGTTCTGTGCAATCTCATTTTGGACCTCTGATGGAGAAAATGGTCCATTTGGAACAAATTCCTGTCTCCATTTTCGGTACTTGGAAAACATAGCGGAAGCTTTTTCTACGTTAAGATCACGAGCTCGCAGAAATCTTCTGATTACTGTACCATCCACATCCTGAGCATCCAATTCCAACATCATTGAAAAGGCAATAAGTAAACAGTACAGAACATTGTCAGCAACAAAAAGAAGAACATCAGAAACAGACCTTGGAAGAAGGATCCTCCTTTGCAACTAGGGCTCTCACGAGGCCTATTTTTCTCTGCTCAACCTCGTTCATTTCACTTTCATCTTGATCAAGTCCAGATTCTTTGTTTTGAGATGTAACTCTGCAGAACTCCATAGGATCACACTCCACCGTCTCTCAAACCACCTTTCACTTCCTGTCAATCACAGTTTCCCTACTCTTTAAGTAACACAAAGCATTGAATGCAACAAACTTAATAAATGCATGCCATTTTTGTACACTCAGAGTCAGACGTCACACAACTAGTCCACCGAATCACTTCCATTTTATGCAGTTTCCTGACCCCATACCAAAATTGATCTCGACATAAATGTCAAATTGTTATTGCCAATTCAAAGAGGGTTGAAACTCAGAATCCCCAGAGATGTGTACTAACTCCTGGTTTTCGAATGCCTGCTTGCCTGTACCACACTTTGACCTTATCTTCACATGGATCACAGTGTATTTTTATAAAATCAGAGCAGTCTCAATCAAATTATTTTTCAGAATCTTAGACAACTATTACCTACCTTTCTTTCACGACATCACCGTATGAATTAACCTTCATTCAACATTTTCTAAAATAAATCAAATATCTTAATTTCAGAGTTTTAAAAATCAAGAAGTTAAACCATTATGATAAGAAATTTAAGGTTTAAAAAATTTAAAGGATATTAGACTATCATAAAACCTGCTAAAGATAACATGAAATACAAATGTTACGAGAAGCCCTTCACCCATTTTGCCTCAACACATGACTAAGTGTGTGTTTGGTTCAGCTTTTGGAAGGTCCAAAAGTACTTTTGTCTACCGCAAAAGTTATTTTGATGAAAAAGTTAGTGTTTTGCTGCACATTTCAAAAGCGCTTTTGCAGTAGAAACAGCTTTTTTAAAAGCTCAAATGCAACTTTTTCAAAAGCTATAATTTGGAGCTTCTTAAAAAAGCTCCAAATTATAGCTTTTTCGGGAAGCTAATTTTAAAGCGACGGAACTTCATTTACGTAAAGAAATTGAGCGTCTCTTTGGGGTTACTAGCCGACTCCTCTGTGTTTCATCGACTCTGTTTCCTCTACTCTCTGTGTTTCCCCTCTCATCAGGTTGGTTCTCTTCTTTGTTTTTTTTCCCCTTAAAAATTTATAACATATCTGAAGTTTATACGTTTATCGCAAATCTTCCACAGTTCTTTGTCTTCCACAGTTCTTTTGGAAACCGATCTTCACATGAGAAAAGTAACCACCGATTTCTCAAGGGACACAACCCATATTCACTTGGTTCATTTCAGGTACATGCTTTCTTTTGCTTTTTTGTCATTTCTCGATCTATTAGTTTTTTTTTCTCATGTTAGTTGCTTCCATTTTTCGATCTGTTGATTTCATTTTCTGGGTGAATCGTTATTCGGTAATGTATGATTGTATTTTGAGGAGATTGTTGTATCCCCGACTATTCTTTCTACCTACGACCAATGATATTTTTTCTAGTTGTCCTGTAATCTTCTGTTTATCACCTACGACCGATCATACTGCTTTTCTAGTTTTCTACCTACGACCGATCATACTGCTTATCCAATGACGTTTGCTATTCATCTTTTCATTCTTGGAATGCAATCACTAGAATTCTTGCTTGTTGGTTGACTGATGTAAGGTCATCTTTAACTCTCTGTAATAAATGAATTGTTGCATGCCACTTGTTTGATTATATTTCCAATTGACATCGACCAAGTCAGTTGGTTTTAAAAATGGCCAAAATTTGCTGCTTTCAATGCGTTGAACGTTAGTCGATTAATGCAGCAATACTTCGTTATACAACACAAAAAGCTTTCTTTTCCTTGTGAAAAAATATCTTTTTTACACTCAATTATATTATATTTCCTCCCAAAGCTTTAGAACATGTGATGCTGGTCGCAAGTCAGCATAAACAATACTGTGGGAAGTGATTCTATCTCAATTAGACCCTTTGTGTAATTGCCTTCGTGCTTGTTCCTTAAGTGATTCTATCTTAATTAGACCCTTCGTGTAAGATAAGCATGACAGCAAGAACATATATCAGTATCACAGCAAGAACAAAACTTGAGTGCTGCATTCTTGCAAAAAGATCGTGAAACTTGTGGAAAGATCATTCCTTTCTTATGTATGTTTGATATCATTTACGCTAATATGAAATGCCTGAATGTGTTCTGTAGGAAAATGGTGAGGCAACAGACAAGGAGTTGCAGGAGGGTGAATCAAAGGTTTTATCAAGAGTCATGAGCATGTAACTCATAACAAGTTAGGTGTTTCCAATTGTAATAAGACCACATTCTTAACTGGATGTAATCTTTCCCTTGTAGAAACTCAACAGGTCTTGAATTTTTAATAATTATCTTCTCCCTGAATTTTTTCCCCTTGTCAATGGTTTTGTGGTTGAAATTCTAAGATGATGTTAGTACGATGCAATGCTTCTTTGTGATCATAAGGTCACCAATTTGAATTACAAAAACAGTCTCTTCGTAAAATATTACAAAAGACATGCAACGTATATTGATGACCTTCAAGGAATTTGCAATCATTAAAAAATTGAATTGTTTCAGTCGGTTTAATCATAAAAC
>JANKOE010000006.1:64640670-64655502 GCA_026284465.1 Erythroxylum citrifolium
TTAATAATGTCCGAAAAATCCAGAAATCTCATTAAACCAATTGACCCGGAAAATGCCATGAATGCATGAAAGAGACATAATATAAATCGGACTAAATTTGCTCAAAATGCTAACCCCAAATTTGGGGCGTTACATTATTTGATTTATTTTGTAAATAATTAATCAAAACATTTTATATTTTATAACTGATTAATCAAAAATTTTCAAAGCATTATAAAATTATTAATTTTTAAATAATTATAAATGATTGTTATGACAGGAATAAAAGTATTAATAAAACAAAATAAAATACACAATATCTTGACAAAATTTTGATAAGAATTTGATAATATTATAATAATATTTCTTATCTTTTATTCCCAATAGTTGATTCCAGCTTATACCCACACGTCTTTTAGGAATAAAAGTTTAGAAGTCTTTATATTTCGTTCTCACTTTATCATTTCCCTATTTTATCTATTATCAGTAACTAAATAACTAAAAGTTATAAATAAATATTTCATTCTCATTTTCATTATCATTTATTTATTACTAGTTATCAAACTATACCTTAGAAATAATGTAAAATGATGAATTTGTGATAAAAGAGTGGTGGTGTGAACATTTTATAATGTACCAATTCAAATGTGGACTTTGATGCCACGATAAAATATGTTAGTTGGGAATCGATTTTTTTTCTTGTATTTTTTTGAAATAATATAGTATTTTCGTAAAAATATACAAAATAAGAAGAATTATGTATAGAAAAAGGGATAAGGTGGAAATGAGAATGTAACATTTATTTCTTAATTTTTACTTGTTTGATTATTAAAAATAAATAAAATAGGAAATGACATAACTGCAATAAATTTTAAAAAAGCAAAGGCTTTTAATCCTAAGCAAGGATGTGGATATAAACTTGAATCAAATAGAATAAGAGATAAAAAATATTATTAGAATATTATAAATTACTATCAAAATATTATTAGGATATTGACTTGTATTAATTCTTAATATTATCATTAAAATCACGCACTATGATATGTTATATTAATTTTTAACAATTATTTAGTTACGGTGTTTTATATTAAAATTTCAACGATTATTTTATTTACAATCTTTTATATTGATTTCTTAATAATTATTTATTTTATTTTATTGATTCTATTATTTTATCATAAATTTATTTACGATTATTTAAAAATTAATAATTTTATAAATCATTTGAAAAATTGTAATTAGTTATTTACAAAATACAAAGTATTTTAATGATTTATTTGCAAAACAAAATTTATAATAATTAAGTATGAATTAAAAAATTTTATTATCATTCTTTACATTTGATACCAAATATCGGTGTAACTATTAACTTGGTTTAATCTCATACCAAACATGCATAATCAATAATACCATTAAATCAACTACTTCCCCGAATCTTCATTCTACCCCCTCATCCCCTTCCCAATCTTCAGCAGCCCACTCCTCTTCCTCATCCTTTTCTACAACTAGTCCTCCCTCAACCTCTTCCATTCCTCCCAAACCTTCTGCTCCATTTGTCGGTGAAATTCAACATTTTAGGGGGCTAGAAAGACCTAAAAACGGGTTGTGGGAGACAATTATGACTTTTCCTTGATTTACAGTCCACCTGTTGAGATTGAAGAAAAACTAATGGTGACTCATAGTCTAGACATTCTGTAGGAAGGTGCTAGGACATGAGAAGCTGCTCTTGTTGGTTTTTTTATGAACAAAAGACCTGCTTTTTCAGTGATACAAGCTTGGACCCAGAGAAACTGTAAATGGAGAGATCTAATGGAAGTTATGCTAACTGAGGAGGATAACTTAATCTTTACCTTCTCCTCAAAATCGGAAGCTTAAAAGGTAATTGAAAAAGGCCTTCGGCACATCTCTCAACTCCCTTTATTTCTTCAAAGTTAGCAACCGGGCATGGAATTAGAAAAAATTAGAATGAAGAACATTCCTCTATGAGTGAATATTCACAACATTCCTTTAGAATATTGGACAACTAAAGGTTTGAGTATACTAGCTAGTTATTTGGAGAAACCAATATGTATGGATGAAAACACTGCATTGAGGAAAAGAGTTGGATTTGCACAGTTATGTGTGAGTATAGATATTTTTAAGGAAATAAAAGACAACATTCCTATCCTAAGTTTGGCAAATGAGGACTCTCTTAGAGAGGATAAAATTATGGTTACATGCCAATAGAAATCGTCTCTAAAAGCACAAGGCAAAGAATGAAAACCTACTGGAAGAGTTTTCACTAAAGTAGACTATTGGGAGGTGATGAGAATGGAAAAGATTAATTCAGAAGACAATAAGGAAAGTGAGGTAGCAAAACAAGTATTTGATAATCATGAAACGATTCGGGCTGATAAGGATTCCCCTAAAAGTGGGGAGAGTATTAATGAGGAAAATAACCTAGATTCAGTTCAACAGGGAGGAGTTCTTCATAATCCATCGAGTGATTTAATTATGTCACTAAAGAATAAATGAGAGAATATACAGAAAACTAGTGGAATTAATCCAAGTGGAGGAGTTTATGATATCCAACAGAATGAGCAAAACTTACAAAAGGTTGAACTGCAGCGTGGAATTACTTAAGAGGAATAGTTTGATAAGGTTATCTCTTAGAAAAGTGATAGGACCAGTAGGAAAGGCTCCAAAGGGGAAAGTAATCTCTTATGATCCTGATTGTATGGAATGTAAGAGGAATAAATATCCTTTCTAAGCTTAATGCGGTAAGAGATTTTGTTTACAAGGAAAAGCCGTTGGATTTTTGTCTATTGGAAACTAAAATTAGAGAAGTAAATCTGAATAAACTAAGTTGTTTGGGTAGCAAATGGGAGTTTCTTACTAACCACCAATGTCATGCCTATGGAAGGATTATTATTGTTTATGATGGTGATCTATTGGAAATGAAGGCTCTGGAAACTAGCCATCAATTTATTCACATAAAGCTTTACTTCATAATGGAAAATTCTTATGCTTTAGCTACTTTTGTCTACGGCTTTAACACTGTGCTCCAAAGAGCTGAGCTCTGGAATTTTCTACGAAGACTCAAGGCTTCGGTTAGTGTTCCATGGTTAGTTAGTGGCGACTTTAACACTACTCTCCTCAGGTCAGAGGCGGAAGAAAACTGTAATCTACACAACTACTCTTCTGATATGCTCAATTGTATGCAGGAGGTGGAACTTACAGATTAAAAATTTGAAGGTCATATGTTTACTTAGTCCAACAAACAAAGTTCTATTTGGCACATCAGGAAAAAGTTGGATAGGGCAATGGTTAATGTGAAATGGTTAAATACTTTCTCATGAAGCTTAACAAATTTTCTAGACCGAGGAATTTCCGATCATACCCTTATTAAGGTTGATAACTTGTTTACTACTGCTAGAATCCATCATCCTTTCAGATTTAACAATTTTTTTGATTAATATGGAGGGCTTTCAAGAAGCAATAATGAAGGGTTTGGAAAATGAGATATATGGGTTTAAACAATACATTTGCTTGCAAAAACTTAAAGCTATTAAACATGAATTGAAGAGACTAAATTTAAAGAGAGGTCAAAACTTCTGTAAGGAGATAGAAACAACAAGAAACAAGCTTTCAGTCATTCAGAAATTATAAGATTTATTTTGTTAAACGTTAGTTTAAAAACTTTGTGTTTAATAAATAACTAATAAAAATTCAATAATTTGTAAAATTATAATTATTGAATTTTAAATAATTTGTATGATAAAAATAAAGTATTAATAAGACAAAATAAAATAATCATTAAAAAATTAAAATAAAAGGTAACGTAGCTTTATAATAATATTTTGATAAGAAAATTTTATTAATTAATAAAAAATTAGGAAATAAAAATAGCATTTTGATTCGCATCTCTTTATTACTATTAAATTATACGAAATATTTTGATTTTTTTACTCTGACCATTTCTGCAATTTGTTCAGCAAATTATGAATTTCAAAAACTTTTACAGATAAGACCGTTACCTTTCGTGTACACAGTTGTTGACTTCTTTTTTTTTAGGTAAAAGATCGAGATTTACACCCAAAAACTAAAAGAAAGCGACACGGGGTAACGTAACCCCTACAGAATCGGCCCACAGAAGTGAGGCTAGACCCTCAACAATCTTCGCAAATCAAGGGACAGATCCTCCGTCTCTAAATGTGTGTATCTACTCTGTCCCCTTTTGATCCAAGTCGTCCATTTATGTGAGACTCACATAAATGGACGATTTGGAACAAAAAGGAACAGAGTAGGGCTAGTGTAAGAGGCCAGAGGATCTGACCCTGCAAACCACCATGCAAACTAGGGGACTCCGACAGACAGCTTGTAACTAAAATCTACTAACCAATGACTCATATAAATGGACGACTTGGATCAAAAGGGGACAGAGTAGGGCTAGAATAAGAGGCCAGAGGATCTGACCCTGCAAACCACCATGCAAACCAGGGGACTCCGACAGACAGCCTGTAACTAAAATCTACTAACCAATCCGCACACAGTTGTTGACTTTGAGCTTTACTTCGATTGATTCTGGTACAATCGAAGCCACTTTCTTGAACTTCGGAACAAATCGTGCTCATCCCGTGTCTGTTATGTGTTCCGACATTATGGACTTCAGCTCAAGTTTTGAAAGCATATAGTAGACGTATGGTATAGTACAAAGTTGTACCATACAAAAAACAATATTGAAATAAATTGTATTATACCTAATTTTTGTTTTTTAATTAATAATATTATATTTATAGAATAAAATATTTGATATAAAATTTAATAAATTGAATTTTAATTATATAAAAATTAAATAGTTATTTTTAATTTTAAAAAATCTAAAATTCATTATTAATTCTGATATTATATTGTTTTAATATAAATTTTGATATATTTATTTGTTTATTTTTAGCATTTCTCTTTATTTATTTATTAATTATTATTATTACTACTACTTTTTTCTTTCTTGTGGGTCTTTCGAAAATAATCTCTATACTAATTAGTAATAAAATTGTATATTATTAAATCCCCCTGGACTCTTCGTTCAGTGTTTCTGCTGAATTTGTTACTTTATTATTGTTTTTGCTGTTATTGTTGTAATATATTTGTTTTATATTTTAGATTCTAATTTATTAATAAAAATTATCAATTCATTTTTTGTTTATTAAGAATAATTTTTATTAATTAAGAGTAATTTTTAATAAAATTTTTACTGAAATATTAGATCCGGCCCAAGCCAGACAAAACAACACTGATTCTCGAACAAGGCCCAAACTATAATAGAACGTAAGCCAACCATAAAACGAACCAACAGAAAGGAACCTGTAAGAATATCCCCTCTCCGTCCAAGGCTCCTTCTCCATTCTCGCTTTAATAATACCATGTGAAACAGACCCATTAAATCGTAGGAATCAATTTGAATTGACAGATACACCATTGAGATTTGCAGAACAAGCCATCGCCAACATCATAGTCTAGCTCTCTTTCACAAACATGACTTAATCATGGAGGAGATTCCGTGAAGTGGGTACAAATCATATCTGTCTCATTCTTATAATTTTCGATCATAAAACGAAAAACAGTGCTTGCACGTCAATTCCTGTGCAAATTTCATTTTCCAGAAACCTGAGTGACCTCATGAAACAACGTTGTTTCAGGTTTGTTGTCTGAAACCAGCCTTCCTTTTATCATTTATCACATTCAAACCCCAGATGATAAATATCCTTACTTTTACATTTCCCAGTATTCTTTGTTGACCCACCGTTTCACAAACTTCATTTTCCTGTTCTATTAATTGGGGTCTACTCTTATATGGTCTCTCCTTAGTTGGAAAGTCGCTTGCATCAGGTCAAAGTTAAAGGCTTTCGCTTTCTTCAATTTGGTTTTCCGGGTATTTAGATCTGACCCGTTGAGAAAAAAAAGGAAGACTAATGGGTCTCCTGGAAGAAAGCCACGTTTAGCTTTTTGTGAAAGCAAAATTTTGTGGGTTTTCTTTGTTTTACTATAATATGTCCGGGGCGGGTCACGCCGTCGAGCACCGTGTTGGTTTGCCGAAGATGGAGACTGACCCGAACCGCTCCGGTTGCTGCAACCCGGTTAAGAAATCGGGTCCTGTGTCAATGGATCACGTTCTGCTAGCATTGCGAGAGACTAAGGAAGAGAGGGAAATGAGAATAAGGAGTTTGTTCAATTTCTTTGATGCTGCGAATATCGGGTATTTGGATTATGCCCAGATCGAGTCCGGGTTATCGGCGCTTCAGATTCCGGCGGAGTACAAGTACGCAAAAGATTTGTTGAAGGTCTGTGATGCGAATAGGGACGGTCGTGTTGATTACCAGGAGTTTAGGAGGTATATGGACGATAAAGAGCTTGAATTGTATCGGATATTTCAGGCGATTGATGTAGAGCATAATGGGTGCATCTTGCCGGAGGAGCTCTGGGACGCGCTTGTCAAGGCTGGTATAGCATAACTTATGAACTTTGGTTTTGCTTTAGATTGTTGTTGAGCTGTTGATCTTGTGATTGAAAATTCCTTTGATCAAGTTGAAAATTTGATGTTAAAGCTGAATATTTGGTTGAAGGACAAGTTAAATGCTTACGAGACTTTAGCTTCTGTAATGATGGTTTATGATTCTAAATGGTTTCCCGGTTATGCTGCTTGATGATGTTATTACGAATTTCACTTCATGGCACAGTTATGGTCTGGGATATGGGTGAAAACATTTCCTTTTAGAGATTATTGATGGAATCATCTAGCCTGATCTTGCTTCAGTAGTTCAATCATGGGGATTGGAAGTGCTTGGTTGGCTTGTTTTGTTTTCAACGTTTAGGATATTTATTACAAGTCGCTATCACATATTCTTTTTCAAGTTTGATTGTTGATACTGCTGATTTTTCTTTACTATTTTGCCTCTCAATTCCTAGTCTTGGGTCCTACACGATAGTGGCATTTATTCAAAGTTAAAATCGTTAATCAAGTAATTGTACAGTTAACAGTTCACTGAGGTTAAACCAGCCATTTAAGTCTTGAGAATGATCTCTTTAAGTTTACTGTGGTAATGTGGCTTTCCTATCCAAACTCCCTTGGATGAGACTTCTTATAGTTGACTTTATAAGTGAGGTTAGATGGAGCCAGTGACTTTTTTCAAATGGTTTGTTTCTTATTGGGATCAGCTTCCAAATTGTTGAAAGACTGAATCAAGCTGCTCTTGATACTAGATGTAGAAAACTGCCTTAGTAATGCCTTCTGATTTCTTATGCAGCTTCTAAATACCAAATATGATGGACATTATGAAAGCAGTCCCCGTTTTCACCTTGTTAGAAGCATTGAGGTTTTGTTGGCACCTTCTATAACCAATAAGCATTTCGTTAGGCGCTTCTCTATGCTTGAGTATTCTTGTGTTCCAATTGCTGTCTTTTTGGTCATAGTTTTACTTATTAGCCTGAGCAACAATGAAATACAATCTTGGGTTTGCAAAGTCATTAGAGAACTATTTTTTGATCCTGCATTAAACTAGTACACTTTGGAGTGTGCCAAATTCTTTTGTCCTTGCATCTACTATACTAATTAAATTAAATTTTGCTGCTAGTTATAATTGTCATACACTATTATGTTTGCATTGTGAGTGTCAATTTGTCCATGCTTGGAAATTATCTGTTGTTTTCATCTTATAAGCTGTGGCAGTTTCTATTTATAGGGATTGAAATGGATGATGAGGAGCTTGCACGATTTGTGGAACATGTTGATAAGGATAATAATGGAATTATAACTTTTGAAGAATGGAGAGATTTTCTGTTACTTTATCCTCACGAAGCCACTATTGAGAACATATACCATCATTGGGAAAGGGTATGCCTTGTTGATATTGGAGAACAAGCTGTTATACCAGAAGGCATCAGTAAACGTGTTCATAGGGTTAAATACTTCATTGCGGGAGGGATAGCTGGAGCTGCTTCTCGTACTGCAACTGCTCCTCTAGATCGCCTGAAGGTAGTTATGCAAGTTCAGACTAAACGAGCTAGTCTTGTGCCTGCAATAAAGAAGATATGCAAGGAAGATGGTCTGTTGGGTTTCTTTCGAGGCAACGGTTTAAATGTTGTGAAGGTGGCTCCTGAAAGTGCTATCAAGTTTTATGCTTATGAAATGTTAAAGAACATGATTTGTGATATGAAGGGTGAAGACAAGTCTGATATTGGTGCTGGTGGGAGACTTTTTGCTGGTGGTATGGCGGGGGCAGTAGCACAGACTGCTATCTATCCTTTAGACCTTGTGAAAACACGTTTACAGACTTCTGCTTGTGAAGGTGGAAGGGCTCCAAACTTGGGAGTGCTAACAAAGGATATATGGGTTCACGAGGGACCTCGAGCCTTTTACAAAGGTCTTGTTCCATCTCTTCTTGGCATCATCCCTTATGCTGGCATTGATCTTGCTGCCTACGAGACCTTGAAAGATATGTCAAAGACTTATATTCTACATGACTCGGGTGAGTCTCCTTGTTGGTTGTCAGTGGTATTATAATTCTGTTTCTTCACTTCGTGTTTCTTTTGTTCCAGAGTTTCTGAATGTCATGAAAGCTTTTTTCTTAAGTAGCTTAAATTTTCTGTAGAGGCTGGTCCTCTAGTGCAATTGGGATGTGGAACTATCTCAGGAGCTCTGGGAGCAACCTGTGTCTACCCTTTACAGGTTATTAGAACCAGGTAGTCTCAACAATCAAGGATTTCTTCTCATTTTTCTGTTCTCCCCTTTCTTGTGCTTCAACTTATTCATTTTATCTCCCTATTGATTGTTAGACTCTTTCTTATACATCTTTGTTGAGCTTTCCTTTGAGGTCAATTATATTTCATTGGTTTCAGATTGCAAGCTCAACGTTCTAATTCTGCAACGGCTTACAAGGGAATGTCTGACGTTTTTTGGAGAACACTTCAGAATGAAGGATGTAGAGGTTTCTACAAAGGACTCTTTCCGAATCTTCTCAAGGTTGTACCAGCTGCAAGTATAACATACATGGTTTACGAAGCTATGAAAAAGAGTCTAGAACTTGGTTAAAGAGTACTTAGTCACACTACTTCTTGATCGAATCGAAGCTGACACGTGTAGTTGCTGTTGATGATGAAAAATTGGACTAAATTACCAGTAATGTAGGGAATACAATTATTTGAGTTACACAACAGACAGAATGGCCCTTTAGGATTTGGGGGCACATAGTTTTGGTAGTCGAGAGTTTTCCCGAGGCTTATCGATCTAGTACTGAGTAACTAGCTTAATATGAAATTGCAATTTGAGAATGCAATGTGATTATAGATGTGTTTAATGTAAGTCTTATATTATCCACTACAATAGCTCTGAGAGACAGTCTGAGTCCTCATAACACACTTTGAATCTCTTACCCGGTGACAGGAAATCATGTATTTAAATCAGGTTCTGAAGTTGAAGGAGATACACATGCATTTAGATGTCTGAAAGGACAATGACAAATGTGTGCAGACAGCTGAAAACTGAAGTTGAACACATGGGTGCTTGTTAAAAGTATAAATCCTACGCTCCGTCATAGTGTATGTTCTTGTCTATGTGATGCCTTAAAGATTCCTGGAATTTATGGGATTAGTGCAGCTGTCTACTGCAACTAACACCTCCGAAAACTAAGCATTTGTGATTTCATTACCACTGAAAGTGGTTTTCCATCTATGGTTGGTACAAACTAAAGGCTGGCCTAAACATTTAGAACTCCATTAATGGCGTTCATTAATGCTGCTCGAGCCTGTTGTTGTTCCTTGTTCAGTCCCTGGCAAATGAAACTTAACCCATCACATTCACGTAACCAAGTTGTCTTGATGCCATTGCATGACTTAGTTTGGATCTTGCTCATACAATGTTTTCTTCTTATTAAAGAGTTAGTGTAGACTGTTGTACTATGTGCATATGAAAGCTCTTTATTTGATATAATTTTTTAATTTGATTAATTATAAAAAAGGCGTTCTGATTCGAAATTAATTGATTAAAATATGTTTAATTGGAATCGAATCTAATTTAAAATATGTTTAATTGGAATCGAATCTAATTTTTTTTAATTTAAACTCAAATTATAAAGTAAGTGGTCATCAGAAAAGAACTTAAAGTCTCCTTCAAAGCTTGATCCTTCTTCTTCACTTTCACAAACATGGGATAGAAACTGAGCATGAAAATGGTGTGCAAAGAAACTACAGAGGATTCCATTCCATTGCATAAAAAAGGGTTAAGCTTAAGCATTCAAAAGCAACAATTTCAAAGGAACACTAAAAAAGCTGCTTTAAGTAGCTTCACTCCATCGAATTACAGAAATCCTGAAGTGAACAGAAGCACAACCCCATCTGGTTATGTCTAAAGAGATTTAACATGATAAAATAAAGTGAAAGAAACAAACAACACAGAAGAAAGGCGTGACCTTCCCTTTGCCCATTTTGACTTGCCTTCAAGTTGTGTCCTCTTACTGTATACCTCCACTTCACTTCTCTGGAGGAATAAGAAGAGGTTTAGTACCTTCTCTCAGCCAATCTCTCCATCTTCTTCTTCTTCTTCTTCCTTTTTGTGACCATCTTTTTGGTGAGACAAAGCTTGGTAAAGGGATGGTAAGAACTGACCACACCAAGTATGCTGCTTCTTTCCATGAGATTTGATTTATATAAGGAGTGTCTCTGGTCTAGAAACAGAGCGATAACAGTATGTACATATATAGATTCTTCATAAAAAGTACGGTACACGAGTTTCACTTCGGGTCTTATCATCATAGTTAGCATGTTACATGTCCACTAGTTTGGCCTATCTGGCACTACATTGATTGAACCTTTTATGAAGAATTTAATATTTTTTTATAATGGTAGATCATGCAATTCTTTTTTTTTTTTTAACTTTCGAGTGTATATAATAATTTATCGAGTAAATATTTTAAATAAATTATTTAATTAGGTACTAATTTAAAAATAATATAGCATGTTTAGTAATCTTTAAGTAGTCATTATATTCAAAGTTTGAGCTTAATTTCGGTTCTTTTTATTAATGTTTTAAAAACTGAACTAAAAGTTTAACTAACAAGATGTTTAAGATTTAAAAGGTTAACCAGTATTAGGTCTTTGAAAAATCGGCTAAAAATTGAATGAAAATAAAGAATTTAAAATATGATTAAAAAAGGTTTTCCTTACTCATTGAAAAATTTGAAATTTAATTAAAAAATTAAATTAAATTAATTGATTTATTTTAATTTATAAGAATTTATTAATTTATGAAAACCAACAATTAATTAATAAATTGATCAGTTTTGAATAACAAGAGTTATTAAAATAAATCGAACCAAAAAGTTGATAATTGAATTGAAAAATCGACTGAACTGGTTGGATTTTTTAATCTTTTTTTTGAAACAAAGGAACCCGCAGCCGTTACCCTTTAGATGCGCAATTGGTAAACTTCTAGATTGACGCAATAGCCTATAAATCACGTCAATCGGATACTAGCATAGATAAGGGGAATCGAATACAGGACCTTTTGGTCCCATACTCCTCTATTCCACCAACTCGACTATCCCATAGGAGGCAAAAGAATACACTTACCTATTACTCCCAGAATACTACTTTTTATTATAAATCAAATATACAATCTCTTAGAATAAAAAGATTCTTAGGATATTTATAAATATTATATTAAAATAAATTTTGATCACTTTTATATATATAGGTGGAATAAAGAAGTACTATATTTTGAATTTAAGTGATACACTCAATTTAAGTAGTGTTTCCAAATTGTTATATGTGTTTACTCTTAATTGGTCATTTTTTATCAAGTTAAATTACAATTTGCCTCAATGTGATATACCAATTTCTTTAACGGTGATTGATATTGAAATAATTGCAATTCATACAAGTGACAAGTGTTTCTCTACTATGTAGAGGTAAGGCTGCGTACTATCAGATATCTCCAAACTTCACTTTATTGCGAAATTTCAGACTAAGTGTAATGACAAAGACAAGTGACAATAAACAAAACTTCACCAAAAACACCTTTGCCTATATGAAAAGTTGATTAACTGATACAAAGCCAAGGAATGACACATCACCCACCCAGTATAGTCATACTTCAAATAATGGTCCCAAAAGGTGTTATTCTTAATGTGGCATGCTTATCCCACCAAGAATATTAATGTGCTTCAACTTTTACATAAACTAAGCACTATCCTCCACCAAATCAAGTAAGCTAGACTGAGAGAGCCTAGTCATTGCATTTGTAAGGTAGCCAATCAAAGTCACAATCAAATTAGGTAATGGAATGAGTGTTTTGGAAAGCTAAAGAGGACAGGTGTAAGCGTCTTTCGTGTAAAACACTAAAGAATCAGAAAGGTAGTTTTAAGTTAGTTTATAGCAACTAAAGAGGTAAAGAGTCCAAAAGGAGGAATATGGAAGCAGATATGGTGTTTGTTTTTTTTTTTTGCTTTTTCATGGGGTACAATTGCTTTGCACCGTCCAAGTCTTGTAAGTTGTATCCATTTCTTCATGAGATCAGAATCTATGTGTCAAATGGCACTAATCCATTCTAAAGTGGGAGAGATTAGAAGCTAAATGTGGAAAGAAGCTGCATATAAAGTATTAGTGGCAGTAGTTAACAATAGATGTCTTTGATTGGGGACAAAGGTTGTCCTCTTCTTGTGAGGTCAACTATAAAACCACTTGCTAAAGATGGTATTTATGGACAGTAGAAATATTCTAATTTAAAGTTAATAGGTTAAATATGAAAAACATTAGTTGTGAGATTCGATTTTAAGCAGAGTTAGTACCTAATCTAAACTCAGTTAAAGGGTTAATTATTAAAAAAAAATTCAATTTTTACTCAATTTTTTAATTATAATCTGAACTTTAAAAAGTAACAATTAAACATCCGAATTTTTAAACTAACCTGATATTAGTATTTTCATTAATAGTGTGGACGTGGTAAGCCACACCAAACCTATTTTAAGGAAACAAATCATCTGTTATAATAAATCAGTTTCTACCATATTTTATTAAATTTCATCCATACATTTATATGGAACTACATAAATATGTAAATGAGATCCCACGAAATAGGGTGGAAACAGACCATCCGAAACAAATGATCTGTTCCTGTTTTTAGACATGTAAAATAATAGGTAGAATGGAATGTACACGTTTTAATTTTGTTTATATAATTAATTAATATTAAATAAAACAAAATATTTTATAACAATAACTCTAACCCATTTGAATTTTTCGCTCTTCTACACGTAGGTCATATTTGGTTGTTGACTGATTAACTATTTTTTAGAGAAGCTATTAAATTTTGTTTGATTGTTGACTGATTGAGTTGGCTGATTTAACTCAACCAGCTAATTTGTGAAAAACTCTAAATATGGAACGCTTTAGACCAAATAGTTAAATTAGTTGTTTGATTCTATCTTCAATTTTTGACTACTTTTTGTTATCATTTATGTTGTTTTGAACTATTGCTAGTCACGGGCTGACTTAATTAATCACCTCTATAACTAGCCACGACGGGATGACTAATTTAAGATGACATTAGCCGATAGATAGGTTATGGCCAGGCACCACCGTAACCAGCTAATTTGTGAAAAACTCTAAATATGGAACGTTTTAGACCAAATAGTTAAATTAGTTGTTTGATTCCATCTTTAATTTTTGACTACTTTTTGTTATCAATTATGTTGTTTTGAACTATTGCTACTCTCAGGGTAACTTAATTAGTCACCTCTATAGCTAGCCACGACAGGATGACTAATTTAAATGCTAGTCGTAGTCATGCACGGTGGTGCCTGGCCATAACCTATCTACCGGCTAACGCCGTCTTAACACCTACATTTCGAAGATGCAATAACCATAACAAAAAACTGCTACTGTTTACTTGAAATAGAGCCATCCAACATGCTTTTCAAATCTCTCAACACCAACACACGGTCAGTTTCATGCTTTTCTTTGTATCTCTCATCCTCGCCTTATTTGGCTTCCTCAAATTCCCGTCTGCCGCTCCTTTTTCTTTATTTGTCGCTGTGCTCGGTTCAGCGACAGGGATTCTGTACCTTCTGGTTCTAATGGGTCATCATCTTTGCAGGAATTTGGTGGTGATTTCACTTGTCGTCAATTGAAGATGGGACACGCTATCGTATTGGTCAAAGGGTGAACCTAGATTCCGAATGATTTGGACAATTTATACTCATGTCCGTGTGGGTTGAGCTATTTGCGGACTACACCTCATCTTCTAGTACCTCTGCCTATCGAATATAAATAGTTAACCAAGTTTCAACATTAATAGATAGGTTATGTGTAAAGGAACAAAAAATTCAAGTGGATCAGGGTTATTGTTTCGAAATGTTTTGTTTTATTTAATGTTAATTAATTATTTAAACAAAATTATAACATACATATGAGATCAGTATGGTGTTCTTGTAATGTTTCATTAAATCTTATCCACACATTTATGTGAACTATATACATGTACGTTAAATTCGTTTTAATTACCCTATTTCAATCATGTTCTATTTGTTATCTTTTCGCATCAATGTTCTGATTCCACATTGATAGGTTACTAGTACCAAGTTTTATCTTATATTGATAGATTATCAAATGGTGAGTTGTTTGAGAGCTATAAAAAGAAGCTTTCCTATATCGAAAGCGTATAAGTTAGGGAGGAGGTTGGTAGTTATAAAAAGGAGCCCTCTCACTCTTATTGTAATTATCCCAAAATTTGTATCTCTTATTTCATATTAATTAAAAGCGGGTCATTTGAGTGGTGCTCCGAAAACGTAGACACAATTGGCCGAACTACGTTATCAAATCTTT